>CM031242.1:4872488-5472488 GCA_018340775.1 Taxus wallichiana var. yunnanensis | reverse complement strand
TAGGACTTAGGGAAACAAAACCTACGCTACAAAAAAACAATGTGCATACACACTTAGGGAAATTAAAATCTTATGCTAATATTTACAGGGTGGAACCTCCTTTCTAGTAGCAGTGTTTGAGATGGATCTCGTTCACTGGGATCTGCAATTCTTCACCATCTAACTTAGCCAGCTAGAAGGCATTGCTACTCTTACACTCTGTGATCATGTAAGGGCCACTCTAGATGGCATCAAATTTGGAGTGCTTTCCGGCCTTTCCCGATCTGCATCCCACTTTAGGACTAAGTCCCCTTCTTGAAAGGTCCTCATTCTTTCTTTCTTATCAAAACTCTTTTTTATCAATGCTTGATCCTTTTCCATGACTTGCATTGCATGCTCTCTTGCCTCCCCTACCTCCATTAGCTCTACAAACTCGACCAGCTCCAACTGTTTCATGAGCTCCAGAGCGGAAAAATCAAATGATATGGGCAATATTGCCTCCTTTCCATATATAAGCTTGTATGGTGAGTTACCTGTGGATCTTTTGGATGTGATCCTATCAGCCCATAGAGATGATTTGAGCTTTGTATGCCAAGTCCTCTGATTTTCATCAAGAGTCCTTATGACAATCCTTAATAGGTTCTTATTTGTGGAATCTTCTTGGCCATTACCTTGAGGGTAATAATTTGATGAAGTGCTGAGATACACACCATTATTAACTCCCATTTAGTGATATTTGTACCAAGGAATTCCAATTCATTATCTCGATATAGTAGTGGTAGGGATTCCACACACCGGTGGTTATTCCTCCATAGAAATCCAAGATGTTGTATTCATTTACTTTTTAAGTGCCACTACTTCAATCCACTTGGTGAAATAATCATGGTTGTAAGTATCCACTTGTGGCCTTGGCTTGAATTTGGGTTAATCACCCCAATGAAGTCTAGTCCCCACTGCATGAATGGTTGATCCACTAAAATGGGATGAAGGGGCAGGGTTGCTAGCTTCTCCTTTCCTGTGAAGAATGCACATTTTTTACACTTCTTGACCCATGAGTAGCAGTCCCTGAACACTATAGGCCAATAATAACCAACTTTCATGATCTTGAGAGTTGTTACTCAAGGAGAAAAGTGGCCTCCTGCTTCTCCATCATGGAACTCATGCAACACTCTCTCAATTTGGCCTATCCCAATGCACCTCAATAGAACACTATTGATATCCTTCTTAAACAAGACACCACCAATAAGCACATATGGGATGGCTTGTAGTCTGAAGTATCTTCTCTTTGCTTTGTTCCATTATAGAGGACACAAACTTATTTGAAGGTAATGCAACAAGAATTGGGTTCAACATGGAGCAGTGCATCATTATTAGCTAGTTTTTCTTAATCATTCTCAGTAGGAATAGGATAACCTCTTTTTCACCCAATGGCTTAGCCTATTGCTTAGAGGTGCTTTGTTCACACGCCCTTGCCTCGAACTAGTTTTGTAGCCTTTATCTCAATGTCATATTCCATTACCCGGTGATCCAACCTACTCTCTTCTCATTCAAATCATTATTTAAAAGGAATTCCTTAACACTAACATGAGATACTAGTAGTTGAATCTTGTTATTTGAGACCAAGTGTCTAAACTTTTTTAAGCTCCTAATAACAACAAGGACATGTTTTTCAATGAAAGAGTATTTTACCTCATAGTCCTCCAAGCTCTGGCTGAAGAAAGCTATGGGTTACTCTGAACCTTCATTGTTGGGCTGGACCAAGATGGTTGAGATGGTGTCTGATCCTCCAAAAGCATATAACATGAAGTATTTTGAGGAGTCTCGGGTTAATAAGGGTTAGAGCCTATGATATTATGAGCTTGATGGCATTAAAACTCTCTTTTCCTTCTCGCTATCCATTTAAATACAAGACTCTTCTTTAACATCATTTTTAAGGCTTCACAAGAGTATCAAACTCGTAAAAGCCTACGAACAAAGTGTATCCTCCCAAGAAGATTTAGAGAAACTTTTTGTGTTGTGGAAATGGAAGTGTTTGATGGCTTCAACCCTTTCAGGGTTAATTTTCAGTTCCTCTATTGAGACAATGTGGCCCAACAATTTCCCTTCATGAGCCAGAACACACACTTTTTTGGGTTTAATGACACCCCAAACCTTCTACATCTCTAGAATACCTTTCTAAGGTGAAAGAGATGGTCTGCAACATTCTTTGAGAAGATGACGATATCATCGAGATACACCAGAGTATGTTGTTGATTAAGCCTTTGAATGCCATGTCCATAGCTCACCGAAATGTTGCTCCAACATTTGATAGTCCAAATGGAATTTTATTATAAGCATATGTACCCCATGTGGTGGTGAATTTTATCTTGAATTGATCTTCCTCTTTTACCATTATCTGGTTATAGCCTTAATACCCATCTAACAATGAAAACCTCTCAAAACTAGCTACAACTTGTAAGATCTATTCCATTGATGGAAGTGGGTAGTGATCCTTAAGTGATGCTCTGTCGATCACGAAGTCCACACAGAGCCCGATTTCTCCTTTTTATTTCTCACAAGTACCAAGATGGCAACCCACCTCGAATTCTTGGTAGGAAAGATGATATTGGCCTCAATTAGCTTGTTCAATTATTTTCTCATGAGAGGCTCAATGTGAGGATTTCTGGCCTCTACTTCTATCTGAAGGGCTTAGATCCTGGGTCCAACTTGATAGTGTGTTGTGCCATCTTTGGGTTGAAACCTCTTAAATATTTTTAAGTCTAGGAAAAGACATCTGGGAATTCTTGACAAAGTTGAATAAAATCAGATTTTTCTTGTTGAGTGCTTACCTTGCCAATCTGCAATGTTTTTCCTTCTTCTATGAAAATGGGCTTTGAATCCTCACCCTTGACCTGAATATTCACTTTATCCTTTCAGAATTGGTCATTTGGGTTGAAGATTGATTCCAAAGTGACAAGACCCTTTGGTAGTTTGTTGGTCCTCAGCTGCAACACTTGATCGCCATATTATTGCTCCAATCTGTATTGATTCCTGGAGGAGAACTCAACTGCTTCTTGTAGAAAGTTGACAATTTGTTGATTGTTTTCAAAGACTTACCGACTTGTGTTGTTGTCTAGGATAGATGGCCTTACAACCAACTTGATATGGGGCTGATGCTTATCGCTCTTGATACTCTCTATGACATCAAATGTTGCCCTAATTGCTTCCAATCTATCTGTTGCATCATTCTTCTTCCTTGGGATGGAATTGATGTTGAATGATTTGAAATCCTTAATGAGGTCCCATACCCGATTCTTGTAGCTCTTTAGTAGACCGTTCTTGGCAGCATTTTTTCATCGTACCTTATTAGCAACTAGTTCACTGTTGCCAAACACTTGCAAGTTCTTTATACTCCTTTTCCTTTCCCAATGCAATATATGGACCAAAGCCTCATACTCGTGTATTGTTTGAAATTGCAAATTGGAAATGGAAAACTGAGTAGTATTTCATACCTTGTGGGGAAAAAGCATAGCTTTTCCTCCGGCTCCTTGCCTACTTCTTGAGCCATCAAAGAATAATTTCCATACTTCATTTTCATCTTTATGTTCTAGCTTAATGATGTCAGGAAGAGGGTGATCCTCCTCATGTAGACAGTAGACTCCTAGCTTAGGTTCCTCCATCTCTTTATATGGGTCAAAAGGATGCCTCTTGTTCACCCACTCGATGAGGTTCAAGTCTGGGATACACCCCACCTTGGTATCTTCTTCACAAGTGCTTGGGATATTCTCCCGATCAAAGGTCAACAATTGAGATTGATTGGGATGGGTACATAAGACTCAATATGATAATCTGCAATGGGTTCAGATCTTATAGTGGCCTTATCTCCATACCTTGTTCTAAAAAGTGTGTGCGACAAATCATCAAACAAATAGCCTCCAATTTTGGCAAAGTGAAGTCCTTAGACAAACACAATGCAAAATGTGGTGGTAAGTCTATGACTGGTACGTTTTGAAATACAACCACATTGGGGCAAGAATGCAGTGTGAGGCTCAAATCTTTGATGATTCCAATAGTTCTCACTTCTATCCCATCCAATTGCACTACCCCTCTGGAGATGACTTCATATTAAAGAACCAATTGATCGGCTATTTGTTTTTTCATTACGTAACTACTTTCCCTCGAATCAATCATGCAATTATGTACCAATTTTTCCCCAATGATGAATGAAACATATAATGGAGGGGGATTCAGATTCTTACCTTGTTGTCCTCCATGGTTTCCCCCAGTCTGGGCTGCATTGGTAAACAACTTCTCTTGATAGTTAGGGGGCTGATTTGAGCTTGACCAATTGGCCATAGTAGTCTACAACAGATCTCTCTCGTCTCCGGAATGGCTAGTGACTCACACATTTAAATGCTCACATTTTTCTTCTTCATTTGTTCAATTATGTTAAATGAGTTATCCTTTTTTTGCCCCTTTCCTAGTACATTTTTCTCTTGTACATGAGTTGTTATAACCAAAGGCTCGAGTGGGTTTGGAAGGTGGCTTGACCATCTCTCCATATTGGGAGTTGCATGAGTATTGATACCTTGTGGAGTAATGGAGGGTGTAGGATTACTTGATTTTGGTGATTTTCCTTCTCCAATATTCCTTTTCTTGACCGTGTATTGATGACTACACTTTGAGAAGGGGCTTGATTCATCCCACGTGTCTTCACCTACCAATTAACAAGCATAGTTTCACTTGGAGATGCTTCTTGCTGAACCGCTTGTTTCGATTTTCTTCTTGATTGGACTCTTGTGACACACCAATGGTCTCGTACTCATCAAGGCTTGGTTTAGTGCACCATTAAAACACATTGATTTTTTATGTGGCTGATTGCACGGAAAAACCAATCATACTCTTGTGCCATATTGTTTTGTGTTGGAACCAAAGACGTTGATGTTGAAGCCGTGTTTGGAGCATATGACCGGAAGGGCCTAATAGCTTGAGGTTGTACTTGGTTTTGGTTTTAATTTACAACCTAAGCTGGTGGTCTATTTTGCTAATATCAGGGTCTAGCTTGATATTGAGCTTGAGGCTGATATGGACTAGAAATCTGGGCTTGCTACTTTTTGATAGTCACTAGCTAATTCCCTAGATTATACAGTTGTTTCATAACCTCTTGTAACTATTTTGAAGTGCTAGAGGATGAGGTGGAGGCTTCAGCTGAACTCTGATTCCTAGGAGTAGGTATATGAGCTAATGTGGATGTGTGTTTAATGCTTGGATCACCTATTTTTGGGTATAGAGGCATGGGTGGCCTAGGAAATTTTTCTAGCCTAAATTAAATAATTTTCAGCTCTTATGGAAATGCTATAGGCTGTAGGTAAGGTGGTGCCTCCCATTGATTGAATCATTAAAGCAATATCAAAATTTAGAGCTCTAAGAAATTATAAGAAAGCACCTTCATCTATGGGCCTTACAACCAATGGAATCCTATCCCATGTCCTTTGAAATATGAGGTTGAAATCTGTCAACTGCTCATTAGGGGCCCTCTTGATTGTTTTCAGTTGCTCCAACAAGGATAGATTATCTCCCTTCTCTCCAAATTGATCATGAAGAGCTCTGCATAGATGGTCCCAAGTTTGAATAGAGCCTATTGTTAGACTCCTAAACCATTGTGAAGCTTTACCCTTGAGTAAAGAGGCTAGTAACTTGACTACAATGTCCATCTCAGTGATCTCATGAATTACATAGACATTTGTAATGTCTTGAATGTGGTCACTAGGAGAAGTTTGTTTTTCTCCAGTGAAATATGGGATGGTATTTAATGCTGCCACTGGGACCGGATTTTTGCATTGACGACGAGTGGACTGGTCGGTGAAATTGACATAAGGATTGAGTGGTTGTGCCATTCTGATAGGCCTAAGAACCCTTGTTGATTGAATGAATGGCCTACCAAAAGGAGGCATTGACAAGGTTCTATTTGATGGAGATGGAGACATCTGGGATCTTCTCCCCCTTCCCCTTCTGTCTGGGACAAGTGTAGATAGAAAAATAGTCCCTCCTCTCTAGTTCTTGACCTTGTTTGTATTCTTCTCATGAACTTGACAAGCTTGGACTGTTGAAACCAGATAGATTCTGATTCTTTTGGAGTCATCATATGTGTAGTTTCAAAGCTTCTTAAAAGCTAAAATCACATCAAGCGCACATAAATCTTACTGCAATAAATATGGAGACTTCTTTCTCCCACCAAGCATGCCAAAACTATTAGTGCAAAATCACAACACCCCTGAATGTCTGCAACTAGATGGGTTGAGACTCTTAGTGTGATTGCACAACATGGAGCATCTCTCAAAGTGTGGGACCTTGCGAGTTGAGAGAGCTCTCTAGATTAAGGCCGGTTCCTATTCCTCTGTTCAGGTGCACACAAATAAATTACAGAGGATCTATTCTAAAACCTACTCTATCTTACCAAGGAGATAGGGTTGAGAAGATACAAAAATAAACCTAAGCTAACAAGGTGATGCACCAAAGGAATGTTAGACACTTGTTTTGCAATTTAACATAGACCACAAAAATGCAATACAAACACCATGCATAGGTAACCAAACTATAATGAGAGATCAAAAGGAAAAAATGAAACACATGAGAGGGTTGAGAATCATCCACAGACATATATTATTGCTCCAAAGTCGATATAGTACATTATAGTGGCCAAGAGGAAAAACTTATCAAGACAAATTAAATGGGGAGGCTAGGACTCCATAAAATCGTCAGACCGGAGGGAGAAGGGAGGGTGAAAAATAGAAATGTCCAACCCTTTACAATGAGCCCCGCCTTTTATTTTATAGATTCAACACAAAGAGAAGAAGGAGAGTGAGGCGGGAAAATTAATTTGAAGCTTAGCTACCGGCCATTAATGCCTCTGCAAATCCACCCCAAATCTATCATGTCCGCCCTTAATTTTTTTCGACACGTTGAAGGAGGAAGAACGGCGGATTAGATCAAATCTGACTCGGTTGTTAGAGAAAATATATTTTACATTAATCACATGAAGACGTTTTCTATTTTTTCCCCACCTAACTTATTCAAAATTAAAGTTTCAGATCTCCATGGTGTGGATGAGGTCGAGATCTTTCCAATGGTGCCAATTTTTTAAGATTTTGAGTAATGAATCAAAAGATATGCCCATTTGAATATTTGAATCGGGCCCATACAAAAAATGGTGGAAAATAGCTATTAAAATGGGTGTTTTGGAAATTGGACACGTGGAGTGTTGGCACATGTTTGGGGACCGCTTTTGGATTTAGCTTTTGAAGTTGCGTCAGGCTAACACATGGCATCTTCCTCAACTTTCTCGCTTCTCATGTTTTGGCTAAGTCCTATTGCTTGGTGGGGCCATAAGTCTTACCCTAGACACGTGGAGGCTTGGTGCTTGTTTGAAAGCCTGGTACGAGTTTTACTTTTGTAATATTATCTTAAAACTTGATTTTATTTAGTTGTTAAGCAAGAAAGAAAGCTCCAAAGTTCTTCAATTTGATGAATAAAAATGTAGTCCATTTCTTTTCTTAAAATACTACATTTAATCTTCATTAAAACTTTAGTATGTATGCTCAAAATTTAAAAATATCCATTTTTCATAGTGAAGCCCTCTCAAATTTTTTTCGAGAATTCTTTATTTATTTTCTATTTCAGTTGTAATAGTTGTATTTTCTGATTCAGAATACAGAATGTATCATTTTTCTATTGAAGCTGATTTGTTGTTGGAAATTGAAACATAATAATTGTTATCTTGATCATGGCATACTTTCCTACTTTTTTGTATCACTTATTTGATTTACATACAACTTTTAAAAGCATGTATTAATTTGAAACAACACGATGGAAAGATGTAAATGTCCATTTCACATGGCGAAGCCCTGTCAAAATTTTCTCAGATTTCTTTCTCATTCTGTTTCAGTTGTAATCTTATCTTTCTAGTTAACTTCAGCTTTTAAATTTTGATCCTTCTTCTTCAATTGTAATCAGAAACATGCACTTTGGTCTGCAATTCTCTCCTTTGTTCTCAGATCGCAACTTCTTTTATTTCTTAGAATAGATGCTTTGAGATTTGAGTTGCATTATTCCTTCATTCCAATATGTACTGGTCACTCATCTGCTTTATGTACCATAGGATAGAAATTATTGAACTCTGCAATCTTTATCCATAGTGAAGATTGTAAGATATGATTTACTTATTCTTGGTTGCAACCTATTCCTGCACACTTGAGAAAATAGTTAGAAAATATTCAGGCTTTTTGGCCTCTCTTGTGTCCATGTTTTCTTTTCTTCTCTTTATTTCCTTCTGAGTGAGTAAATCTTGTATAATCTTGTTTGATCCCCAAATAATCTATATCTCCTATTATTAGAGATCCATGTGCATGAATTAGGATAGTATAGGAATATAGATTGCACCCTAATCTCACAAATTGATAGTTTTCTATTTTCTATTTTCAAGTATAGTGCTCTCAGTAATGAAGATGAAGAGGGAACAAAGCTGAAGATGAGGATGCATCAACCGAAGGACAAACCTCAAGGCAATGATGGATTCACTCATACTCCTTTATTTTCTCTTTCATGCATGTGTACCTCTTATTTCAGTAGTTGTACTTTAATTTCTAGTTACATCCCATGGCTTGTGTGGGAACATTTGAAATTCTTTATGAATAAAACATTGAATTATGAAATTGAGTTGTGTATTTCTTTCTGCATTTCTACTTTCGATATGGATTATATGATGAACTAAAAACCCAATAATATAATTGAATGTCTTAATCATGAAGGAAATAACATTAAAGAATACATGTAACATCCAATAATGAAATCTGATTTTTGTAATCTGTAGTCATGATTGTTGCTTCAAAACCTAAGACTTCATCTATTCTGCAATTCAAGATCTTCATCAAGATAACTCAACTATCCTTCAGGGCCTTGTGTTCTTTTTCTGAAGATAACACAAAATTATAGGATATGTGATTTGTTATGTTTTATAACAGTACACATAGCTGCAGATTTCATGTAATCATTAATTAATTCAATAGTAATAATATTGTCTGAAAGAAAACCCCTAGCTTAGGTATACTTCACCACTACAATCCATCGTAACAAAGTTTCGAGTTGTCCATTTTTACACAAGTGCAAAAATTGTCAACATTTCTGGTGATCCTGTGGGGAAATTTTTTATGATAGCTTATAAACCAATGTCTTGCTCTTGTCCATTAGGCATGGAGTCTAAAGCATGCAACCAAAATCTACCTTTCTAAAGGTCTAACCTTTCCAAAACGAACTAAAACTGGGAAAGGATCTGGTAAACCAGATCATGTGTAGAAATGCACTTATTTAATTGAAAAACATTACAATGTGCAGGAACTACACTTATTGAAGGGAAATCCTACTCTAAGTAAGAAATTTAGGGTTTTCAATAACAATGTTTGAGAAACATAACATTCCAAGGAATGGAAATTTCCTCTCCATTCAACCTCGAGAGCTAAAAAACATTGTGTTCTTTACAAGCTGAAATCATGTAAGGACCACTCCAGATTGTATCAAACTTCGTGTGTCTTCTTGGCTTCACACAATCAGCATCCCACTTTAACACAATATCTCCTTCATTAAATATTCTAAATTTGGCTTTCTTATCAAAAGTCTTCTTCATCTGTTTTTGATTCTTTTCCATGTTTAAATGAGCTTGAACTCTTAGCTCTTGTAATTCAATTAATTTTGCATAATGAACTTGCAATGGTTCATTTTCAAGCAGCTCCATTTGATGTAGTAAATCTAGTGTGGGTAACTCAACTGAAATAGACATTCTTGCTTCTCTTCCATAAATAAGCTTGTATGGTGAATTGCCAACTGATCTTTTAGGGTTCACTCTATCACCCAAAGTGCTGAATTCAACATTAGATGCCAAGCTCTCTAGTTATCTTTGAGTGTTCTTTTGATGATCCTTAAAAGATTCTTGTTAGTACTTTTAGCTAACCCATTACCTTTTGGGTAATAATTAGATGAAGAACTTAGATAAATTCCATGATTAACAACGTAATCTGTTAACTTTACATCGAAAAATTCTAAGGCATTATCTGATATGATAGTTGCTGGAACACCAAATCGACAAACTATATCTTCATAAAAGGATAGTATCAAAGTTTCATTAGCATCTTTCAAGGCTATTGCTTTACTCCAGTGTGTAAAGTAATCTGTAGTAGTCAAAATCCACTTGTTTCCTTGTGAAGAAGGTGGGTTTATCATGCCAATAAAATCAAGACCCCATTGCATAAAAGGCTGATCAACTGAAATAGGTTGTAAGGGTAGTGAAGCTAAACGTTCTTTTCCAACAAAGAAAGCACATTTCTTACACTTTCTGATCCATTCAAAACAGTCCTTGAATATGCTTTGGGCTAATAGTAATTAGCTTTCATAATTTTAAAGGTTGTGGTACGTGCTGAGAAATTACCTCTTGTAGGTCCTTCGTGGAATTCTGATAATAATTGTTGAATTTTATCATAGTCAACACATCACAACAAGATTCCATTTATATCCCTTTTGAATAATACACCATCAATGAAAACATAGGGTACAACTTGTAATCTGAAATACCTCTGTTTATTCTTGTCCATATCTTCTGGATAGATACCATGTTGTAGATAGTTAACTAAATCAGTCATTCATCTTGATTCCTGGATTTCTTGAGCAAGCTCAAGTTGCTGATTTTCTGGCTGAACCATAATGGCTTATTGCTGATACGTAAGTTCAACATGCTAGTTTGAATCTTCGTGTTCTGCAGCTTTGTTGTTTTTCTATATCAAAAATTATATGTTCACACAAGCCTTTACCTCGAATGTCTTTGCAACACGAATATCAACATCATATTCCATGACCTTCATTATCCAGCTTTCGCTCTTTTCTCATTCAATTCTTTATTTAACTAGAAATATTTCACTCTTGGATGAGAAACAAGAAAATGAATTTTTTTGTTGGAAAACATGTACTTCAAATTATTTATCTCTTTGACTACTGAATGTACTTGTTTTTCAAGAAATGTGTACCTTGTTTTGTAATCATGCAAACTCTGTCCAAAGAAAGCAATTGATTGTTCAACATTTTCATCATTAACCTGAGTTAATATGGTTGATATTGTTTCATCTCCTGTAAGTGCATACATTGTAAAATCTTTATCAAAATTTGGATTTGCAAGAGTAGGAGCTTAAGAGATGGCTACTTTGATTGCTTCAAACCCTTCTCTCCCTTCGCTGGTCCAAGAGAAATTCTTCTCTTTCTTTAACATAATGTCAATGGTTTAACCAATACTTGCAAAATCTAGAACAAATCTTCTATTAAAGTTTTTTTTTTTCTGAGAAAACTCAGTAATGCCTTCTTATGATGAGGAAATGATAGCTGTGAAATGGCTTCGATTCTGAAAGGATCAATTACTAAACCTTGCTTAGAAACAATATGGCCAAGTAATTTTCCTTGATGTACCTAAAAGATAGATTTTAGTGGATTTAAAGATATCCCAACTTGTCTCCATAAATGAAAAGACTTCCTTAGATGTATTAGATGCTCATCTCGATTTTTTCGAAAATACAGTAACATCATCTAAATATACAAGGATGCATTTATTTAACAAGATGCGAAAATCCATGTCCATTACACGTTGAAATGTTGTACCAACATTTGAAAGGCCAAAAGGCATTCTTTTATAAGCATAAGTACCCCACTTAGTGGTAAAAGCTATTTTGTACCTATATTCTTCTTAGACTAAAATATGATTGTATCTAGTATAACCATCTAGAAGAGATAGTCTATATGAACCAGAAACTATTCTCAAAATCTGATCCATTTTTGGAAGTGGGTAGTGGTCTTTTAATGAAGCTTTATTAAGATCTCTAAAATTCACACATAATCTGATTTCTCCATTTTTCTTCCTAACAAGAACAAGATTGGATACCCAACTTGAATGCTTAACTAGAAAGATAATACATGATTCAATCAACTTAGATAACTCTTTCCTCATTAGAGGCTCTATTTTGGGATTTACAGGCCTTTGTTTTTGCCCAACTGGCATGAAATTTGGCTGCAATTAATAGTATGTTATGCTAAATTGGGATCAAACTCTTTCAATTCTTGGTATTTCTAAGTGAAAACATCTTTGAATTCCTTGCAAAGATTAATAAAATAATGTTTCTCAGCTAAAGAACATACCTTTCCGAGAAACAATTTTTTCCCTTCATCAACTAAGATTTCTTCATAGTTATCAACATGTGTTAACATCTTAATCTTGACCTTCCTTAACTGATCGTCAGTGCTAAAGATGTCTTCCAATGTGACCAGACCTTGAGGCGCTTTATTTGTTTTTAAGCTCGAACAATTTGGTCACCATATAAGTGTTGTAATTTATCTTGATTTATCAGAGAGAACTTAGCTTCTTGCTATAAAAACTTGCAGATTTGATCATCACTTTCAAAACTTGTCGGTTAAAATCATTATTAGGTATCGAAGGCCTGAAAATTAGCTTTATATGAAGCTGAATTTCGCTATTTTCAATCTGTTCTAGCACTTCAAAATCGCACCAATTGCTTTTAAGTCTATCTCGCATGCTTATTTTCTATTCTAGGAATGGATTGGATGTTAATAGCTTCAAAATATTCCTTTAAGTTTGAAACTCTATGTCTAAAAGACTTCAAGAATGGATTATTACAAACATTGAAATTTCTTACTTGATTAATAACCAACTTAGAATCACCGAAATCAGTAACATGCTAATACCTCAATTTCTGGTCCAAAGTAAGCCATGAATTAATGCTTTGTATTCATCTACGTTACAAGTACATGAAAATTGGAGACTCAAAGCTAATAAATATCTTTCATTTGTTGGGAAAGTCAGCATCAAACATGCTCCTTGTCCTTTCTTATTTTTAGCTCCATTGAAATGAAGCTTCCAAATCCCTTCCGTTGCATTTTCTATTTTAGACAATAAGGGAATTAGTGTATTTTCTTCATGCAAGAAATACACACCAAACATGTGTTCTTCAAATTCTTTGAAAGGATCATGAGCGTGTTCTTCATGTGTCTTTTCATCCATAAATAGGTTAGAAACACCATCTAATGCTGAAACATGAGCTATATTATCAAAATTAGACTAGTCTAAAGCTGAATAATTAGCTACTGCATTAGAAGCGTGAGGCTCAATGTGAAATTTGGCCAACGGTTCTAAATTGATAGTAACCTTGGTCCCATAATGAGTAGTGAAAAATAAGAAAGACCAATCTAAAGAGAGATAGCCTCTTATCTTTGTGTGAAACTCTCTTGATAAACATATAGCAGAGTAAGAAGGTAAGTCTACAACAGTAATATCTTGCATAATGGAAACATTTGGGTAAGCATGAAATGTTACCTCTAGATTTCTGATGAAACCAACTGTATTAGTTACAATTCCATCCAACTGTAAGACACTCTTTTCTATAGGTTCATACTATAGGCCCAATTTTTCTGCAATTGCTTTTGGCATAACTATGTTACTTGCACCGTTGTCCACCATACAATTATGAACAAGATGTTCTCCAATAATTAGTGATAGATAAAACGGTGGTGGCTTCTTGATGTCATGAGAATTTAATACTTTCTGAACCATCCATTTAACTTCTTTGATGCGGTCTTGTTCCATTGTTCCAAGGACCATGTCTGCTTTCTGACTTCCTTTTCTATTGTTTTAGAAGAAATCTGCAGCTTAGCTAGTTCATGAGAAAGTAAATCTTGTTGTCCTAGAATACTTAGAGCATCCCACATTGAGATGTTAACATTATGCTTTTTCATTACATCAACAATGTTAAAAGAAGCAATAATTTTAGAGACATGATTCTACTATTTTAGCATAGGATTTAGCAAAAATGATTCTACTTCAACTGCTTTTGATATTTGAGGTATAAATAACCTTCTTGGATCAGGTTGTAACTATTTTTTTGTTCTTTACCAGCTGTAACACCTGTTGTTTTTTGAGAAACAGATGCATTGTTAGTTGGTTTTGGGCTTATACTTGTTGTTTTATCAGTGATAGTAGGTAGAACAGGCCTTTTCTGTTGTTTTTACTCTCTGCATCCTTTTCCTGGGCCCTAGTAGTAATTGTAATGAAATCATCCTCACTTAAATTGACTAAATTCTGCATTGTGCCTTCTCGAATATGAGTATCTTGCTGCCCACCCTCCATTTGTGGCATGAATAATGTCTCGATTGAGGTTGTGCAATAAGACTAATGTTCGAAAAACATTTGGGAAGCTTACTTTTTGAATGAGGTTGATTACAAGGTTGACACCATTCTTTTCTAGCCATATTAACTCGGACTAAAGCATTAGGGTCAAATTGCCTTTTTAATAAAGCTACCTATAATTTTGATTCTGTTGGTAAGGCTGCCTATTTTGCTGATTTTGCTAATTTTGTTGATAAGGAGCCTGATAAGGTCTACTAGGTAATGCAAGCCTATTCTTAATTGAAGTCAGCTTGTTCCCCATAGTCTGTAAAGCTTTAAATACATCATCTAATGGGGCTATAACAACAGGTTCTATAATTGTGATAGGCTGAGGAATAGGTGCTAAATCTGCCAAAAATACATTGAAGGCCTTGGTGCTAATTTTCCATCTTGAATAAGACTATTTTCATCTCGGATGGTGATATCATAGGCTGTTGGGAGAGTCTCTCCTCCCATAGACTGAATCATAGTTGAAATATCATTGTTTAATGCCCTAAGATAATAAAGAAAAGTGTGATCAACTTGAGGCTTGACACTTGCTAGAATTCTTTCCCAAGTTCTGGAAAAATGAATGTTAAAACTAGACATAAATTCATTGGGAGCTCTTTTAATGGTAGACAGTTGTTCTATGAGAGATAAATGATCAAATTATCTTGAAATTGTTTCAGAAATTTATCACCTAAGTCATCCCAAGTTCTTATGCATCCAATCTCTAGATTTCTATACCATCAGCAAGGCTTATCCTTTAAGAGATGCAACTAAATGTCTCAAAGCTACATCCTTATGAGTGATATTATGAACTACACATAAGGATGCGACATCTTTAATGAGCTCTGTAGGTGTAACCTGATTTTCACCAAAGGAATGATGGAAAAATTTTCATGGCAGGATTAGGTATGTCATGGTAAACTAGGATTACTAATGGGCTACCATTAGTAAAGGTCACAAAATTCCTTGGTGGTTGAATAGCCATTTGAAAAAATGGGATTTGAATGAAAATATTGACACGTGGTCGAGGAATATTAGGAGAGTTAACAAAACAAGGCCTATTATAAGGTAAAGTATTACCAACTCTTCTCATTTTTGTATAATTCAAAGGTAAAGAAACAAACTCAGGAGGAATTACTCTTACCGATGATCTTGTAGTCACTTTAGGCATGGAACATGTTGCAATACTAGTCTGAAATCAGCCCTAGTGGAGTCACAAAATAGATATTTAAATATTTAAAATATATTGTTACACTTCTTCATCTAAAGTAACTTTTATCTAATGTAAAATTTGTTGTAGATACACTATAAATATCTGTAACTTACATGTAGATCTGATTCGTTGTCCCACCGGCATGCCAAAAACTATTATCTCTCGAAAGTGCACCTTGTAGAGAGATGGATGTAGGTGTTCTAATCTTGCAATTTTTATCTCTCTCTTTCGTAGATACAAAGGAAACACCTCAGGTCTGTGGGTATACCTATTTTGAGGTGAGTCTCCTGGTAGTAAGGCCGGTTCCTTATTGATGTATCCTAAACTGATTTCTAGGGTTTAAGGGTAAAAGATGACTATAAAATAAAATTAAAACTGAGGTGATACACCAAACTTGTATGAGGTCTTTGATTGAGTATATGCACAATTGATATGGAATGAATTTCTGATGCACATGCCAACAATTTTTTGAAGATAATTAAGGGTAAACACTTTGATGTATTGAGGGATAAAATCACAACAATATTGTTAAGTTACACATACACATTAATATCATGCAGAAATTACTTAATTTGCAATAGGGTAAGATGATTAATCAGGGAATTCAAATTCACAAGATTAATGGAAACATACACAAGACTGCAAATAATTGGAAAGGTAGAAAATACTTCACATTCAAAGGGCAAAGTGACGTGAGAAAATTGCTTCAACACTCCTATATCTAAAAGCCCTCCCCCTTTGTGCTTTTCCAAAGCACACAATATACAACAAATTAATTTCTTGCCCTTCCTAAAATTAGACTAAGGTCAGACTACTCCCATGCATCCTACTTTTATCCTTTATTTAATAATAAATAAAGGAATAGAAATAAAAAAACTAGTACAAAGAGGCATTAATAGCCTTTGGTTACATCTAAGTCAAACTAAAGTTGACTTCTATTTGTAAGAAAAGAAAGGGTAATTAATTTGTTAATAATGAACCTTGCTTGCCGGGAAAGTCTCCTTTCTTATCCATGTGAATTTGTCTTCTTTTACTGCTTACTGTCCTTTTGTTAAAGGAATGCAAAAATACTCCTATGTATTGAGAAAAATAATTACAATACTTGCAATATTTGCAAAATAATTCATCCACACATCCACTTGATGGGGACCACCTCCAAGCTCAGGTTCTGATGTTGACATTCCTCGTCTTCTAGTGGTCACATGGGTGACATACTGTAAATCATCTCCAACTCCTCCAATAGTGGGGACCACCTTTGCACTTCACCATTAGTCCTCATTGGTTTGGCCACTCTTGTGGACTTAGAAAATTACCATGGTTTTGAAATAATACAAGGGCACTTTGTAAAAGGGGCACCATATTACATTCGAACCTTTGCCAACATATTACATATTATTGTTTTCCACCTCTGACGATTAATATATAATATAAGGTCTACCACCTTATAGTTATCGGCCCTTGCATTTTGAAGAGACTAAGGTTTAAATTTTACCTTTTCGGATCATTGTTGTTGGCATTCCATCATGGTGTTGGATTATAATTTGGAATCCCTTTTGATAAGTCAATGCAATTATTTTAAAAGATATGGGGCAACCCCTTCTCCATGATGACTCACCCATTCCATTTTAATTTTCAGGTGGCATCTAACTTGGGTCGAGTTTTCTTTGAAAATTGGTATCAATCTCAAGACGTTGATCTCTGTACTATTTGATTCGGTGTCATTGATTCTTGACATGTGGTTAGGGTTTCTAGTTTGCATTGAATGTGTTCGTGGCACCGTGATCCTGGTGGTTTTATTGAAATTTATTGAATGTTTCTCAACCTTTGAATCCCACACGGATTAATCTTTGAACGTTGATCATCTAATTGTGGTTCGGTTCATTAACTTGCCTCTCATGTTTGTATGGTAAAGGGTAACTCAACCCTAACGATCATTTCATTTGGATTTTCAGTCTGTGGGCGAATCCCTAGAAAATTTTCAACTCGATGCCATTTTTGTGAACTCCTTGAGCTCGGACCCTCTGCATAATGGTTCTCTGATTTTTAAGTGAATCTGGATCTTTTCTATTCTGCTCTATTTAAGTTTTCTATGTAAGTTGGTTGTGGGTTCACCATCGTGGTTAGTCTCTTGGAACTTAGGACTGTGTTATTCTTTTTGTTTGAGTCTATGCTTCTTTTGAGTTCTCATGAGGATCCTGTAGGTATCGATTCCTTCATATTTCTGTGATCATTTCACTGTTGGTTATTGAACTCTCTGTGTGGTCTATTTACCACCATGGTTGACCTTTTGGAGCTTGAATTTTCTTCAAATGAGATCACTGTTTTGATGAAGGATGGTAATTTTTATTTCTGAGCATTGAAACTACTTCATCACTATCATTTTGAATTCAATATATTGATACTTCATTTTTCTTTGCATTTTCTGTGATCTCCTGGGATGACCTTGGTCTCTGAGCTAAAACCCATAATGGGTCCTTCATTTTAGTCTTGAACTGATCACTATTCGAGGGTTTACTCAACTTCGGCTTAATCAGTAAGTCCTTGTTTCATTACTCGATTTGGATATACCCATTAATGGGTCTATGATGAAAACCAAGATCTGTATTTTATTCTTCTATTATGCTACTTGAAAATGATTTTTCAATGGAAATGTTGACTTCTGAAGGAAAAATTCGAAGCTCTCTTTAGCTTGGATGTGCATGTAATTTTGATTCAAGGTTTTCTGTCTTTCCTTGCTACTATTGGGCTCTCTGCAGGGTCTTATGGCCACCATTTTTTGATTATTTGAGCCCTGTGTTGATTTTGTGATGACTTTGCGACCATAAGGGATCGAACATTTGTATATTTTTGTCATTTTGAGTTTGCTATTTGGCCTCTGTCTCAGAGTTCTGAGCTCGAATTATTTGAGTTTCTTCATGGCTGTAGAATGGTCTCCTTTCCTTGATCATTCTCGAGCTTCTTTCTGCAAGATTTCTGATCTGTTTTCAAGTTTTCTAAGTGAATCATAGTTTGATGCTCTAAGCCTGTGTTTTATTTCATGTTGAAATTCCTTGAAAATATCTGAATCTGGATTTTATCATTTAGCTTGCAACTTCCTGTTTTGTTCATTCATGCAATGTTTATCTCTTTTCAATGGTTGTTCTAGCTCTCCCTGACTGCTATAACATTTGAGAATTTGTGTTTTCTCCTTCAGTTGGTTGTTCTAGCTTGGTCCTTATCATTTTGTTGGCACTGTTTGTGACCCTGGTGAGTTGGACTTGTACTTCAACTATATTTACATCGTGCTTTTGGAAATGATACTCTACATTCTTCAATGAGAGGAGTTAATTTAGATGCATAACTCAAATTTTACTTCTGTACTTTCTTAAATGAGCTCATCATTTGTTAGAGGAGGTATTTACCTTAGCTCATGTTCACCTAGGTACATTATTTACCTTCATTGTATTTATCCTCACCCACTTATGTGTGTGGATATTTCTTTTATTTATTTAGATATTAGGAGATATTATCTAGTTGTTAGGTATAGTTATTTCCTTGATCTATGGTATTGACTAATTATTTCCTAGATCTATGATATTGACTAGATCCTTGATGTCTAGTTCTCTCATAAATCTATGGACTTGACTAGTTCTCATCCATGATTTATGGCTTGATTTACGACCTTGATCGTTCTTAGATTGTTATTCCTTGCCTATATAAGCAAGGCCCATTCTCATTATATTTCATTGAGTTCCATAATAATATATGATATTGCTTCTCATTTATTTGCAAAGGTTTTATGTAAAGTTATTCTGGTGAATTGCTTTCATCTTATAGATCATGGTGTTTGATTAACATCTATGTTCTTGGCTTGGTATGATCTGGTTATCATTCCTTTCATGGTATCAGAGCTACACAACTTAATGTCACACCAAAAGATTGAACTAATGGTGGAGAGGGATCTCATCGTGTTAATCAGTTGCTACGCCAATACCCTACTGCACGATGGATTTGGGTTTACACCCAATCAGGCCAAAGAACATTAGGAGGAAGTGACACAGGGAATTTCCTGGGAGGTCTCCCATCCCGAACTACTACTGGGGCGGTGCATTAATCGGCTAGTATCAGAGATGCACGACTTGCCGTCACACCAAAAGTTCAAACTGATGATGGAGAGGGATCTCATCATGTTAATCAATTGTTACGCCAATACCCTTCTGCACGATGGAGCCGGGTATACACCCAATTAGGCCCAACAACATTAGGAGGAAGTGACACCGGAATTTCCCGGGAGGTCACCCATCCCAGAACTACTCTGGGGGCGGCGCGCTTAACTACCTGGTATCAGAGCTACATAACTTACCGTCACACCAAAATCTCGAACTGATGGTGGAGAGGGATCTCATCATGTTAATCAGTTGCTACACCAATACCCTCTTGCATGATGGATATGGGTATACACCCAATCAGGCCCAACAACATTAGGAGGAAGTGACACCGGGAATTTTCTCGGGAGGTCACCTATCCTGAACTACTCACGGGGGCGATGCTTAATCAATGGTATCGAGAGATGCACGACTTTCCTTTACACAAAAAGCTCTTCTTCCCACATTCGAGTATTCAAAGGGCTCTTTCTACACAAACTTGACATGACAGATCTTGGGCTATTGCATTATTTCCTTAGTTTGTAGATTTCTCGATAGATTCAGGATTCATTTGAGTTAACCAAAATACACCCATGATCTTCTTAGGCTCTTTGATATGGCTGATTGCAAGCCAAGTCCATCTCCTTTTAGTCTCGGGGTTACTCTTACATCCACATGTACCACACCACTTTGTGATCCTACGTTGTATAGGTAATTGGTTTGGAGTCTCATGTACTTGACCCATACTCACCCCGATATTTCATTGCGCAGAGGGCTTGTATCTCGGTTTGCACATTCTCCTAATAGTAGTCATTGGCAGGCTGCTAAAAAGATTTTGTGCTATTTACATGGCACTTCCCACTTTGGTCTACACCACACTAGGGGTTCTACTTAGTTGGTTGGGTATACAGATTCGATTGCATGATTCTATTGATGACAGTGTTCTACTTTTGGCTATCTTTTCTATCTTGGTTCTTCTCCAGTTGCTTGGGAATGCAAAAAGCAACATGCTATTGCACTTTCATCTTTAGAGGCAAAGTACAGGGCAGCAGTTACAACGATTTAGCATATTCTTTGGCTTCACCAAATATTATTGGCGAGTTTGGATTCCCACAGGATTCACCAACTATACTTTGGTGTGACAACAAAAGTGCAATTCACATTTCTCGCAACCCAGTTGAGCACCAGTGGACCAAGCATATCGAGATACACATCCACTTCATTCAAGACATTCGGATGACGTTCTTTGCTTGGAGTACCTTCCGACTCAAAGCAACAGTTGTATACATCTTTACTGAAGCCTTTTGCATCACCTCGCTACCTTAAGTTGCGTGGAATGCTTGGGGTTTCAGAAGTTGTTCTTGGGGGTGTTCGTGAGAACATCTTCCTTCTTCTTCTTATTTCTCTTTCCTTATAAAAAGATTCTTTCCTTCTTTTGGTTCGAGATTTCTTCATGGATATATTGTACATGAGTACCTCATCAGGCCTAGTTCTGGGACTCATACTATGGACATGCCACTTCTATTTTGGCCCTTATCTTCATAAGGGGGTGTTAGAATAAGTATTTACCTTAGCTCATGTTCACCTAGATACATTATTTACCTTTATTGTATTTATCTTCACCCACTTATGTGTGTGGATATTTATTTTTATTTATTTAGATATTAGGAGATATTATCTAGTTGTTAGGTATAATTATTTCCTTGATCTATGGTATTGACTAGTTCTTTCCTAAATCTATGGTATTGACTAGATCCTTGATGTCTAGTTCTCTCATAAATCTATGGACTTGACTAGTTCTTTGATGACTAGTTCTTTCCATGATTTATGGCTTGATCTACGACCTTGACCGATTCTTAGATTATTATTCCTTGCCTATATAAGCAAGGCCCATTATCATTGTATTTCATTGAGTTCCATAATAATATATGATATTGCTTCTCATTTATTTGCAAAGGTTTTATGTAAAGTTATTCTAGCAAATTGCTTTCATCTTATAGATCGTGGTGTTTGATTAGCATCTGTGTTCTTGGCTTGGTACGATCTAGTTATCGCCTTTCATCATTTGCACTGAGAGATATTTATTTTGATTTCTTGGTAACTCAACTCTAGGTATCTATTATTTGTTCTGAAAATATACTTAGATAAGATACACCTAATTGTATATCTGTGGACCTGTGCTTCTCATAACTTGGGTCTTCACTTGATGATGCCTCAGTTCTTGGTTGTACTACTCTGCTCCTGACTGAGAGTTGTTTCTTTGTGCATTTGATTCTGAAAGTACAATATTGGTACCTTGACTGTTTCTTGATTCCATGAGATCTTTGTACCTTGTATGTGGCCTTCTGGAAGTTGTAAACAGTTTCTCATTCTTGCTTCACTTGAAAACTATAAAAAGGCTAAAATTTGTAATATTATCTTAAAACTTCATTTTATTTAGCTGTTAAGCTAGAAAGAAAGCTCCAAAGTTCTTCAATTTGATGACTAAAAGTGTAGTCCATTTATTTTCTTAAAATACTGCATTTAATCTTCATTACAACTTTAGTATGTATGCTGAAAATTTAAAAATATCCATTTTTCATGGCGAAGCCCTGTCAAAATTTTCCTAGAATTCTTTATTTATTTTCTGTTTCAGCTGTAATAGTTGTATTTTTGATTCAGAATACAGAATGTATCATTTTTCTATTGAAACTAATTTGTTGTTGGAAACTGAAACATAATAACTATTATCTTGATCATGGCATACTTTCCTACTTTTTGTATCACTTATTTGATTTACATACAACTTTTAAAAGCATGTATTAATTTAAAACAACATGATGGAAAGATGTAAATGTCCATTTTACATTATGAAGCCCTCTCAAAATTTTCTCATATTTCTTTCTCATTCTGTTTCAATTGTAATCTTATCTTTCTAGTTAACTTCAACTTTTAAATTTTGATCCTTCTTCTTCAGTTGCAATCTGAAACATGCACTTTGGTCTGCAATTCTCTCCTCTGTTCTGTACTGCAACTTCTTTTATTTCTTAGAATAGCTAATAAAATTTGAGTTGTATTATTCCTTCATTCTAATATGTATTGGTCACTCACCTGCTTTATGTACCATAGGATAGAAATTATTAAACTCTGTAATCTTTATCCATAGTGAATATTTTAAGATATGATTTATTTCTTCTTGGCTGCAACCTATTCCTGCAAACTTGAGAAAATAGTTATAAAATATTTAGGCTTTTGGCCACTCTTGTGTCCATGTTTTATTTTCTTCTCTTTATTTCCTTTTGAGTGAGTAAATCATGTATACTATTTGATCTCATAGTAATCTATATCTCCTATTATTAGAAATCCATGTGCACAAATCAGGACAATATGGGAATATGGATTGTACCCTGAGCTCATAAACTGATAGTTTTCTCTTTTCTATTTTCAGGTATAGTGCTCTCAACAATGAAGATGAAGAGGGAACAAAGCTAAAGATGAGGATGCATCAACTGAAGGACAAACCTCAAGGTAATGATGGGTTCACTCATACTCCTTTATTTTCTCTTTCATGCATGTGTACCTCTTATTTTAATAGTTGTATTTTACTTTCCAGTTACATCCCATGGCTTGTGTGGGAACATTTGAAATTATTTATGAATAAAACATTGAATTATGAAATTGAGTTATGTATTTCTTTCTGCATTTTTGCTTTCTGATATGGATTGTATGATGAACTAAACAACCCAATACTATAATTAAATGTCTTAATCATGAAGGAAAGAACATTAAAGAATACATGTAACATCCAGTAATGAACTCTGATTTCTGTAATCTACAGTCATGATTTCTTCTTCAAAACCTAACACTTCATCTATTCTATAATTCGGTGTCTTCATCAAGACAACACAACTATGTCCTTCAAGGACTTGTGTTATTTTGTTGAAGATAGCATGAAATTATAGGCTATGTGATCTATTATGTTTTGTAATAGCACATATAGCTACATATTTCATGTAATCATTAATTAATTCAACAATAACAATATTTTTGAAAGGAACCCCTAGCTTAGGTATACTTCACCACTACTATCCATCGTAACAAAGTTTCGAGTTGGCCATTTTTGCACAAGTGCAAAAATTGTTAGCGATTCTTAATAAAAACATCACAATAATTTATTTATGTTAAAGAGAGATAAAAATTCCTTCAATTAGATCTTGTCAATCAATAGGCCATCTACGATCTAAGTCTATTCAAAACCTAAAAAGTGGAATCATCTTGCAATCGATCAAATAATATTGACTACATATCATTACATTTTTCTCACATGGATTTTAACTACACCTTTTTCTTAACATCCATCATCTTCATTTTCATATCACTATTCACCTAGTTGTCCCATCCTTCTTCGATCTCGGTTATGATCCTCGCATCTTCCTAGTTTTGTGGGGTCATGTATGGAGTGAGACATCCTATCATTACATAATATACATTCCTACCAATGGAATGGAGTGCTTACAATTATTTGAATATGCATTCGAAAGTGTACCTTTTACCATGTCATTTTTAAAAAAAAATTCAAATATGTTTCTCAAAACTACAAAAACATTCAAATATGTTTCATAAAATTAAAAAAAAAAATCAAATATGTTTAAAAATTCAAAAACATTAAAATATGTTTCATAAAATACAAATGCAATATAAAATTGTTCCAAAATCCATAAATAGTATAAAATCTGGAAAAAATCCAAACATTCATAATTTTTTTACCCAATTTCGTAAAAATGAATAATACAATTCAACAATTTTTATACTTGATAACACTCCTCATGATCATTCCAAATCATCTTTTGCTAATCATTTTTCTTACTCATGGTGTTTATTTATTCTCAAGGGAATCAATTACCCTTACGCAATATAACTTTTCTTAGGGCACACTTAGATTCCAAAATTTTATCCAATACAAATCAAACTTCAACGGGATCAAAAAGATTATTTATTTGTAGTATCCAAGAATCACTCCTCTCTTTGGCCTGATCCAATCCTCTCGCATTATAAGATATCACTTGAGGGCATTCATATTTGTCTAATTATTCAATGTGGAACACATTAGGAGTGTCATTAGATGCCATTAGTACAAATTGTGTTGTAATGTTGTGGTTTGTCAACATTCTGACAATGTTTTTTATTCATTCAGTCTATTATTTTGTTGTAATTTGTTTACCTTTCTTATTATAGACTAATTTCAGAAACTACTTCACATCTAAGTTCACATATAACTTTGGTGTGGTTCATTCCTATTCATGTTGGGTTTGTTTGACATGTTTTTCTCATGTCCTTGTGTCACTTGCATGTGTTGTGTTTTTATCCTGGTTTATTAAATAAGCCATGGTATGTTTTCCTTTTGTTGTGTATTTAGGTTTGTTTACATTTCTTTACATTTTTATTTCAAAATTTTCTCAAAACTTTGCAAAAATCCTTAAAAATCATATATTCCAAAATTTCAAAAAAAAAAATCAATATTTTTTTAAACAAACATTCACTCATCACAAAAATGCTACAATTGAAAAACCCATCAAGTTGATATTTCATCTTTTAAACATAATATTTATAAATTATTACTTTTATCTACTACCCTAGTGATCGCTCCAATCTTATGATACTCACTACACTTTCTTCCCTTGGCATGATTACTAACTTTGCTTGGGGAAAGTCACACAATTGTTTTTCTTTCATGATACAACTTCAACCAGGGAAATTTCTCTCAGATCATTTGTAAAATGGATCCAACAAGAGTTTATTTTAGAGTATCTAGGACACTCGATCTTCCAAAGATGATCATATTCCCATTCCATTCATAAGTTTAGTGCTTGGCACACATTAGGGCATAGCTAATTATCTTCTTTTTGACATTGTGTTGCTTTGTTGATGTTTACTTTTTGGACCAATTGTAAGTAGTGTGATAACATCTTGGTTCATTTATAACCATGATTCTTGCACCTACTATGTATATTGGGTTTTTTTTCCTTTTTATCTTTTATTTTCTCTATGTGTGTTTTTTATGTGCATATGGGTTAAACATCTTGATTATTTCATAATCATGGTGACAACTCTATTGTGCAACAAAAAAATAAGGTTACTCTAAATTTCATTTTTAAATGACACTCATGCCACAAACATATGCCTTCACATAATTTTTCAAATCCCTTGTCATCTTCCTAAAAATCAGTTGTCCACCACTTTCTTGCATTACCCACCTATTTGAGGATGCATTCCCTTACAATTCTACTCACTCGAACATCGAAATGCTTCATTGTCTTATGATCTCGCATATGTATACTATGTATAAAATGCTATTACTTCATAATAACACTTTAAAGAGTGGTAAATGTAGACACCCAAAAATCAAACACTTTTTCTCAAGTATTATTCCAATTCACATCCTAGTTAACCCCACTTCGAATCCACTTCACCAATCTAGTCAAAGACACTTCTAGAATCCTAAAAATGTGGGGGCAATGAAATTTACTTATAACCACCTTTCTGGATGCAAGTTTTGCTAGCTGAATTTATTTACTCGCCCTCAACTAGGAATAAATACATCTAAAATTTTCAACCTCCCTACATTGTTATTTTTAGCATGTGCATTCAACCGCATGTAACCACTTCCAACCATTACTCAACCTTTATTAAAGAGAAACCTTATCCCTATTGGCATGTTATGTTCTAGGTGTTTTCATTGATGGATATGTGTTAGATCATGCTAGGTATGTTGATGAAATGGAGTATCATGTGGTTTCTGTTGTATATATCTTTTCCCCACAGGAAAGTGGCGCACGAAATGGCGCACGACACGGAGTGTCAACAGAGAAAAGGATGCTCCTCGGCGCACGTAATGGCGCACGACACGAGTGTCAACAGAGAAAAGAATGCACCCTTGGCGCATAGAAATGACGCACGCACGGCACGGAGTGTCAAGCAGGGAAAAATTTGCGCCTTGGCGCACGTAAGAGGATGTTGACACACACACAGATGCGCTATGGCGCACCTTCAGAGGTGCAACATTTTGAGCAATCGACAGAAGCGCACTCCCACCCGGATATTCGATGGCCATAACTTTTCACAAGGAGCTCAGATTAACACAAGGTTGGACTTTTTGGAAATCTTACGAAGTCCTCTGATCCAACTACGATTGGATATCTTTAATTGGGTGGGAACAAATTCTTAAAAATACAAAATACAGTTCGCCACTTTTTGGGTTCACTAGGGTTCTCACCTACCACCATAATGAGATGAATTAAATACAACCTGGGGTGGTTGGGGTAGATTTGGTTTTCCTCTCTCTTCCCTCTCTCATTCTTCCTATAAATTGTAAGGAGAGGCTTCTTTCTAAAGGTTGGAAATTATTGTTTTTCCCCTCCCTTCTTCTCTTTGGCAGGTGAATTTGTGGAGTTCAAACCTCCCATTTAAAATTGTAATGCAACTCTGCCTCTTGGCATTTTGCAGTGTGTTGTATCAATCTTTGGAGAAAATTAATGCATGTCTGTGGATGAGTCTCAACCCTCTCTGTGTTCATTTGCATCCTCCCGATCTTTCACCGTGAATCGATTATCTGTGCATTATCTTGCATTACGTTTTTTATGGTTTGTGTTTATTGGCAAGACAGGTGTTCTTCATTCCTCGGTGCATCACCTTTGTAGTTTAGGTTGTATTTTATGCATCTTCTTACCCTATCTCCTTGGCAAGTTAGTTTAGTTTTTAGTAAATCCTCTGCATTTTCTACGTGTGCATCTGAACAGAGGAATAGGAACCGGCCTTCATCCGGAGAGCTTTTCCGATTTCGCAAGGTCCCACACTTGGGAAAAGCTCCATGTTATGCAATCACACTGAGAGTCTCAACCCATCGAGTTGCAGACATTCAGGGGTGCTGTGATTCGCCATCAACAGTTTTGGCATGCCCTGGTGGGACCAAGAGGTCATTCCACAAATTTGAAGGAACTTTCAAGAAATTCGACTTAAAAATTACAGGTTTTACAATTTCATATTTTCACCTTCTGGGCTGAACTTTGAAATCAATTTTCAAGGACTTAACTTGCTCGAAACAAGTCAAAATTTCACCAGTTGATAGATCGGGGGATAATATTCAAAAGGGTATTCTTAGATTTTTGAGATTTTGACTTTCAAAATTTCATGGTTTTTTGATTTTCAGATTTCAGGTTTTCGGAAGTCTGGCATTTTTGGATTTTCGGGACTGTCATTCCAAATCAAATTCCAAACTCTAAAATCTCAAAAATACAGGTCTTTTAAAATTCTATTTTTAAATATTGTCAGGTTTGGTGTGTAACTTGGCAGAAATTTGCCTTTTTGAGGCTCATTTTTCTACCACATCTGGCGACTCCGAAGGGGTAGAATTCAGCGGTGTAGTAGGAAAAGTTACCTAGGCATATGAGAAGAATTTGAACCAGGTCCAATACTCGAGAAGAGGGGCTATTTTTCCACTTGCAACTATCACCGGAAGAGGAAGAAGACCACAAAGGTCACCATCTCCACCTAACAGGACTTTGTCTACACCTCCACCTGGTAGGCCTTTTCTCGCATCAACCAGGGGTTATTAGGCCAATCATAATGGCACATCTACCACCGAATCCCTTTTTCAATTTCACGGGCAAAGAGTCCACTTGCCCTAAATGCTCAGAATCAAATTCCAGTTGCAACACTAAAGAATATACCCTATTTTACAGGAGAAAATCATACTACTCCTATTGATCACATCCAGGATATTGCTAATGCATTTGCAATCCACGAAATAAATGAAATTGATGTTGCGGTCAAGCTATTGGCTTCATATTTCAAAGGAAAGGCCTTACAATGGTTTAGGAGCCTTACAAAGAGGTCTATTACAATTGGAACCAACTTTATTAAGCTCTTTGCAGCCAATTCAGGAGAGGGCGAAAATTTATCTTTATTGGAACAAATTGACAACAATCAAAAGGGCTCCTAATGAAAAAATGACAGATTTCAACTTCGATTCCAACGGACATGGGACAGATTCCAATAACTATGAGACCAACCGCCAAGGAGCATTCCTTTATTTCTTAAAGGCTATAAATTCGACATAGCCATGATGATCCAATCAATGGGAGGAACAACGCCGCCAGGGCCTACGACACAACTATCGAGCAGAGAACCTGGTTGATCCAAGTCGGCAAGCTTGTACCAAGGCCACCAATGCCTCTCTATCTAGATATGGGAAATCCTACAACCAAATCAAGCACCGGGTTGAATCCCATTCCAACTCCTAGAAATAAAAGCAATAATGAGGCATTGACTTCTTCAAATACTTCAAAGGAATTGCAGGAGGTCATGAAACAACTATAGAACCTTGGAAATGAGCTAGTGACTATCAAAAGACAACAAGCTCAAAGTGCTAGACCGTATCAGCCTCAAGCACAGTACCAAGCTAGGCCCCCATACCAACAAAATAGACCACCACCTCAGGCTGCAAATCAAAACCAAAACCAAGGACAACCTCAAGCTGCCAGGCCATTTCGACCGTATGATCCAAATGCAACGATGTCCTCAAGAGCCTTGGTCCCGACACAAAATAACATGGCACAGGAGTACGACTGGTGTTACCCTTGCAATCTACCTCACAATCAGTCAGCATGTTTCAATGGTGCACTAAATCAGGCCTTGATGGTGCAAACCATTGGTGTTCCTCAAGAACCAAGCTAGGAGGAGAATCAATAGCAAGAAATGCAACAAGAAGGACCTCCAACAGAAACCACATTGGCCAATTGGCAAACGGAAGACTTCTGTGGAGTTAACCAATAGCCTTTTCAAGGTGTGGCTACCAACACACGGTCAAAGAAGAGAAATATAGGAGAGGGACAACCATGTAATCCAGTTGTTTCTCAGTCCACTCCTACACAACAAGGGGTCAGTAGACCAAACGCAGCTCCAAATGTGCAAAATCAACCTAAGGTACCTGTTGTAGCAACACATGCACCTGTTCAAGCTCCAGAAAAGGTTGCGCCAAGTAAGGGACAACAAAAGGACAATTCATCCCCTTTCAACATCATCGATCAAATGAAGAAGACACATGTGAACATTTCCATGTGGGAATCACTTGCGATCCCAGGGCAACGAGATTTATTGCAAGCTACAATGGCTAATTGGTCTGCCACAAATGTATCAAACCAGGGACATGAGAAAGTTCTCACTAATGTAGTGCAACATGATGGGGGCCAGACAAGGAAAAATTTGAAGCCTCCACCATTCTATGTTTCGTTGATTGTTGGAAACCACTTGGTACACAACTGCATGATAGATTCAGGGCAAGTAGTTCAGTGATGCCAAAGAAAATAGCGGATCAACTGGGTCTGAAGTATGAGCCAGTGCTGAAAGGAGTAGTGCAACTAGATGGAACGGCAGTAGGAATAGTTGGGGTCATCAAAGGGTTAAGCCTAACACTACATTCCTGTCCTAATGTTACAGTTCTACAAGATGTGTCTGTGATTGACCTTCCGCCACTCTTTGCATTGTGTCTATCAAGAGACTTCACTACAAAAATCGGTGGATATTTATCTGCAGATTGGTCACACATGATTTTTAGGACAAGGTATGGAGCCAAAGCAACAATTAGGTCAGAACCAATTGCCAATTTCCATATTGAGCCTCATGTACCAAATCCTATCAATGCAAATTGCTCGGCTTTTGATCAGGAGGAGTGTTCAAGTGATCTAGAAACAGGTACTAAGGTCAAGGGAATTCCTGATTTAACTTTGGATGAATGGGAAAACAAGAGTCATGAATTTGACCCATACAAGGAAATTGAAGAATCTGAATTGGGCATGTATTGTATACACGAAGAAAATTCACCCATTCCCGACATCATTCAGCCTGAAAAAAGGATGAAAAAAAAGTTTGGAAATTATTTTTCGATGGTTCGAGAAGCAGACAAGGTGCTGGAGGTGGTGCAATGTTGATTTCACCACAAGACATCAAATATTTTTCAGCTTTTCATTTCCAGTTTTCCTGTTCAAACAACACAACTGAATACGAAGCATTGATTCATGGAATTCATTGGACCAGGAAAAGGGGCATAAAGAACTTGCAGGTGTTCGGGGATAGCGAGCTAATCGTCAACCAAGTTAGGGGACAACATGCTACAAAGAACGACTTGCTGAAGAGCTACAAGAATAGGGTATGGGACCTCATTGAGGATTTCAAAGCTTTCAACATTGTGTCCATACCTAGGAAGAAAAATGAAGTCGCAGATAGGCTCGCAGCAGTTGGAGCAACGTTTGATGTGGTTGAAAACATCAGAAGGGGAAAAACATAGCCACATATCCATGTGATTGTGAGGCCAGCAGTTCCAGATAATAACACAAGCTGGCAGGTGTTTGAGAACGATCAACAGATCGTCAATTTCTTACAAGAAGAGGCTGAATTCTCAGCTAGGAATCAGGATAGATTAGAGCAGCAGTATGGGGATCAAGTAGTGCAGCTGCAGACAAACAAGCTTCCTAAGGGTTTAGTAACATTGGAGTCTATCTTCAACCCTAACGACCAGTTCCGTAAGGAAAAGGCTAACATACAGGTCAAGAGAGAAGATTCAGAGCCAATTCCGGTTGGGGAAGGCAAAACACTTCAAATTGGTAAAGTGGCCACTGAGCAGGAGAAATCAGATTTCATACAGCTTTGCCAAGAATTTCCAGATGTCTTCGCTTGGAGCTATGAAGACTTAAGAGGATTTGATCCAAATTTGGCACAACATACCATAGAATTGGATCCAGATGCTAAGCCCATCAGGCAGAAGCAGAGACCAGTCAACCCTCACATTGAACCTCTAATGAAGAAAGAGCTAAATAAGCTAATAGAGGCAAGCATTATTTTCCCGATCAAGCACTCAAGCTGGGTTGCAAACTTGGTTCTGGTCAGGAAGAAGAGTGGAGAAATCAGGTTGTGTGTGGATTTTCGAGACCTAAACAGGGCATCTCTCAAAGACCATTACCCACTTCCTTCAATGGAACAAATATTGCAAGTAGTATCCGGTTCAGAGAGATTCTCTCTCCTAGATGGCTACTCAGGGTACAATCAGGTGATGGTGAAAGAAGATGACCAATTCAAGATGGCTTTCACCACCAAATGAGGGACCTATGCCTACAAGAAGATGCCATTTGGGCTATCAAATGCTAGGGCCACTTTCCAAAGGGAAATGGATATGGCATTTAAGGGGTTGATCAATAAAATAGTTCTAATATATCTTGACGACATCACTGTATTCTCAAAAAATGCAGCGGATCACCTTTGTCATTTGAGGCAAGTATTTCAGAGGTGTAGAAGATTTGGGGTATCATTGAATCCCAAAAAATGCATATTTTTGGCTCACGAGGGAAAACTTCTAGGCCATATTGTTTCAAAGGAAGGGTTGACGATTGACCCAGAAAGAGTTGAAGCAATTCGAGCATTGCCATTGCCAAGTCACAAGAAGGCTCTTCAAAGCTTCTTGGGAAGGATCAATTTTGTCCGCAGGTTTGTTCCAAACTTTGCATCTCTCGTAAAGCCAATAACGCTAATGTTAAAGAAGAGCATGGCATTTAAGTGGACATCTGAAGGCAAGGCAAGTTTTGAGGCAATAAAAGAGGCTATATCTCAAGCTCCGACTCTCGTCAATCCAAACTTCTCCAAGGACTTCGTGCTATATGCCTTTGGTGGTGGGGACACAATTTCTGCAATCTTGGTACAACAAAACAAAGGAGGATTAGAACAACCAGTTGCTTTCTTCAGTCAAGGCTTGGAGGAATACGAAACTAGGTACTCTTTCATTGAAAAGCATGTCCTTGTAGTAATCAGGAGCTTAAAGAAATTCAAGCACCTAGTCTCAAACAACAAAATCCAATTATTGGTCTCTCATGCGGGAGTCAGGGACTTCCTTCTAAACAAGGATTTGAATGAGAAACGTGTAGGATGGATAACTCGTTTCATGGAATATGACATTGAGATCAAGGTCACCAAACTAGTACGTGGGAAGGGACTATGTGAGCAGCTAGCCTTGAGTCAACAAGTTGAAGCAGGTGATGAAAAAGAGACTCCTTGTTACTACAGGATAATCAATAACAAGAAAATGATGATGTGCCCACTCCCTGTTGGACTCGGAATGTGATACACTTCCTACGAGACAGCCTATGCCTTCCGTAAAATGAGAAAAGCAAAGAGGAGATACTTTAGATTACAAGCCATTCCATATGTGCTTGTTGATGGTGTTTTGTTTAAGAAAGACATCAATGGAGTTCTATTGAGGTGCATTGGGACAGGTCAAATTGAGAGGGTGTTACGAGATTTTCACGATGGAGATTCTGGAGGACATTTTGCCCCATGAGTAACAACTCTCAAGATAATGAAGGCAGGGTATTATTGGCCGACAGTCTTCAGTGACTGCTATACATGGATAAGAAAGTGCAAGAAATGTGCACTCTTCATAGGCAAAGAAAGATTAGCAGCGCTCCCATTGCACCCAATTTTGGTTGACCAACCATTTACGCAATGGGGATTGGACTTCATCGGAGTCATCAACCCAAAATCGAGCCAAGGCCACAAGTGGATTCTCACAGCAACAGACTATTTCACCAAGTGGACCGAGCAAAGTAGCGCTCAAAGAGGCAAATGAGTCTAACATACTAGATTTTTATGAAGGAATAGTGTCCAGATTCGGTGTGCCAGCCACTATCATATCAGAAAATGCATTGGCATTTATAGGTTCCAAGATTACAGAATGGGATGTCAAGAATGGAATCTATTTGAGCACCTCTTCAAATTATTACCCGCAAGGTAATGGATAGGCAGAGTCCACGAACAAAAATTTGCTAAGAATCATCAGGAGGAATCTGGACGAAAATCAAAGAACATGGCATACCAAGGTAAAATCAGCAGTATGGGCTGACAGAATAACACCAAAGAGGTCTACAGGTAATTCCCCTTACAAGTTGGTCTATGGAAAAGAGGCAGTATTGCCTATATCATTAGAACTGCCTACATTGGAGTTCATGAAGCAGTTGGAGTTGGCTGAGTTCGAACCAATGGAGGCTAGGTATGCAAAGTTGATGGAATTGGAGGAAATTAGAGAACATGCAGTTCAAACAATTGAGAAAGATCAGGCCTTAGTAAAAATATGGTTTGATAAGAAAGCAAGAGCAAGGACCTTCCAGGAAGGGGACCTAGTTCTGAAATGGGATGCAGATCGGGCAAAACCAAGAAGGAATTCCAAGTTTGATGCCATTTGGAGTGGCCCCTACATGGTCACGGGATGTAAAAGTAGTAATGCCTTCCAATTGTCTACTTTGGATGGAGGAGAACTCCCGATTCTGGTTAACAGAATCTATCTTAAACATTGCTACTAAAAGGAAAAGGTTTACCCTTGTAAATATTAGCCTAGATTTCAATTCCTCTAAGTGCGTATGCACATTGTCTTGTTGTAATTAGGTTTCTATTTCCCTAAGTGCTCCGGCATAGGTTTTTTTGCTCTCAGGTTGTTTTCTTCAGTTCAGCGTGCTCTCGAAGAAGGAGTTGCAATATCAGGTTCGGGATCAGATATCAGGTTGGTTTCAAGTTATTGCTTATGACTCCATGCCCAATGGATCGCTAAAAGGCCACTGATCTTCTACCTAGCAGGTAGGTGATCCCGTTGAGTCACCAAATTGTTGTATATATATTTTCCCCCCAGGAAAGTGGCGCACAGAAATGGCGCACGACACGGAGTGTCAACAGAGAAAAGGATGCGCCCTTGGCGCACAGAAATGGCGCACGACACGGAGTGTCAACAGAGAAAAGGATGCGCCCTTGGCACATAGAAATGGCACATGACACGGAGTGTCAACAGGGAAAAATTTGTGCCTTGGTGCACATAAGAGGATGTCGACACACACATGGATGTGCCTACGGCACACCTTCAGGAGGCGCAACATTTTGAGCGCTGACAGGAAGCAGACCCTGACCCAAATATTCAGATGGCCATAACTTTTCACAGGGAGCTCAGATTAACACAAGGTTGGACTTTTCGGAAATCTTACGAAGTCCTCTATCCAACTACAATTGGATATCTTTAATTGGGTGAGAAAAATTTCTTAAAAATGCAAAATACAGTTCGCCACTTTTTGGGTTCGCTAGGGTTCTCACCTACCACCATAATGACATGAATTAAATACAACATGGGGTGGTTGGGGTAGATTTGGTTTTCCTCTCTCTTCCCTCTCATTCTTCCTATAAATTTTAAGGAGGGGCTTCTTTCTAAAGGTTGGACATTCTTGTTTTGCCCCTCCATTCTTCTCTTTGGCAGGTGAATTTGTGGAGTTCAAACCTCCCATTTAAAACTGTAATACAACTCTGCCTCTTGGCATTTTGCGGTGCAGTCTTTGTATCAATCTTTGGAGAAAATTAATGCATGTCTGTGGATGATTCTCAACCCTCTATGTGTTCATTTGCATCCTCCTGATCTTTCACTGTGAATCTGGTTATCTGTGCATTATCTTGCATTACGTTTTTTATGGTTTGTGTTTATTGGCAAGACAGGTGTTCTTCATTCCTCAGTGCATCACCTTTGTAGTTTAGGTTTTATTTTATGCATCTTCTTACCCTGTATCCTTAGTAAGTTAGTTTATGTTTTTAGTAAACCCTCTGCATTTTCTACGTGTGCATCTGAACAGAGGAATAGGAACCGGCCTTCATCCGGAGAGCTTTTTTGATTTCGTAAGGTCCCACACTTGGGAAAAGCTCCATGTTATGCAATCGCACTGAGAGTCTCAACCCATCGAGTTGCAGACATTCAAGGGTGTTGTGATTCACCATCAACAGTTTCATGATGGCATGAGGTGATTTAATGAGATTGGCTTGGTCTAGCAAGCCTAGTATAGTGACTCTAGCAAGCCTAGTATGGTGACATAAAGCAAGCCTAATATGGTGACCTAGCTAGCCTAGGTGATGGTACATGATGGTTCAAGTTATTTTTGTCTTTAGGAGAATGATAGAAACATGGAGTTCATGTTAGGATTTTTTTGGGAACTAATATGAGTTTCAGGTTGTAAGTACAGGTTGAAGACCCAATTATAGTTGTTCATCTAAACCAAGTCTAGGTGTTTGGAGGAATGAGGATGAGTTGTAGAGAAATGTGAGATCATGGAGGAATTTAAGTGAGTGATAAATTATGTATTAAGTTTTTCTAGGCCTTTTGGATAGGTTTTTTTATTATGGATAAATAGTTTTGAAGGGACTATACCCTGTGTACAAAAAGGCTCAAAAAGCTAGATACTAGAAGGAGAAAACCCATCCAAGAAAGGCTAAATGCCTTAAACATGGAGGCTCAAAAGCCAGATATATCAGTAAAGAGAGTACAAAAAGATCAATCCAGACAGTGGTCTGAAGAAGAACAAAAGGTCCAAAAATAGCAAAGAGGGATCCAAACAGGGCATCCCAACAAGAAAACAACATCAAAACCGTCAAAAATAACAACTTCATAGCAACAAAGTAACATCTAGGCACCACATCATTTGACTATCCATGTCAATCTTGACCTTAATTTTCTGGAGAGAGGTGAAGAGCACAATGGCCATGGCATGAGAAGGATCATTCATGTCCGCCTGAGCAAGTGCAAGGTCACGGGTCTCATTAGAATCCCAAATGTTATCAGGAATGCCACTAAGGCTGCACACACTTCTCACGTGTTGTTCCATAAAATTATAGACACCTTTCAGAGTAGAGAGGATGCAATCCTAATGCCCCTTGGCATTTCCCAGCCTAGCATCAAGTGAAAGGAGCTTCTTGAAAATCTCAGCAGTAGTATCAATGACCTCAGAATTTTGCAGCTTCCTCTTACCTTTTGTTTTTTCCATATTCCTCATAGCATTTTTGAGGTCTTTGATCTCCTCTTCAAGCTTACTAACCCTGGTAAGAAGGTCCACTTCTCTGGAATTATCAACAGGTTTACTTATGTGCAATAAGTTCTCTGCAAGTTCCAAATCCCTATGACTACGCAAAATCCTCTATGAAGAAGGCAGAGAAACCTTAGCCTTCTTGTCTTTCCTCTTCCTGTCAGAGGTAGCAGTGTCCAGATCTTTGTCAGCTGGGAGAGGGATAATAATAGGGGAATAGGCAGAGGGTGAGAGCAGGAGAAGCAATGGTGGTGGATGAGCAGGATCAGACCTTGGTGTAGGGGAACAACCCTGGTATGATTCTGAACTTCAAGAATAGACTTCTCCAAGGAATTAAGTAAATAATGTGGGAAATTGATGGTAATATTCCTACGAAAATGATTGAGGAATATTAAATGTTTCAGGGAATGGTGACATATCTTCCCTCCAAAGTGATGTACCTAACCATCATACACGCAATCTCAGCAAAGGGCTCAGGGATAGAGGTCACCTTTATTCCAGCCACAACAAACTCAAGGTTCTCCCCTTCATCGAGAATTTTTTTTTCCTCCACCTCTCTGTCGACTCATTTGTTGAAGAACTTGGCTCCATCTAGGTTCAGCCCTGTGACCTGGGCAATGAGTTCCTCAGAGATCTTGACCCTGACTTCCCCATACTCAACCGCATGATTTCTCCAACCATTAGCGAATTTCACCAAAATGTCCTGGTCAAATCCCTACATCTTTTCAATGAAATTTGAAATACCCCCATTTGTAGATAATTCCAAAGAATTGTGTCATTTTTCCAAGCTAGATCATGAATGGGTTTGGTTTTGCATGGAGGTCCCCCATTTTGCCTGTATTGTTTCTGCTCTGCACAACGGTAAAAATTTGAATCCCATACAACTCAACACCACCTCTACTTTTGGAGACCTCTGAAGCATGCGGAATTTTAAAAACATCATTAAACTTAACTTTGCAATTAATAAACACCTCCTTAGCATCTGTCTCTATATCTATTAATGATTGCGTTCAAAATCATGTATATCTTTAGTGATGTCATCAAGTACTTTGACAGGAAGGGGGTCACCACTTAACCAAGTTTGCATTGTATTGTTGACCCCAATATTTTCTAAACTATCGGCCACTCTATTGCCTTCACGATAGGTGTGGATAATCTTATAATTATCAAAACAATTGCATATTTCAATAGCTTCATTAATGAAGTCCTTGATGGACCAACTTGGAGGTTTCTTTTGATTTAACAAATTAATAATGTTCAACGAATCCCCTTAATTATAATATTGAAAATATTGCAATCTCTAGCAAACCTTATTCCCCAGAGCGTTACTAAAGCTTCCGAGATGTGAAATTTTTTTCTTACCCATCTTGTTAGAAAAAGTGGCAACAAAGCATCCTCTGTGATCTCTAATCACCCCACCACCTTTATGAATCCCTAGGATTACCTTTTGAAGCTCCATCAAAGTTCAGTTTGTGCCATGCAATGGGAGGTTGGATCCATCGTACAAAAGATCTATCAATGCTATTGTTTTCCTTATGCTTAATGCTATCAGTGTCAATGTTCCAAGTAGTAAGAATGTGCTCCTCTTCCTCAGGATAAATTTTATTTTTGGGAGGCTTAAATCTTTCAATGTCATCTTTCACTGTAATGATAATTTCATTAAAGACTTTTATACATATCTTTCTGGTATTTCTAAAAATAACATCATTTCTAGCTTTTTAGACTCTCCACATGGTGTGAGGGAGAACCAGTTGCCATAGCCTCCTAACCATGTAGTGCTTATAAGGGGAGTTCCATTGTTCCCATGCCTGTAGAAAAGTATGGGGGAAAACCCAATTCTGATTGAAATTTTCAAGAATAAGATGCCATATTTTTGAATTATACTTATAATGCAGAAAAAGGTGTTTAATGTCTTCAGCTTCTTCCTGGCACATGAGGATGTGTTAGGCATGATAAAACCTTTCCTAATGAGATTTTCATTAGTGAGAATCTTACCCTTGATGATAAGCCACTAGAAGAAATTTACTTTAGGGGTTAGCTCGGGCATCCATAGCTTGTGCCATTCAATTTCACTATCAATAGAAGCAAAAAAAGAATTATAACCAGATTTAACAGAATATTCTCCATCAAAGGAATCTTTCCAAATAATCTCATCCTTATTATCATGTTGACTGATATGTATTAGGGAGAGATGAGTCTGCATAGAGGAAACAACAGGCTGCATATTTTCCTCATCAACTTTGAGTTGCTTCCATTTCCTTCTGTTGCTAGACACCTCAATATAGTCTTTGACTTTCTTTCCATAGTTTTTAATTAGGTTGTCTTTGATGTAGCTAAAAGTGGTATCCCAACTTATGTCAGACTAGATGTCATGCCAGAAATCAATGTCTTGCCCATTTCCAAGTTTCCATCTACAGCCCTGGGAGAGGATATGCCTGATGTGGAGAAGATTATTCCAAAAAATTGATCCATTTGGAAGCAGCTGGTCAAAGAGAAAGGAATACATGTTTTGATTGGAAAGGTATTTTACTTTGATCAACTCAGTCCATGGTTTCTGCTCTTTGATTAGCCTCCAACCCAGCTTTGCAATTAGAGCAACATTCATATTTATGATATTTTTAATACCTAAACCCCCAATCCTCTTTGGCTTACAGACCTGTTCCCATGCTACTAAATGATATCTAAACCTGTCTTCTGTCCCATGCCATAAGAAGTGTTTTTGAATTTTTTCAATGCTATTCACCACTATTGCTGGAATGTTGAACATTGACATGATATAGATGGGTAAATTCTGAAGAGTGCTTTTAATCAATAAACATTTTCCAACACTTGAGAGGATAACACCTTTCCATCCAGCTAGTTTTTTCTAAAATATCTTAAGCAGATCATTCCAAACCTCATTAGAAACCTTACTAGTACTCATAGGGAGCCCTAGATAAGTAGCTGGGAGGGAGTTGATTTTGCAACCAAGAATGAGAGCAATATTTTTTTGTCTTTCAATAGGAGTATTGAAGAAGTAAACCAAGATTTTATCAAAGTTTACTTTCTGTCCCGAGGCTTCCTCATAGAATCTGAGAATGGTTTTGATAGCCTTAGCTTCAATGATGGAGGCCATAAGAAGAAGAATAGTGTCATCAACAAACTGCTGATGGGAAGAAATCTGATTGTCAGAAGTAGGTTGAAATCCTTTTATCATACCATTGTGTATAGATTTTGTAATAGAATGGCTTAGACTATCAGCCATTATGATGAACAACAAAGGGGACATGGGGTCCCCTTGGTGTATGCCTCTATTGCTAGAAAAAAAACCAACAAGTTCTCCATTGACAACCACAAAAAATCTAGGAGAAGAAATGCAAGCTTGGACAATTTTTCTAAATTTATTTTGAAACCCAAACTTGGTCAGAACCTCATCCATAAATTTCCAAGAGACTCTATCAAATGCCTTATGCATGTCTAACTTGATTTTCATCCCAACTTTTATACTTTTATCCATTGAATGAATTGTTTCATGGACCATAATTACCCCATCCTGGATAATTCTACCTTTTATAAATCCGCTCTGTTGTTGGGAGATAATTTCCATGAGAAGAGGCTGCAGTCTAGTGGTTAAAATCTTAGTGAAAATTCTATAAACCACATTAACCAGGATGATTGGTCTAAAATCCTTAAAATCCTTTACATCCAACTTCTTAGGTGCAAGCACAATATGCGTGTTATTTAATTCCTTTATTAGATTTCCAGTTCTGTAAAACTCATTTACAGCTTTCAACAAATCTTCAGAGCATATATCCCAACATTTTTGGAAGAAATTAGCAGAGAATCCATCAGGGCCTAGAGCCTTGTCACCTTCAAGAGAGAAGACAACTTTTTTCAACTCCTCAATGGTGACAACTTTGGAAAGGCTCTTAAATCTCTCTTCGGGAGCAAATTGTTAGGAATGGAGTCTAAAAGAAAGGAGGCTGCTTGCTCATTATAAGAATTATTTTCAGTTAAAAGATTCTCATAAAATTTTAGGGCTTCAACTTTAATATCCTTAGCATCCTTAGTAATGGTACCATTTCCCTTGGAGACTTTAGTAATTCTGTTGCAAGCCCTATGCTTGAGGGTGGTCATATGAAAATATTTTGTGTTTCTGTCACCATCCTTTAACCAAAGAGCTCTAGATTTCATTCTCCAAAAGGTTTCCTCACAACTATTGATATTATGAAGGTCAGAAAGAAGCTTTTTTTCTCTTTGGTGATCCTCAAAAGTCATACCTTTCATTGAGACTTTAAGCTCAAACTCTTCCATTTGCCGCTTAATCTCTTTCTTTTTCTCAAAGATATTGCCAAAAACCTCTTTATTCCAGGTTCTAACCTTTTTTTCACATTTTTCAGCTTCTGAAGAAGTTTGAATTGAGCATTTTGGTCCCTTCCCAAGTCCACCATTCTTTAATTCTATCAAGAATGTCCTCATGCTCAAGCCACATCTTTTCAAATTTGAAGTTACAGTGAAAAGGCTTAGACCAATTGAAGAAGTTAAGAGCAATAGGATTGTGGTCTGAACCAGTTCTGGGAAGAGAGGAGAGATGAAAATTCTGATTTAAGATCCAGTTAGTAGAAATGAGAGCTCTATCTAATCTTACTTGAATCAAATTTTCCCCAATTCTTCTGTTAGACCAAGTGTATTGATTACCATGAAGTTCAATGTCCATAAGGTTGAGATATGAAATGAAGTCAGCAAAATCTTCCATGCTAGTAGAGAAATCAGAGTTCCCTCCAAATTTCTCCCTAGGGTTTAGAGGAGTGTTAAAATCCCCCATTATCAGCCAGTTTGATTCCTCAAAGTTATTTCTAAACCAAGCTAACTCTTTCCATAAATTCCTTCTACTAGCGCAAGATTTGGAGCATAGATATTGGAAAGGATCCAACTAGAATTGTTCTCAAGACTTTTAAAATTTATAGCTAAATGATTTTGAGAGGAGAAAAGCACATTACCATGAACAATTTTAATGTCCCAGAAGACCGCTAAACCTCTAGAAGCCCCTTGAGAATCAGAAGCAACAAAGGCAACATTCTCCCATAAAGTCTTTTTGCACTCTTCAACAACTTTAGTTTTCATTTTTGTTTCTTGAATTAAAAGGATATTGGGCCTGCTTGATCTTCTAAGTTCCTTAAGCATTCTTTGTTTAGGACCCCCATTTAGTCCCCTAACATTCCAAGATAAAACCTTCATTAAAAAGGATTAGGGAGGTGGTTCTTCGGATGGCTCAAAAGGCTTTGAGTACCATCTGCAATTTCTTTCTCAGTCTTTTTTTCCTTACATCACTTTTGGAGGGTCTACCTTTTTTATAGATAACTCCAATATTCACAACTCTTTTGGTAGTAGCTCTTGTGATTCTTGAAGTGGAAGCTTCCCAACTTCCTATTTGTTTCTTTTTATCACTATAAAGTGATTCTGAATTTCTTCAAAGCCTTTCAATCTTTGTTTCTTACGTTGAATTATGATGAATCCATCCTTATCACATTCAAACAAGTTCTTTGTCAATGCAGGGGTAATTTCTCCTTCTTCTTTTCCTTTATAAAAACAAGCTATTGAACTACAGGGGATTCTCTGTTGTATTCATTGTCCATGAGCTCCTCCATATCTGTAAACTCTTTATCCTCATTTAGATCTCTTGTTATGGATTCTAGGAGTTCTTTAGCTTTTCCTTGTCTCATCTTGTTTAGTTCTTTATACTTCAAAGAATTGTTCTTATTTACCGAGTTCTTGATGAGGGAGGGGAGTAATTTTCTCCATCTCCTCTTCATTGGAAATGGTTAGATGAATGTAAACTTTTTCATTTTTTTCATCCACTTCCATGTTTAGTTTTACAGGATTTGTATTCTCAAGCATCTTTGTCTGATATTTTTCTATTTCCTTCTGAGCTTCTTCACCCTTTGTCTGATCATTATCTTTTCCCTTTCAAGTTTCATCACTCTTTCCCAACAAAGGTTTTTTTGGTCTCCATAGTTTTCTATAGACCGGTGGCCTCTTTATTATGGTCTTAAAACCTTTTTTTTGGCCTTTGATTCTCATATTCATCTGCATGCAGCGGTCCCTTATACTCGATCTTTCCTGTGGTTAGAGAGGCTTTTTCAGCCTCTTTTATCTATTTCTGGCCTGGCTCTTTAGGATGATCAAGGTTTATCATGTTTTTGCTTCATGCTCTCTGGACATTTTCCGGCAAAATGCCCTAATTTATGGCATTTATGACATCTTAGTTGAAAAGCCTCATATTCTATTGATTGTTTCCATGCCCCAAATTTTGATTGAAGAATGATGTGTTCAGGAAACTCCTTCTCCATTTCAGACGAGACACAAAACCTTGCAAAGGCAAGTCTGGATCTATTTTTCGTAGGCCCATCTAGCCCGATTGGAGAACCAATCGATCTAGCAATATGGAGAAGGATTTCATCATCCCAAAGATGAAGGGGCAGCCCTGGGAGTCTACACCAAATGGGGATGGTATGTATATTCTCAGTATTAGGGTTAAACCCTGGATACCATTTTTTTAAGAAAATCCCCATATTGCCAATACACTAGGGGCCACCCAATAGGACTGAATCCATATCAGCCTGTTGATTGAAATAGGCTAGAAAAACCCTTTTGCCAAGGTGGTGATATTTAAATCTCCTTTTGGTTTCCATCGTCGCATGGCCCATTTTATGATAATATCAACATTGGGTCTGGCTCCCAAAACTTTCCAATGAGGGCGAGATTTGTTTTCTCAAGAGCTCTATGTAGACAACCGTCAGGCACTTGTATGTGGGTCACCCCCTCCTTATCTTTTGTACTTTTAAAAGTAGTATTCAGTCCAGATGCAGGGGAATGGGGACCCACATTTTTGTCAGGAGGTACCTTAACAATATCAGCCCAAGCTCTAGATCCAATGCGAATATCTTTATTTTGTTCTACATCCGAAGATGTCGCCTTAGCAACATGTTCGCAGCATGTTGAAAGGCATTCTACAGCCAAAGCGGCTGAAACCACACTCTCAAAACCCTCTTGCAGTCCTCCATAAGCACCAACCTCACAGTCCTCTATAATGATGTTCCCCGTTATTGGGTAAAACATTTAAATCATTATCATTATCTCCTTTTGGATAGGTTACTTGATGAGTTATAGTGTTGATTTAGTTTACCCTAGCCTAAACCATGCAAAACCCCAAAGGTTAATCATGAAAATGAGATGGGATGAGAATATGGATACCTATTAGATCTATTATAATTATTTGAGATGATGTAAATGGATTTCTTGGAGGTTTGAGAAAATTTAAATTCATTCTGAAGAATATTTTGCAATTTATGATGTTTTATGTGAAACAGGGTCCAAGAAAGAGCATTTTCCATATCAATTGCAACTTATAATGCTCACCATGAATTTTTTTATTTGAATGGGAGCATTTGGATTTCAAAAATTATTTTAAATTTATTTAATAATTTTTCAAAAAAATAATTAGGTCATTTCATTGTCATGTTTTTATGAATGAATGTTAAGAAGGCAAACAACATTTTATGAGTTAAAAGCCCTAGCTCAAAAGTGGTAGGAAATATTTTCTTTGTAAGTGTCCATAATTGATTTATTGTTCTAGTATTATGATTGTATGTTGTATAATACTCCTTCATATTTACAAAAAGGTAAGATAGATCATGTGGTGATGAGTGGACCCCACCTAAAAATGTACATTTTTGAAGAAGTTTAGTTTCGTGCAAGGTTTCCCAAAGGAGATAAAAAAGTGACATTGTTTTTAGTCTGGGAGTTTTAATTTATGTAAATTATGGTTTTATATCATGGTGGAGCCTCTAAATGGAATTTTTTTCCTATTTATGATGACTGGTCTTAAGCGCTTTTGGGGTAGTTTTGAGCAATTTTTAGAGATGAAGTTGGTTGAAGGCCTTCCACTTAGAGTTTGAAGGAAGTGTAATATATTATGAAAATATTATTCAGATATGTTTTCAATGGTATATTACTTTTGTCTTGATGATGTGATGTGATGGGTCATCTAATTCAATTTGTAGAGAAGAAGGTTTCTTGTTTCTCTAGATATGATTGCTTTTGCTAAAAGATGGAGGTAGAAGATGCATGATATGAATGTGTCGATGCTTGATATTAGTTGGATAATGAAGAGGGATGAATTTTATTTCTATTTAAGAAATTTTTAGGTCCCGTAAGTGGCAAAAAGGGTGAAAACTAGTTGTGTTTCTAAAATTAGTTTTTGGGTAGTTCAATTTGGTGAAGAGGAAAGTTTTGTGTGGTTTACACATATGGATGTTTCATGAGATCTAGAAAGCATGGATGTGATATAAAGGTATAGAGTATTGTAATGAGTGGTTAAATTCCATATTTGATATGTTTTGGTGTGTACTTGAGGTCTATAGGTGATGATAGGGTCTTAGAAACAACTGTTTTGTGAAGGATATGATATTTCTTGAGTGAGTTATGATAAATTTGATTGGTGTAAGATAATTAATGACCATGGATGATTTTTTTATGTCATATTTGACATGTATTATTAATTTTATAGCTTGAATAATAATTTTTATGGTCTTTTTGGTTTTTAGCCATCTAGGTTATAGGGTTTTTGAGTTGATTTTGAGTTTGTTTAGTGCATTTGAGAATGACCGACCTAAATGGGCCCAATATGAATATTTTTTATTAATTATTTGAAATTTTTCAATGTTTTATTGGTCAAAATAAATGAGGGAGACCAATTTGTTTCATGTTTGATAATTGAGAAGGGTATAAAGTGCATGTTCGAATTCAAATTTACACTAGTAGTGAGAGAGGGAAAAATTGCACCCATGTGTGTGTCTAAAATAGGTATGAAGGAATCTATTCATAGCTGAGAAAGTAATTTAAATTATGATGAATTTAAGAGATATTGTGTGCAAGGGTTTGAGATCAAAACAAGTCATGTTTGTCCAATTTTTAACAAGATAAAAGAAGGTTTGTTTGAAGTAGGATTTGAAGGAGCTTATTGTTGAATATTGTGATCACCATAAGCTAAGTTGTTGCAGCATATATTTAGTGATCTTCTTATCAAAATATTTTGTGATGAGTCATATTCATGAAAGTCTCTTATTGTGACTAATATCAACAAGGGTTTAGGGGTTGGTACTCCTTGTGGGGTTGGTGCCTAACTAAATAAATCTCTTGTGATGTGTAATATTCACTTGAGTATTTGTTGTTTGTAATAATAGAAAAAAATTAGTGGATTTTCTTCTCCTTAAGGGTTTCCCACTTATATCTTGTGTTCTTGTTTATGTTCTTGTGGATGGTTGTTGTTTATTGTTGAGATATCATTAATACATGGTTGAATGTTAATGGTGTATAAAAGTTAATTTGAAATTGGTTATGGTTTTGAAGGACTGATTCACCCCACCTCTTAGTCCATTATGCTTCCAACAATTGGTATCAGAAAAATTCATTTTGGAGAATTTGATTTTTGGATTATAAGGATGATGACTCACATCATGTCCCTACAGGTTTGATATTTGGAAATATGTGGAGGATGGTTATACTGCTCTTGCTACTCCACCAACTAGTAATGTAGACAAGAAGTTGTGTAGTGATAATTTAAAGGATATGAATGCTATCATGTGTGGATTAGGTGAATGTTAACTTCAAAGGTGATGCATTTCAAATCAGCTAAGGATATGTGGGAGAAACTTCAGGTCATGTATGAAGGAGAATCTAAGGTAATAATTTCTAAGCTTCAAAATTTTAGAAATCAGTTTGAAGGACTAAAAATGAATGATGATGAGTCTATTTTTGTATATTTACTTAGGGTTGACAATATTGTCAACACTATGAAAGGGTTAGGAGAAGATGTGAAGGAGTAAGTCGTTTAATATGTTTTCGATATTTATAACTCCTAAGTTTGATTCCAAAGTCTCTGCCAATGAAGAGGTCAAGGATTTGACTCTCTTGAAGATGGATGAGTTGTATGGGACTTTGACTGCCTATGAAATGAGGATTGTTGATTCCAAACTAGACAAGAAAGAGATTTCTTTCAAATCTGAAATGAATACCAAAGGAAAGAAGACCAAGAATGATGATAATGCTCCTAAAACTGATGATGAAGAACTCTTTGCAATTATGGTTAGAAGACTAAATGTAGGCTCTGTAAGTACAATGGTAAAATCCCTTTTAAATGTTTCAATTATGGTAAAGTAGGTCACTTTTTTGCTAATTTTCCTCATAGGCATGAAAAATAAGGTGATGATGATCATGAGGGTAGTCATGGAAATAAAAATTAGAATTATAGTAAAGACAAAAAGGACTTCAAGAATTTTGACCACAAGAAGAAGGGAACAAATATGTTTTATACAAAGGAAGAGGATTATTCCTTTGAAGCAAGTAGTTAGCGTGATGTTTCAAATTATGAATCTGAATAAGAGCGTGGATATGTTGGAGATGAGGTTTTTTTCATGACTAAATATGTCATGATATCTACTAGTGGTGGTTTTACACTATTAGGTGATTTCATATCATATTCTTGTAAATATTTTCAAGAAAAACAAGATGAAAATGAAACTGAATTAGTATCTATTCAAGCTGAGATAAAGTATGCTGAGAAGAATGTCAAAAAGCTAAAAAATTAGGTCAAATATTATGAAGAAAAAATTCATGAGCTTAAAGAGAAACATTGGGTCGTAATTGAAAACCTAGATGAGACAATGAGAAGGATAGAGATGCAAATGAGTTCAATGACTCTAAATTTAAAATCTAAGGAAGAGGAAGTTGTTGTCCTTAAGAGAGAGTTATATGAAGTTTCTAGAAATGAAAAATCATTTCAAAAATTTGAGAAAATATCTAAGACTCTTGATGACATTTTGAGAAAATAGAAATTATAATATGAAAAAGAAGGTTTTTTCTTCAAGTATGACTTCAAGGACTAAGAGATGAAGCAAGAAGATGGAACTCGTAAGCAATGATGAGCAAGAAGGACCAAACATCAAGGAAGGAAAGAAAGAAAACTTCATCAAATAAAATGTGAAGAAAAAGTCCATAAGGAAGCTTAATGCTTTAAGGTATGAAAGGTCATTTAATGGTTATTTTTTTACTTGTAATGGCTTTGGTCATATGGAAAAGGAGTTTAGGAGGTTTTTACAAGATGGTCATCTATGGAGATATATTAGGAGTGAGCAAGCTAAGAATGTAGTGTGCTACAATTGCCATGAGAGAGGTCATGTTGCTAGATATTGTTTGTATGATCCACCTAGTCAAGTTGAAGGCTACAAAGGCAAGAGTTCAGTGGTATGTTTCAGTTGTAATGAAGTTGGTCATGTTGTTAAAGAATGTCATCATGGTTACTCAAGGGAAGTGAGTAGATTTCAAGATCCTAGGGTGCGAGAAAGAGGGTTTTTATGGTTCTAGATTGCATGCTAGCAATCAAGGTAGGATATGGGAGCTAAGAAGGAGTAATATGGTTTCTTCAAGAGTAGATATGAATTCTAATCAAATTTTTAACCAACGTACATATCAGAAACAAATGAATAGAAGTGAACTTCAGGTGTCTAAGAGTGCATGGGACCTCTTTAAATCACTTTTCTAGGTTCATCATGAAAGGATGTTTCTTTATAAGGTTTATTAGGGACTTGTTAATCCATACGAAGCATTGAAGGAAGGGGAGGAGAATAGGCTGATGAATGAATCCTCCAAGATGTCAAGGCATGTTTTCATAGATTTAAAGTATGCCTTGTTTGGTTTTCTCGAGTAGTGAAAATGGTATGGTCATTGTCAAAAGGACTTTGATTTTGTACAATCATGCTGTGAGTTTGTGTTTGTCAAGTTGTTGGTTGACATCTCTTCAAATATAAATTCTTCAAAGTATAATTGAGATCTACTTTTGAGTATGAAGGTTTTTATAAAGGTGTATAGTTAGGTATTAATCCTGTCATGGAGCTCAAATGGTTAGAGTCTTTTGTTGTCTTGTAGATTATGAGTTGTCATTAAAGATCACAAAAATAGGCTATGATATGTCATGGAAATGTGTCAAAGGAGGATCTTGAGTCAGCGTCTATCATAATGTGGTGAATTTATGATGGAATAATATTTCAAAGTATGGTTAGAGTATGCACCTGGGAAATCATGTATAACTAATGTCTTAGTTTGAAGTGTAGTGTTTTCTAAAGATGTCTCTGGTAACAAATATGTCATGTCATGATTTGAGTTTGAGCATGGAGTGTTATGATTCTTTCAAAGGTTCATTTGAGTAATCATCATGATATACTATCAAGGTTAGCTTTTCATTATATAAAATATAGTTGTTGTGTCAAGTTAATGAATTATTGTGTAAAGTGTCTACTCTCGCTTAGTAAGAATGAAGAGAAGTTTGTCATGAGTGTCACTAGCCCAAGCATGTCAAGTGGGTATAATTTAAGATTTGTAGTATGAATGTATGACAGGAATGTCATTATATTGCCTTACTTCAAGGATTTTAGAATAAAGTCAGTGGATCACTAAGACTGTGAAGGAGAGAAAGTTTTATCGTCATGTGGAATAGTTTTCTACAAGCCTGAGTATAATGTTGAAGACTGTAACAATATTTCTCAAGACCAAAATCAAAATGTTGGAATAAATTCATATTGTTTAATGAAAATACATCTAAAGGAGAAAGTTTCCTCAAGTGTTTATAGATATTTTTCTGTTAGTTTGAAGTTTTGAAACCATATAATAGGTGAGATATTGTAAAAGGATCCTTCTCGGGCTCTGTGAAAACCCTAACCTAGGGTTTATGAGAAAAATGCTATAGATGGAGATGGAGTGAATGGAATCTTATGAAATTTTCACCATATGATCTTGACATATTGAGGAGAGATATTTGAGAGTTTTAGGGTGTCCCGATATTGTAGGGTCACTCATTTTATCGATAAATCAAACAATGCTTTGGAGACCTAATTGATAGGGGTTACTTGCAAACTGGGTATAAGTTCTTCAAGAACATACTATAAGGTTGATAGAGAAGATAAAATAGCCAAATGGGTACTGAAAATAGGTAATATGTATCTGTGTGAAAGTTAATGAATCATAATCTAGGAGTGAATCATTCTTGGGGCGAGCAATGGTAGCTTGTGTGAGTAGGATAGACAAGTGAAAGAGGGATAAAATCTCATAACTTGTGATTTGGTCATCATGTGAGTCTAAGATATAATATCAAGAAGGTATAGAGGATAATAAGATGGTGTTAAATGTCTCCTTAGCTCAACATGAATATGTAAGGTCTGTTGAGATAAGTACACGTGCATCAAGAGTAAAGGGATGTATGGTTGACTTCAAAAGTGTGTTTAATGTTTATAAATGAGGTATGTAAGTTTAATTACTAGGTCCTCTTTCCTTCTATCTCAGTAGAAGAGTCCTTTAGAGTGTGCTTTCCATCTAGAAAAGATAAAGAGAAGTTTTTGTATGGTCAATTTTAAATATGTAGTAGATTATGATCTTCATGGTGGGATACAAGTCGAAACAAAGACTCAATCATGGGTATGCGAATATTTGATTTCTTATAAAGACTAATAAAGTTTGAGTGTCATTTAGATTCATAAACTTTGAGTAGAAGTCAGTATGAAAATTTCACTTAATATTGGTAGTCAAAGCACGCTTGAACTATATATTTCGTGATAAAGAGATGGCTTCCTATGGGTATGAAATGCTCTCTTGAGGCTAAAGTAGGTACATTTGAATGAATATCAAGGGTGCATCATATGAGAGGTGTCATAAGTGATTGGAAGATCAAGTCACGAGGATAAGATTGTTACAGGTAAGAGTTCAATCTAAGATGACTGTGTCAAAAATGTGAAAAGTGTAAATGAAATCCTACAGATCTAAAGAAGTGTACTAAGATAGGGGAACTAATTTGATCCTTGATCAAGTATACGAGGTATCAAGAATATTGATAAGATAAATGACATGAATACGTGCAAAGGAATATAATGATAAGGTATGTTTCTTTATTGAATATTGTCTTACCGTGTCCAAGAAAAGTACAAGTTTTTATTGAAGAAATCAGGATGATCTAGGATATTGACATATGATAAATTAGATCTATGTCTATGATATATAAAGAGAGGCTTTAATAAGACTATATCTCATGCACTATAAGAAATAGACTTCACCATATTAGAGAACTATTGCAAAATGAAGTATGTAGGAGGTAATATTACACCAAAATGTGGTGTTATAGGACTTTGATGGGATACTACAAGTCTACAAAGGGAGTTCCAAGGCAAGGAGAGCTTTTCTTTCTCCCTGTTTCAGGTATAAAGGAGGTCATGAAGGATCATGTGGTATAATGAAGGTTGTTTTCAAGATTAATGGCTTGCAGAGAATTTTTTTTTCTTCCGAAGGGTATGATCACAATAAAAGAGGATGAAAACACTAAAGAAAGGAGTTAGGGATTGTGATAAATTGGTTGAGCTTCAAAAAGTCATTCATACAAGGTAAGAAGCTAAAACTTTGTGTTTTATATTATAATGGAATGTCATTATCCTAGGGGGAGTGATAAGTAGAAGATTTATGTTAGGATTGAGATCCTAGAGCTTGTAAAAATTGGTTCAAATAGCACTCAAGTGTTGGATTAGGGATTTCAGTCCTTAAGGAGGTATGAGGTCAAAATATGATAGAGGAAAGATTAGTTTAAGATTTTTCAAGTTATGATATTCTAAGAAGAAGGTAAGGATTGTGTTTTTGGCTCAAAATCATGACTGTTTTCATGTATAGGAGGTGGGTATGCTCTTCCCTAGGGGAAGTAAAGTTTTAAAATGCTTTGAAAGAGGTAAAAACAGATTTTAGTGAAGAAGGACATGTTTTGCACTAAAATGAATACTTTGGTTGATGTTTCCATCCAAAAGGTGATCCTATAAAGCTGAGAAATATGAATATCATGCAAGTATAGGTATGCTTTTTCATTAATGTAAAAAGGGGGAGAAGATTAGGTGGTTTTCCATCAATGAAAAAGGGGATATTGTTGACATGTTGTGTTCTAGGTGTTGTCATTAATGAAAAATGAGATGATGGATATTGGTTATAGAATGTTAGTTAGGTTCATGACATGGATTATTAGGTTTTTTCATGATGGCATGAGGTGATTTAGTGAGATTGGCTTGGTCTAAAGAACCCTAATATGGTGACCTAGCTAGCCTGGGTGATGGTGAATGATGGGTTGAGTTTTTGGTGGCTTTAGGAGAATCATAGTGGCATAGAGAGTATGTTAGGAGTGTTTTTGGGAACTCACACAAGTTTAAAGGTACAGTACATGTCGAAGACCTAGTTGCAGGTGTTCATCTATACCAGGTCTAGGTGCTTGGAGGCATGAGGATGGGTTTTAGAGCCCTATGATCTTGTGAAGGAATGTAGGTGAGTGAGAAATGAATTTATTAAGGTTTTTAGGACTTTTAGAGAGGTTTATTGATGATTTATAGTGTTGTTTTAGTTTACCCTAGCCTAACCATGTTAAACCCCAAGGTCTAGTCATGTAAATGAGATGGGAAGAGAAGATGGCGACCTATTTGAGCTATGATGATGATTAGATATGGTGAAAAGTGATTTATAGAGGTGTGAGAATAATTTTAAGTCATTCTAAAGAATATTTTACAAGTTATGATGTTTTATGTGAAACAACGTCCAAGAAAACGTATTTTCTAGCTCGAATTACAACATCTTATGGTCACCATGAATTGTGTTCTTTGCATGGGACATTTTGGATTTTAGGGATGATTTTACATTAATTTAAGAATTTTAACCAAAAATAATGAGGTCATTTCATCTTCATTTTTTTATGAGCAAATGTTGAGAAGGTAAACAACATTTTATGAGTTCAAATCCCTAGCTCAAAACCAATAGGAGATATTTTCTTCGTAAGTGTCCAACATTGATTGATTGTGCTAGTATGATTAATATATGTTGTATAATACTCCTTAATATTTCCATAAAGGTAAGATAGAGAATATGGTGATTAGTGGACCCCACCTGACAATGCAAGTTTAGGAAGAAGTTCAGTTTGAGGCAAGGTGTTCCAATGGAGATGGAAAATAAATTGAATTTTTTTATTATGGTATTTTTAAATTTATTTCAATGATGGTTTAATATTATGGTGGATCTTGTATTTTTAAAAGTGTTCCCTATTTATGATGAATGGTCTTAAGGAAGGTTTGGGGCAGTTTTGAGTAGTTTTTCAGAGATTGACTTGATCAAGGTCTTCCACTTAGATTCGGAAGGAAATGTAAGATGTGTTGACAAGAGGATTTAGAGGGATTTAAAAATTTATAATATTTGTGTCTTGATGATGATATTTTATGGATCATCTAGCTCAATTTGTAAAGAAGAAGGTTTCTTGTTTCTTAGGACAAGATTCCTTTTTGCTAGAAGATGGAGGTAGAAGTTTCATGAGATGAATGAGTTGATGATTAATATTAGTTGGAAAGTGAATAGGATTAATTTTTTTCATATTCAATGCATTTATAGGTATTCTAAGTGGTAAAAATTGTGTAAAATAGTTGTCTTTCTAAAAATGATTTTTCCGCATTTTAATTTGGTGAAGAGTAAAGTTGGTGTGGCTTGCACATATGTATGTTTGATGATATATAAAAATCATGGATGTGATATAAAGGTCTAGGGGATTCCAATGAGTGGTTTAATGCCATAATTGAGACGTTTTTGTGTGTACTGGAGGTCCATAGGTGATGACAGGGTCTTGGAAACATCTGCTTTTGTGAAGGATATGATCTATCTTGAGTTAGTTATGATAAATTTTATTGATGATATGTAATTAACAATCATTTATGATTGTTTATTTCATATTTTACATGTGTGATGAATTTTAGATCTTTAATTATCATGGTTATAGTGTTTTTGGTTTTAGACATCTAGGTGATGGGGTTTTGAGTTGATTTTGAGCTTGTTTAGTGCATTTGGGCTTGACCAAACTACATGGGACCAATATGAATGTTTTCATGGATGCTTTTATATGTTTTTAAGTTTTATTGGTTGAAATAAATTAGGGAGATTGAATTATTTCATGTTTGAGATTTGAGAAGGGTATAAAGTGCATGTTTGAATTCAAATTTACACTAGTAGTGAGAGGGAAAAAGTGTGACCCATGTGTGTATTTGAAACATGTATGAAGTAATATATTTAGAGATGAGAAATTTTATGGCTAGCAAATTGTGTAATCACCAGGGTGGTTACGTGAATCGCCATTCTATGTAGGGGCGCTACACGACCGACGAGATGGTTAAACAATCACCTCTCTCGTAAAGAGGGGTGGTTCAGAACTTTACACCGCTATACATTTTCTAAATTTTCCTTCTGTACTAGTTTTTTTTATGAAGTGGTTTTCTTTTCGATCCCTACAGATCACACTTCCCTTGCTCAGAGGCTTTTAGTCCCACAAAATCTTAGTGGGGGAGTATATGAGGAAATAATTCCCTCACTTTCTCCTTTGAGTACCACTGGGACTACCTTGGTGTCTTCCCTTTTTTTCCAACCTACCAATACTCCTATGGACCTCTCTTTGTATCTCTGATCTTGTTTTTTAACACTAGATCCTCCTCCAGTTTACCTTGTGAGTCCAAGACGCAATCTTCTATGGAAAATAACAACTAGCATCATTCTTCTTCATCAAGTATGAATGGCTCGTATAGGTGCAAGCTCTCACAATTTACTAATGTGTACATTTGCATGAATGGTGGAAAATTAAGCATGAATGCATTTTCTTCAACTGGCTCTAGTATAGTGAATTATCCATATTGTAGTGGCTTGAGTTTCCTTGCTTGACCTTGTAATATATCATTGCTCAAGTAAATCCAAGCCTTGTTTCAAACATGAATTTTGTGATCTCTCCTATGCTGATCATGTCTAGTCTTATACTTGGATTGAGATCTTTTCAACTCAAGTTATTTTACCTTGACATGGATTTTTTGAAACCTCTCAATGAATTTTGTTGCTCTAGTTACCTTGGAATCATGTATCTCCCCTTCTTCCTGCTACCCAACTACTATGTCAAGTGGACTCACATGTAGATATCCCAAGCAAGCTTAAAATGGTGACTTCATAGTGGATGTGTTTACTACCCTGTTATAGGAATGTTGAATGTAGGTTAAGGAATCATCCCAATTCTATGGATATTTTCTATTATATCCTCTATTCAGCCACCAAATTCATGTTCACCACCTCCATTTTCCCATATGTCTGTGGAGGGAAGGTCGTGATCCTCTATAACTTGGTGTCCATCCTGTCCCATAAAGTAGTCCAAAACTTCCCCAAGAACCTAAAATCTTTGTCAGAAACCATAGACTTTGGCAAACAAAAATGCACCATACATTAGCAAAGAAAAGTTCAGTTGCCTCATATGCTTTTATTTATTTTTACATGCCATAAGAATACACATCTTACTGAATATATCTACAACAACATATAGATAATCATGGCCATGTTTATACATAGGTATTCCTCCTACAAATTCCATATAAAAATATTCCCAAGGACAAGCAGGGACCGATAAAGGCATATATAGACCTTCCTTCTTGATTTTAGGCTTACTTCTACAAAACATTTTACAACCTCTTAGGAATTTATAAATTTATTCTTGCATATTAGGCCAATACACATACCTTTGCAAGTGGGATATGGTCTTTCCAAAATGAAAACATCCTATTAATTTTGAGGTATGTGTTTCCATCATTAATAGAATCATGTCTTCTTTTGGCACAAAAATCTTCCCCCATCAGTAGAGTAGCCCATATTTGAGATAACAATCTTCAATGCCCATCCTTTCATCCCCTTAAGACTAAAACTATTGATATGTTACCCCAAAATATTTCTCTTGAGCATATGCCTCCTTGTAGGCTTCCTTTGTGAAGGGATCAATCTGAGATACAGTGGCCAAAGGATATATTTTATCTTGTGTGGGCGGCGTAGACAACATGTCTGCCACCAAATTTTTTCTACCTTTCTTATACTTAATCACCAAATGGAATTGCTAAAGGAACCCCATCCACTTGTAGTTCCTTTCCTGTTGCAATTTAGATTGTGCTTGTAAATATTTGAGAGGTTTGTGGTCAATGTGCACAATAGTTTCTTTTCCCAACAAATAATGTTTCCACTTCTTTATTTCTTGAACTATTCAATACATTTATTTATTATAAAAATAATATCTTGTAATCGCTGAAGTGAAAGTTTTTCAATGATAACATATTGGCTTACCTCCCTATAACAACACTGCTCCCATAGCATAATCACTGACATTTGTCTCTAATTCAAAGGGCTGTTGCAAATTAGGAAAAGAAAGTATCGAGAATTCCTAATCTTGTATTTCAACAACTCAATATACTTATTTTATTCCTTACCCTAGTAAAAATCTTACTCTTTGTGGTTGCTGTGTGTAGAGGTGTTGCAATAACGGAGAAGCCCAAAATGAACTTCCTCATGTATTGTACTGCTCCCACAAAAATTCTAGTCTCTATGGATCCCGTTAGTATTGGTGAGTTGGTGATGGCTTCCACCTTGTTCAGATTCACTCATATCTTTCATCCTCCAACCCCGTGCCCAAGGTAGAAAAGTGTCTCGCTTTGGAAAATTCACACTTCTTCATATTGCATGTGCAGCTTGTTTCTCCTTAAGAACTTGCAAAACTTTCTCGCAAATGTGTTAGATGTTTCTCTCATGTGGAACTAAAAATTATAATATAATCTATATAAACAATGACATATGAATCTATGAATTCTGTAATACATCATTCCTTAATCTCATAAATGTAGCGGGTGCATTACATAAACCAAATAGAAGTACTAACCACTCATATAAACCTTGTTTTCTCTTGAATACAATCTTCAATATATCTTCCTCCTTTATCCTGGCCTATAAATAATCGGACTTGAGATCCAACTTCATGAAGAATTTTACATGTTGAACTCCGGTCCAAGAGATCATCTACGTGGGGGAGTGGATATTTGTTCTTGATGGTAATCTTGTTCAAAGTGTGGTAGTAGATGCATATTTTCCAAGAACCATCCTTCTTTGGCACCATAACAATAGGAGAACCACATGGAGAGGTGATTGGGTGTATTACCCTTGGTTTAATAGCTCATAGATTATTTTATCCTTTGTAATATCCAATGAGGATTGCCTATACAACTTGATATTTGGTAGAGGGGACTCGACAACATCCGAATCTCATGCTCTACCTTTCGTTTTGGTGGTAACCCACTGGGAGTTTGAAATACTTCCTAAAAAATGAATAATGTTATCCATATCCTTCATCACTTAGTTAGAAACATCTAAAAGTTCCACCCCATCTTGTTTATCCTTTAATAAAAGTAAGAAAAATTGATTATGGTTTGTTTGAATAAGTATTTTTTCCCCGGTAGAACCTACCATAGCAATTTTTATCTTATGTTGGTGTGTCCAGATGTTGTAACATATTCCATCCTTGAACCATCTGTATTGGTTCTCCCTTCTTGTGAATAAGGCATCCCTAAGATACAGGGACTCCCGAAAACAACATCAAATGCATCAAGTGTAATTACATCAGCTTCTAATACATCTATATACTGAGAATTTATGCCAAACTTGAACCTACATCTTCTTGTTACCAGAATCTTTACACCCTTATTTTCCCATCTTAAAGGATATGGATATGGATGTTTGTAACTTTCAAGACCAAGCTTCTTTACAACCACATCAGAAATCAAGTTAGACTGAGAACCAATATCAACCAAATCATTTACCTTAGTTCTCTTGATTTGGATTTGATCTCAAATAGCTTACTCATCTCTTCTTCCTCCTCTTGGTTATTTATGTTGGTGGTCATGCATCCAATCCTCTTGTCTACATCAAAATCATCCTCTATTTCCAACTCTCCATCTATCTTCGAGTTGTCTTAGATTAATTTGAATCCTTGGTTCAGGCTTATTTAGATGTAACTCGGATGTAACTTGTAACACGTAGTGTTAGTATGATCATCGATATCATAGTTCTTACAAAAATTATTGGGATCTTTACAAGTATTTAAAGTAGTGGTAGTTTGTTTACCTTTCCCTTTACATTTACCTTTGTTACTTGTTTTTCCCTGCTCTTTCTTTAGATGATTTTTTGATTGTTTTTCTCTCAACTTTATTTCTCCTTTCTTCCTTTCATCATATATGTAATATGCTTGCACAAGCTTCATTGAGATCCTTGGGCTTCATGGAGACAACCTTCCTTCGAAGGTGAGTGTGAAGTCCTCCCAAATACTTGGTCAAAATATCCTCATCCTCTAAGTCCATATTAAGCAACATGGCTTGTCTCCAAAACTCCGTAGTATAATCCTGCACACTTTGACCATTGCCTTGTCTAAAGTACTACCATTTAATCATCTGGTCAATCTTATGGCCAATAGGATAAAAGTTAGCTCTAAGAAATTCTTTAAAACCCTCCCAAGTACTAACAATAGAATGTTTCTTCTTTTCACAGTGGTTAGATGGGTTTCCCACCAAACTAGAGCATGACCTTCCATTTTGAGACATGTAAAGGTAATCCTTTGTGCCTCCATGACATTATGCACACTAAAGTAAACATCATGTTTTTTAACCATTTATCTAAAAACTTTGCATCTACTTGTCCTTCAAAGTTATTGATTTCAACCTTAGTTTCAACTTTAAAAGGAGTATGATCATATTTTACCTTCTCTTTTACAATTGGAGTTTCTTCTTCATGCTCTTCCATATCTTCTTCCTCTTCGTGGCTCTTCCCTATGCCAAAATTTTTGGCCAAGGCTTGAACCACTGAGTCCATGGAATCTTGCTTAATAGAAGCCATCTTTTACAACTATGAAATTTCTTGTTGGTGTCAATGCAACCTATCCATCATGGTCTCTAGTATCTCGATTCTATGGACCAAGTTCTCTTCCTCCATTGATCTCGATTCTTTATTTCCACTTCTCTCGTAGATATGTCGGGATCGCAAGGTTACACTTATTCACCTTTAGACCTTGTTAGTGTCAAACAAATCACAAGAACGAATACCACAATCCTGGATAATTACCAGCTTTGATACAAAAATGATCTGTAAACCTTTATCTTTGGAAATTTACAAGACCACAAAATAAATTATTGTTCTAATTTCAATTTCAAAAATGACAGATTGTTTGAAGTTAGTGAAAAGCTCTTTGTGATTAGAATTATTTGTAGCAAAGGGAAAGAAATTAAACCAACAAGACAACCAGATTTTTATCCTGAAACCCCAATTTGAGGGAAAATCAGTCGGGAAGGGCAATTGATCTTTCTTCCCACTTATATGTATTGGCCAATTCAAAAGATACAGATTACAATAAGATGAAGGAAAGTAAACAATGTAAACACTTCCCCTCTATACTTTCTTTCTCTGTTCTCACACACCTTGCTCCTACAATTCAACTCCAACATTGAATTCTTCTTGCTTACTTCTCTCATGAATCGATATCTAACTCCACTTTCTCTCCATGTATTTATAGTTGCTTCTCATGTCCTCCCATGCACTAGAGAATGAGAAGGATCGTACAAAGAAAGAGACACAATCCAGACGCTCCAAATCCACGACTGTTCGTGGCTCTTTTTTATTTTTCCGTCCATTAGTGACAAGATGCCAAAGTGTCGCAAAACCGACATTCACGTAACCATTGTTCTATGTAGGGTGCGGTTACGCAATCGCCTCTCTACATAGAGGGGCGGTTCGTAACTACTGCCTTCTCTACATTTTTCTAAAATTTCCTTCTATTATTGGTTGTTTTGAAGAAGTGGTGTTCTTTTCAAATCCATATAGATCGCTTATACTACTTTGTATTTAGATTCTTCATTATTTTACTCATTATTTGCATTCGCCATGAATAATAACATTTATAATAATAGTAATAATAATTAATTTTGTTTCAAATATAAATTTATTATTATTATTATTATTATTATTATTATTATTATTATTATTATTATTAATGTTAACAATAATTTTATAAAATTTTTTTGTATAACTAATAAGTCAACATTTCCAAATTTCTTGCGATATATTTATAATTATGTTATTATTATTATTACTTATTAACATTAATGTTTTTCAAAAATTAATAAAAATAAAATTTAATATAGAAATAATAATTAAATATTATTAACTTTTAATTTTTAGTTTTTATTAATTTTATTTCAAATTTTTATTAATTTGAAGTTTTAATTTTTTATTCATTTTAATTTTTATTAATTTGATTTTGTAATTTTAATTTTTTAATTTATTATTAATTATTTATTTTTAGTAATTTTTATTCTTAACTTTTTAATTTTTAATTTTTAATTTTTAATTTTTTAAAATTAAATTTTGATTTGTTTTATTATGTTTTAGAAATTTACTAATTTTTTATTTTCAGTAATTTTAATTCTTAATTTTGAAATTTAAGTAATTTTTTAATTTTAAATATTTTAAATTTGTATTCATTTTTATTTTTATTAAATTTTACTAATTCTAAATTTTTAGTAATTTTAAATTTATATCAATTTTTAATCTTTTTATTTGTTATTAATTTTTATTAATTTAAAAGTTTAATAGTAATTCAAATCATTTTTTTAATTTTTCAATTTTCATTTTTTTAATTGATTTTTTAAATTTTTAAATTTAATTTTTAAATTTTTTAACTTTTTATTAAGTTAATTTTTATCAATAATTATTAATTTATTTTAATTTTCTTTTGATATTTTTTTACTTTTTACTTTTTCTTAATTTCAATTTTAAATTTTTTATTTTTAAAATTTTTAAAATATAATTAATTTTTTAATTTTCAGTAATTTTAATTTCAATTTCAATTTTTATTGATTTTTTAATTTTTATTACCTTTTTATTTGTAATATAATTTAGTTTTTTTATTAATTTTTTATTTATTTTATCAATTTTAATTTTTTTATTAATTTTATTTTTAATGTTTTTTATTTTTTAATTAAATTTAATTTTCATCAATAATTATTAATTTCTATTCATTTTTATTTTATATTAATTGTAAAAAGTAGTAAAAGGAAAGTGTGTATATGATCCGTGAAGAGTGAAAAAGATAAGAAATGTCCTAACTACTTTGTGGAAGAATGGTTTTTTGGGCAATCTCATGCGAACCGTGAGTTTTTTGGGAGATCTCATGCTAAGAATGAGTTTTTTTGGGGGGATCTCATGCCAAGTGCGAGTTTTTGGGTGATCTCACATCGCGAAAGAAAAGTGTTGGGGAGAGAGGTCTAATTTTACTCTCCTTCCATGATTGCTTCCAAAAATTATACACCACCGTAGGTTGTGTGATATGTGTTTAGTTCTATATTATTTCATGTAGAAAGTTGGTAAAAGAATGCATTCGATTATTGGTGGGCTGCGCATGTACTATGAAAACTACTTTGTGAATCACAAAAAGTTGTGTTGATCTAAAAATCAATTGTTGGCCCGCCCCACAGTAATGGGTGGCTAGGAAATGTTAAGAACACCCAGTGCTAGTGTCATAGTTGGGCATTGGTGTTTGTGTTGAGCGAGGACCCAAGTCGATTTTGGGCCATTTTTGTACCTTTATTCTATTATGTGTTCTGTGTTAAATTGTGATGTACTATTGTATCATGGCGTCTTTGGTGACCGATTCACCCAATGTATGCTCCCCCTCATTTGGGGTACATGTGACATCGCTAGGAGAATACATCCCAAAGAGAGGACCTAATGTTGAATCGAAATGGATTCCCTCCAGGGGTAAGGGAATGTGCATGGTGGAAACCAAGGTACATGAAAGCAAGATAGCTATCAACATGTTTTAGTAGAAAAAGGAAGCAAGCATATCATAAAAATGAGTGTAACGAAAAATATGCATACGAAAGAGAGACTGTGAAAATTGGGTTTCATCCATGGGACATTGCTCATAATGTCGCAAGACAATTAGGATCAAAGAGGCCAAAAGTCTACGGTGTGCATATAAGACAAAGGTCATATCCCAAAACAATGGCATACAATGGAAAACAGTAGTAAGAAAAATATCACATGACCATGGTGGCAAATAGTTCCTACAAGAAAAATGCTACACATGAAGCACCCATTAGCATGTTAGAAATATAAAGAGTATGTCAAATTGTGTATAGATCCATGGAAAATAGTGTGCTAGTAGAAGTAGGAAGTAGTCAATAATGCAACAATAACACATGTGATGTATGTAATGCCCGCAACTTTGACATTCTAAAATCGCATTAATCCTCAAATAATTATCTAGAAAGTTATGGATTTTTTTTTAATTTTAAAAAGGTTACAAGGATGTCAACCCTATAATACGTTTAATTAATTCCTACCAACAATTTACTATATTACAATGAATGGATCAGGTCTAGGTTAATACTTAAAAATTCTTAATCCATTTCTAATGTTAATTTAATTACCATCCACTAGATAAGTGTCCATTAATTTCTTTTACTAGGTTAAATAGTTTCCCTCTTAGGAATTAACATTCAACTCACATTTAATCAATCCTTATCCTTAGTTACCTTAGTTCTCTTAAATTATTTTCTTTAATGTCCATTGAATCATTTACTAAAAGCTATGGTTACATAATTAACTTAACATACAAGGGTATTAAGTGGCCCCATTCACCTATTTACACATACCTTTATATTATTTAACAACCCAAAATATTCATTCTTACCTAACAATTGTAGGGTTGATTCTTAACCCTTGGATCAAATCAATTGTGGCCACTAGATCTTAGGGTTCCATACTAACCCTAACTATCCTTATGGAAATTTATTAATCTTTTTTCTTTGCCTTGGCTTCCTCATTTGGTCTCTTTTCTTTTGTTTAATTTCTAGATTGGAGAAATGGAAGCCATAGAAGCAAGGAAGGAAGCCATGGAGGGATTCATTTGGATAAAGCTAAGCTTAGCCTAGTTTGGATTATGGTTTTATTAGTGCGATGTCTTCCATTTGAAGATTGTAGAGGTTTCTACTCTAAAAGTTGATTCCATTTTAGAGTTTCCTACTTGGACAAAACCCTACTTCATTTTTAATCTATGAGATTGAATGCATTTAAATTCTCATTTAAAGATTTACATGTTTAGAACAATGAATTTATGCCCTTATGGCTTCTTTAGTGATTTCCTCTTCATATTTGTAGGCTTAAATTTTTGATAAAACAAGTTTAAAATTTTCTAGCTGAGGATTTTTAATTTTATGACAATAGTGATGAAACTACACACGTAAAGTAGGCGGGGTCTTGAGACCGCTGCCCTACTTGGGTGATGATTCAAAACCTCTACCTTGCCGGGCGGCGGTTCGAGAGAATGCCACTTTGCATAGGGCGGTAGTCCTTTTCTTCGAAAATAGAACCATCAATTCCATGAATTTTCCAAAAACAAGTTTTACAAGGGTGCTTTACATTTTATCCTTAGCTTGAATTTAAATGTCTATAGTCTCTAGTTGAAAGGTTACACCATTTATTCATTCCATGCTTAAAATTACTAAATTTAAAGATTTTCTATTTCTATAGTAACAAGAAACACAACTACAAGATCATTTTTATTTTCTTCCAACAAAATTTCTTTCAATTTTAAAAGTAGGAATGAAGCTTAATCTATTTCTAGTATTATTGTTTTCCTTTCCACAACCAAATGCAAATTTTCAACAAAACAACTCATTATAATTTATGGCATATTTCCATTACTACTACAACCATTTTTTCAACTACAAACAACTCTATTTCACATTCATATTTGTTAAGAATACATTGTTAATGATTTACAACTTCTATGTTCTTCCTTCATTCTTACAATAATGCAACTTCAACAAATAATAATGAACTTTATTTTTCTTTGAGCATAGCTCATTTCTTTCAATGCAAGGAGCCTTCCTTTCCATAATACATTACAACTTAATAAACAAAATATACAATACAACTTTTCTTTCAAATACAATGCTACTAGTCTTCCACCTTAAGTGGGAATCACAAGAAAAGTTTCTATAATGAAGGATTTCTTTTGACTTCAACAAATGCTCCAAGTCCCAATTCTTCAACAATATCTCCACCATTTCTTCACTTTAATCACAACAACAAAAATGGGGGAGAGGAAACACTCTCCACCCAACCAATAATCCAATGAGGAGAAGAAGCTATCCTCCTCATTGGCCCCCGAGCCCCAACCAAAATGCAATAAAGGATGGATCCAACTCATGGAAACTATCACAAAGCTTCCACATCACAATAAAAATTTCACAACCATTTCAAAACACATTCAACACAAGATATAATCACAAACATGAAACTATCAAAATACACAAGGCTTCAAAATACAAATCCAATGAAGCAAGGATCTATGGGGAGATCAATTATGTCTCCCAATGGGATTTGGTACCCACCTTAAAACCCTAAAAAATACATCTCAAACCCATACAAAACTTTTATTCCTCCCTCAATATCATCTTATACCTCCCACATTATCTTATGTCTCCCTACAATCTCTTATGTCTCCCTGAAAAGAACCAAGTAAGAAATGCAAGCATTTTATTATCCACAATGGGGCACCCAACCCAACTCCCTCCCAAAACATGAAATAATATCTTATGTATCCCTACATATAAAACCCCCATAGCCTTATCCTACACCATAATTAATCATTCTACCCATGATCCCAACAAGCATGCAAACCATTCACTTGCACTCAAGTGTATACATATAAAAGAAAACAATTAAAACAAGGGTGTAGTTCCAACCTTTCCATAGTAGAACTTGATCAAAGAGTTAGAAACCACGCTCCTTCAATCTCAATCCAACTCCAACAAGCTCCAAAATTTAACAAGCACTTCAAGAATCTCCAACTCCAAAACTACAAGAGCACAAAATGAAAAAAGTAACCCCAAAACAAACAAATAAACTTGCATATATAGAAAAGGGAAGAGGATGGTGAGGTGGCTCCATGTAAGATGCCACATCGCTTATCCTAAAATCCACATCACAAGTAAAACCTCAAACCCAATGCACAATAAATTGGTGATTGAGAGGAATGACCAGCCTCTTAAACACACAATCTAAATCCACACCCCCTAAGGACACAATTTAACACCCATGTAAGAAAAGTGCAATAAATGTCACTTTTAGCCTTACAAAAACATAATGGGGTCTATTTTTACCACCCAATACATAGGTATGGTTGGTGTAAGAAATTAAGAGTTGTGGGAAAATCTTAACTTGTCCCACAAGCCTTTAAAAATGTCCCTTAAGCCCAAATCCGAATTTCCCAAGTAAGGTAGGGTGTACAACACTCAAGGTAACATACACTCAACTTAAATCACAAAATTCAAAGGACCAAATTATCTAATAAATGGCCCCTTTTGTCACATCCCCAAATATCTTAATAAACATGATTAATTCACTTAATTAAGGCACATTAATCAACAATGATAAAAAATAATTACATCACAAATTAAATCACATACCCAAAATTAAATAAAAGAAAAGAGAAATAATTGCACACAAAGCCCATGGTCGAATTGGAGTTCATCCTCCCACCGGGAGCCCCTAATAAAATTAAAACAAATAAAAAACATTACATAAGTTTTCATGGTGACCAACGTTGTATCCATCCAATGATTCCGCCATGGTTGGTCTCATAACACCATTTTGATTGTTGTGATCAATTTACCTGCAAAATCACACAATACCTCCTTCGGCCTCATGTCGCATCAAAGATAAAATATACACACATTAATCAATAAACATCCTCATGTAACCAAATCATCATCTCAACTAATATATGTTATCTTTTGTCTTAATTTTCAACAACATCTCAATTCTAACTTTTTACTAATATTAACAAGATCACGAGATTAGTTCAAATGCTTAATCATAATCAAAATGATGAGAATTCCTAATTTCAGTAATATTTTTCTGCTAATAACACATCATCATCATCAATATAAAATGTCTCTCTATGTCTTTAATAATTAACACAAATCATACTATGAATCACAATCCATCAATAGTCGAATATCTCTAACATATAACATCATGCTAAACAGAATGATACAATAATATCCATGTCTATAGTCAACAATAATCGTAATCAAATATACTAAGTATTGAAGAGGAGTGCGTACTTTACATCCCCCTCCCCTTAGACTCAAATTCCTCCTATAATTCACTTTGAATTAGGTGTGAAAAATGGACTCCTAGCAATGTAGCATCCTCCCATGTAGCAGTAGTCTCATCATACCTGTCCCACTAGACTCGCACTTTGATCAATCTCTTAGCTTCAAGGCCTAGGGTCCTACGTTCTAAAATGCACATGGGCTCCACCATCATTTTTCAATGCTCCTGCACCTACAATGCAATCCAATCCAATACATGAAAAGGATTGGAGACATATCTCCTAAGAACAGATACGTGAAGCACATCATGCATGTGAGACATGTAGGGTGGCAAGGCTAGATGATAAGCTAAGGGAACGATCCACTCTAGGATCTCGAATGGACCCACGAATCTAGGAGACAACTTAGAGCATTTTCCATAACAGATAGGACTCTTATGAGGTCTGACATAAAGAAATAACTTCATGCCCACCTCAAAACTATGATCTATCCTTTGATGATCTACATATTTATTATGTCTATCCCGAGCCTCCTGTAACCTCTATCGAATTAGGAAAACCTATTTCTCCATATCCCGTACTAATTTTAGCCCAAGAGAAACCTTGTCCTCTAATATATCCAACTCAAAGGTTTCCTACACTCTCTACCATAAAATGTCTGAAAAGGATCCATGCCAATTGAACTATGAAAACTGTTATTGTAGGAAAACTCCACCAAATACAAGTACTCCTCCCACCTAGACTGATGATCCATGACATACATCTGCAACATATCCTCTAAGATATGATTCACCCACTCTGTCTATCCATCTGTCTCTGGATGATTATAAGTTGTAATGAAGTTGATTCTTGTCCCAAGAACCAGCTACATGGTAGTCCCAAAGTGATAAGTGTACAAAGGATTGTGGTCGTAAATAATATTCTTGGAATCCCGTGCATTTTAACAATCTCATCTAGGTACACCCACGCTACTACACTAGCTTTATAGGTGGTCTTCACCGGAGAAAAATGAGACACTTTCATCAATCTATCCACCATGACCATGATGGCATCGTGGTGGTATCTCGATGTCGATATCCCTACTATGAAATCCATGGAAATGATGTCTCATTTCCACTCCGGGATAGCATGTGGGTAAAGAAGGAAAGTTGGATCGTGATGTCCGAACTTCACCCTCCGACACTCTAAAAGGTGCGACACGAACTGAGATACATCTCTCCAAAGAGATCTCAAATGATATAGTTGTCTCAAGGTGGTGTGTGTCTTATTCACCCTTGGATGGGATGAATAAGGTACATAATGAGCCTCTTCCAAGATATCCTATCTCAAACCTCCATCCCTAGGTACATAGATCTGGCCTCTGTGTCTGAGAATTCCATCTGAATCTAATGCAAAACCATCAAACTTCCCCTCAAGGGGTCTCTAAGACTCAATCTTTGATCTAGCTACAAGGTAGAAACTATCATGAGGAAGTTGTCATAAAATCCTACTCTGCAAATCTATACCCACTAAAGTAGCCAAATCCAAATGTCTCTATATACTCGATGTTAGAACAACATTCTCCTTCCCATTCACATGCTCTATCTCCATGTCATACTCACATAACAACTCCATCCAACACCACTGACGAGTTTTGAGATTGGGTTGTGTGAAGAGGTGACGTAGGCTCAAATGGTCTGTCTTAAGAATAAATATCTTTCCCAAAAGGGAATGTCTCCATCAAACCAAAGTATGCACAACTACTGTAAGCTCAAGGTCATGAGTCAGATAATTGATCTCATGATCTTTGAGTTTGTGAGACTCAAAGGAAACCACACGACCCTCCTACATCAATACACCACCTAATCCTGCCAAGGAAGCATCTGTACATACAAATAAATCCCTCTAAGGGTCTGGCACAACAAGAATCGGTGCTAACGTAAGGCATCCCTTCAATGTACTAAAGGCCTACTCACATCCATCAAACCAAACAAACTTCTTCCCTTTCCGTTGAAGGGAAGTGATGGGGTGCGTAATTTGAGAAAATTCCTAAACAAATCTCCTGTAGTAACCTTGCCAACCCCATGAAACTTCTCACTTCATTCACACTAGTTGGTGAAAGGCCAATCCATAATAGCTCTAATATTGGAAGGATCGACGATGATACACTCCCCAAAAATGATCTCGACCCAAGTTACGCACTCTCAGACTGAAAGAATGCACACTTATCCAGGTTCCCGTAAAGTTGTTACTCTCTAAGACACTCCAAAACCTGGTGAAGGTGATCCTCGTGCTCCTCATGCATGTGTGATTAAATAAAAATTTCATCAAGAAATATGATCATGAAGCGATCTAAAAATTTCTGGAATACCCCATTCATCAAACTCATGAATACTGTAGGGGCATTCATCAGACCAAAAGGCACTATTGTGAACTCGTAGTGGTCATATCTCATACGAGAAGGTTGTCTTATGAATATCTAGCCTCTGTGATCCTCAACTAATGGTATCCAGACTTAAGATCTATCTTGGAAAATACCATGGCCCCCTTCATCTGATCAAACAAATCATCAATACATGGAAGGGGGTAATGATTCTTGATTGTTACTTTGTTCAATGATGATAATCAATACACAATCGCAAAGATCCATCCTTCTTCTTTACAAAAATCACCGCTGCACCCCAAGGGGATACACTAGGAAGGATTAGGCCTTTCTCCAGAAGTCCCTCTAGCTAAAAATTGAGCTCACAAAGCTCAGGGGTAGTCATCCTATAATGCACTTGTTAGATTATCTAGAAAGTTGTGGCAATTTGTTTTTGTTTTAAAAAGGTTACAAGGATGTCAACCCTATAATTCATTTGATTAATTCCTACCAACAATTTACAATATTAAAATGAATGGATCAGGTCTAGGTTAATACATAAAAATTCTTGGTCCATTTCTAATGTTAATTTAATTACCATCCACTAGATAAGTGTCCATTAATTTCTTTTACTAGGTTAAATAGTTTCCCTCTTAGGAATTAACATTCAACTCACATTTAATCAACCCTTATCCTTAGTTACCTTAGTTCTCTTAAATTATTTTCTTTAATGTCCATTGAATCATTTACTAAAACCTACTAGAAGGGTTACATAATTAACTTAACATACAAGGGTATTAAGTGGCCCCATTCACCCATTTACACATACCTTTAAATTATTTAATAGCCCATAATATTCATTCTTACCTAACAATTATAGGGTTAATTCTTAACCCTTGGATCAAATCAATTGTGGCCACTAGATCTTAGGGTTCCATACTAACCCTAACTATCCTTATGGAATTTTATTAAACTTTTTTCTTTTCCCTAACCTCCTCATTTGGTCTCTTTTCTTTTGTTTGATTTGCAGGTTGGATAAATGGAAGCCATGAGAGAAAGGAAGGAATCCATGGAGGGATTCATTTGGAGCAAGCTTATCTTAGTTTACTTTGGATTATGGATTTATTAGTGTAATGTCTTCCATTTGAAGATTGTAGAGGTTTCTACTCTAAATCTGGAGTTTTGATTTAGTTGATTCCATTTTAGAGTTTCCTACTTGGACAAAACCCTACTTCATTTTTAATCTATGAGATTGAATACATTTAAATGATCATTTAAATATTTACATGGTTAGAAAAATGAATTTATGCCCTTATGGCTTGTTGGTGATTTCCTCTTCATATTTGTAGGCTTAAATTTTTAATAAAACAAGTTTAAAATTTCCTAGTCATGGATATTTAATTTTTTTCTGACAAAGATGAAACCACCACTCAAAGTAGGTTGGTGGTCCTAGGACTACCACCCTACCTGGGTGACGATTTGCAAACCGCCACTCTGCACAGGGTGGTGGTCCTTTTCTTTGAAAACCGAACCATCAATTCTATGAATTTTCCAAAAACAAGTTCTACAAGGATGCTTTACAATTTAACCTTAGCTTGAATTTAAATGTCTATAGTCTCCATTTGAAAGGTCACACCATTTATTCATTCCATACTTAAAATTACTAAATTTTAAGATTTTCTATTTCTATAGTAACAAGAAACACAACTACAAGATCATTTTTATTTTCTTCCAACAAAATTTCTTTCAAGTTTAAAAGTAGGAATGAAGCTTAATCTATTTCTAGTATTATTGTTTTCCTTTCCACAACAAAATGCAAATTTTCAACAAAATAACTCATTATAATTTATTGCATCTTTCCATTACTACTACAACCATTTGTTCAACTACAAACAACTCTATTTCACATTCAAATTTGTTAAGAATACATTGTTAATGATTTACAACTTCTATGTTCTTCCTTCATTCTTACAATAATGCAACTTTAACAAATAATAATGAACTTTCTTTTTCTTTGAGCATAGCTCATTTATTTCAATGCAAGGAGCCTTCATTTCCAAAATACATTACAACTTAATAAATGAAATATACAATACAAATTTTCTTTCAGTTACAATGTTGCTAGTCTTCCTCCTTAAGTGAGAATCACAAGAAAAATTTATACAATGAAGGATTTCCTTTGACTTCAACAAATGCTCCAAGTACCAATTCATCAACAAGAACTCCACCATTTTCGAAAACTTTAATCACAACAAAAATGTGGGAGAGGAAACAATCTCCACCCAACCAATAATCCAATGAGGAGAAGAAGCTATCCTCCTCATTGGCCCTTGAGTCCCGACCAAAATGTAATAAAGGATGGATCCAACTCATGGAAACTATCACAAAGATTCCACATTACAATACCAAATTGCACAACCATTTCAAAAACATTCAACATAAGATACAATCACAAACATGAAACTATCAAAATACATAAGGCTTGAAAATGCAAAGCCAATGGAGCAAGGATTTATGGGGAGATCACTTATGCCTCCCAATGGGATTTTGTGCCCACCTTAAAACCCTCCAAAATACATCTCAAACCCCTACACAACTCTTATTCCTCCCTCAATATCCTCTTATACCTCCCACATTCTCTTATGCCTCCCTACAATCTCTTATGTCTCCCTCAAAAGAACCAAGTAAGAAATGCAAGTATTTTGTTATCCAGGGTAGGGCACCCAACCCAACTCCCTCCCAAAACATGAAATAATCTCTTATGCCACCCTACATATAAAATCCCCCATAGTATTCTTCTAAACCATACTTAGGCATTATACCCATGATCCCAACAAGCATGCAAATCATTCACTTGCACTCAAGTATAAACATATACAAGAAAACAATTAAGACAAGGTGTAGTTCCTACCTTTCCATGGTAGAAATCGATCAAAGAGTTAGACACCAAGCTCCTTCAAGATCAATCCAACTCCAAAATATCCAAAATTTAACAATCACTCCAAGACTCTCCAACTCCAAAAATACAAGAGCAAAAATGAAAATAAGGAACCCCAAAACAAACAAATAAACTTACATATATAGAAAAAGGAAGAGTAGGGAAGGTGGCTCTATGTAGGATGCCACATCACTTATCCTCAACTCCACATCACAAGTCAAACCTTAACCCGAATGAACAATAAATTGGTGGTTGAGAGGAATGATAAGCCTCTTACACACACAATCTAAACCCACACCTCCTAAGGAAACAATTGAAAACCCATGTAAGAAAAGTGCAATCAATGTCACTTTTTGCCTTACAAAAAATATAGTGGGGTCTATTTTTGACCCCCAACCCATAGGTAGGGTTGGTATAAGAAATTAAGAGGTAGGGAACAAGCTTAACTTGTCCCACAAGCCTCTAAAAATGTCCCTTAAGCCCAAATCCGAATTTCCCAAGTAAGGTAGGGTGTATAACACTCAAGGTCACATACACTCAACTTAAATCACAAAATTCAAAGGACCGACTACTCTAATAAATGGCCCCTCTTGTCACATCCTCAAATATATCTTGATAAACGAAATTAATTCACTTAATTAAGGAATATTAATCAACAATGATAAAAATAATAACATCAAAAAATTAAATTACGACCCACAATTAAATAAAAGAAAAGGAAATAATTGCACACAAAGATCATTGTCATAATTGAGGTAATCCCCCATGGGACCCCTAAAAAATTAATACAAAAAAACATTACACAAGTTTCCATGGTGACCATCATTGTATCCATATAGTATTCTCGTTGTGGTTGGTCTCCTAACCCCCTTTTGATTTTTGTGATACATTTACTTGCAAAATCACATAATACCTCCTTCGGCCTCATGGCTGCATCAAATACATCAAAGATAAAATATACGCACATCAATCAATAAACATCCTCATATAACTAAATCATCATCTACACTAATCAATGTTATCATTTGTCTAAATTTTCAACAACATCTCAATTCTAGATTTTTATCAATATCAACAAGATCACGAGTTTAGTTCAAATGCTAAATCATAGTCAACATGATGAGAATTCCGATTTTAGTAATATATGTATGCTAACAACACATCATCATCATCAATATAAAATGTCTGTCTATGTCTTTAAGCATCCACACAAATCATACTATGAATCACAATCCATCAATAGTCATTATATATCTAACATCTAACATCATGAAAACCAAAATGATACAATAATATCCATATCTATAGTCAACAATAATTGAAATCAAAATATATTAAGTGTCGATGAGGAGTGGTCACTACAATATGTAAGAGTAGAAATGTAGATGCCCCCATGAGCCTCGGTGGGACTTTGGAAAGAGGTACAATGTTAAGCATCATTGTTACGTGTAAATATTTGTACAAAGCCTACATTCAAAACTAAAGACCAAGTGAATGCACATATGTATATAAAAAATATAATGACATACTAGATATTTGTCTAATATAGTACGCAAAGTGTACATGTAAGTAAAATCCAACAAGAATATGTGCAACCAAGATATGTAGTGTGTAACATGTATGGGTGAGATGGAATGGTATTAAGTGTGAATAATAGGAGAAATGTACGCGCCCCCACCCCCATGAATGTGTATGAATGTGCTTGAGATGATGTTCATTTATTAAAAACTCTCGATAGTCAAGAATGAACCATAGAACAAGAGTGTGTCATTGGGGAATGGTTTGACAATGTGTGCTAGAAAGATATATCAATGAAGCATATAGCGTAAAGAGAAAATGTGGTGATATTGTTGATATTGCTAACTATATTATGGACATTGTTATAGTTTAATTTAACATGATGTTAGATGTTAGATCATGGTTTATTGTTGACTTTGATTCATATATGGTGCATGATGATTATTAGAGACATTTTTGATATTGATGTTGATATATTGTTTGACATGGTTACATTATAGATGTTGTTTGAACTTGTGATATTTGGATATTTTGAGTAGACCTAGAAAATGAGAATTGAATTAAAATTGGTAATGATATAGTTGTGAATGAAATTGTAAGTGATATTGTTGATTGTCTTGATGTTTGTTGTGATTCACATATATGTCGATGATCTTGAAATTATATTTATATTCATTTGGATGTTTGAATATGGCCATGAGGCCGAAGGAGGTATTTGTATTTGCAGTTTTAAATTATCACAACAAACATCGGGGGATTAGAGACCAACCACATTGGTATTCTCGATGAATTCAACAAGGTCACCATGACAACTTGTATTTGTTTGTGTGTTTGATTGTGTTATGGATTCCTATGTGGGGGATCACCTTTAAATGTGACCAAGGGTTATGTGTATTTATTTATTTGGTTCCTTTTTATTGATGTTTGTATGTGTTTATAAAGTGATGTGTTGTCCTTGGAGACTAATTTTGGAGGGTTGTGGGACAAGTTAAACTGGTTCCATACCTCTTAAATTTACATACCAACCTTACATATGGTTGGAGAGTTTAAATATAGCATTCATTATGCTTTTTTTGTAAGTCAAGCTGAATGTTTTAATTGCACTTCTTGCTTGAAATTAATTTTAATCCTTTGGGGTATGAGATTGATTTGAGTGTGTAAGTAAAACTGTCATATTATTCACCTACTTATTTATTGTGCCTTGGAGATTGAAGTTGACTCATGAGTTGGAGTTGAGGATGTGTGATGTGGCATCCCACTTGGATCCACCTCATCCTCTTCTCTTCCCTCTATATATATTGGAATTCCTTAGCTTGTTTTTGGGGTTGCTTCACTTTTGCATTTTCATTTGAGGTGAATTCTTTTGCTATTTGGAGCTCTTACTTTTAGAGAAAGTTTGTAGACTTTTTACAGGCTTGTGTTTCATTGATCTTGGGTTGTTTTGTATTGGAAAGCTTGTTGGTTGGAACTTGGAACAAACTCCATTATGGAGAGGTAAGAGCTTGGATCTTGAAATGCTCTTCTTTTAATTGTGCAAATGTTATTATTGTGAATGTTTTGGCATGTGTGTGGGTTGTTTGGGTAGATGGCCTAGGGATGGTGTAGGAGAAGACTATGGGGTATTTCTATGGGAGGCATAAGTGTTTTGGGGAGGTATAAGTGTGGAGGGAGTTGGGATCTGGGTTCCACCTTAAAAGAAATATCTTGCATTTCTTTACTCGTTATGGGGTGCCATAAGAGGTTGGGGAGGCATAAGGAAATGTGAGCAATAAGGGGTACTTGGGGGAGGCATAAGGGCATGTCAAGGATCTGAAATGATATAATACACACACACACACACACACACACACACACACACACACACACACACACATTGGCGGTTAGTTCTTAGGTGGTGATACCCATTTCCTCTTTGGGAGGCATAAGAAAAATTCCCCATAGTTTCTTGCTCCTTTGGCTTGCATGATGGAGCTTGAGTTTTATTTGTTATGTTTTAATGTGGTTGCAAACTACATTCTGTTTTGGACTGTGTTTTAATGTGAAATTTGCATGTGTGTTTGTGGAAGCCTGTTGTTTCCATGAGTTGAAACACATCTTCTATTGCATTGTGGTTGGGGCTCGGGGGCCAATGAAGAAGGATGGATTCTCCTTGTCATTGGATGTCTTGGTTGGGTGGAGAGCGTTGCCTTTCCCCTGTTTTGTTGTGATCAAATTGAAATAAAGAACATGGAGGATCTCCATGTTGTTGTTCTAGAACTGAGAAAGAAGACAGAGTTTGGCAGTCCTTTGCGAGACTTCTTTTGTAGGCCTTTTCCCACTTCAAGTGGATGACTTGTAATATTATTTGTATTGGATAGTTATTCTGTTTTGGAAATGAAATCCTATGTTTAAATGAGAAAGAGATATGCACTAAAATCTGTATTGTGTAAAGAGACATGAAAGTGCATTTGAATGAAAGGAAAAGAGAAAGAGTGGTAATTTGTAAAGTTATATGTGATAAATATAAATAAAAGTTGTATTCTTTTCCATAAATGGAGTTCTTCTGTGTAAAATCTATGTTGAAATATGTTGAGAAATTTCGGTTTGAAAGAGAGAAACATGTATGAAGAAGATATATTAATCTATTTTTGTTGAAATACATGATTTAAAAATATAGAAGCTGCATTCTTTTTTTTACATTTTGATTGAAGGAAAGATAACTAGTTAAAAATAGCATGAAATGTAATCAATGTTTGTATAGTATGGAAAAAGAAATAGATTAATCTCTGGTTGTGAAATGTATAAACTTCATTTTTATTTCACTGTAAACTTTGCAAATTTTTATCAAAAGATACATAACAAACATGTAAAACTATGGAAAACAATTGAAACACTAAGAAAATCTAAGAAAGATCAAAACGAGCCCAAACAAACTAAAATACTTACAAAAATTTTATAGAACCTTTCAAATTGAGTTCAAACAAAAACTCAGACTTTTGTTGTATAAAATTTGTAATTTTGGAATTGCTAATCAATCAAACCTTTTGAACCTTGCAATCCATCCTAAAATATTCCAAGTAAAATCCTCCATGCCTGTTGGGCATGTTGAGAAAGAGTTAATGGCAAATTTGAACAAAATTTATAAGTTTAAAAAGACCAGTTCACTTTTTAAGTGAGTGAAAAAATGTTTTCTTAAAAATTACCACTCAAAATTTTTCAAAATTAAAATCATAGGCTTCCTGTGCAAATAGGATTTTGAGATCTTTCCAAAAAGTCTTCGTTTTCTAAAAATGGAGCTCCCAGTTGAAAGTTATGGCCTTCTGAAGTTTTACTTCATCTTGGCTTCAAAATCTAACTATCAAATTTAAATAAAATATTCTTGGGCGGACCCGTAGCTAAATATTTTCTTTTGCACTTTTTTCCCAAAAGCGCTTAAGGCAAAAATTTCCCGCCACTCCCCTAACCCGCAAACCTTCTTATTGGTCAAAATAAGCTAAGTTAAAAAAAATTAAATTAAATTTGGGAAAATTTTCTAGGTTTTCCCCACTTTCGTATAGGCCTCAAATAATAGAGTGCTACCATGTGGCTTAAAAGGATTTTTCGAGAGGTTTTTGCACCCGCACCTCGGCTGCTCCCACTCGCTGCCCTCTCGTCTGCTCTGTCTCTGGTCCTCTTTCTAATGCCGGACCCCTCTGGTCCGGATCGGGGGCCCCTCTTGTCAGGGTCCCTCTCTCCAACACAGCCTTTCGCTTGGTCAAAAGTCGTGGAGGGTTCCACATCGGCTCACAGCTCGGAAAAGCTCTCCCCTTCACTGTCAGAAGGGTCCTTTTCCCTGCGCATCCCCTCTCATATCACGGAGGCTGCTGCCGCTTCTCGTGACCTGTCCTTGGTGGGTACGCTGATGGGCCCTAGGCCCCCACTGGAGGATATAAAAAAATGGGCTCGTTTAAAATGGCAACCATGTGGAGCGCTAGAAATAGCGGCTATGCCTAATGGATTCATCTTATTCTCCTTCAGCTTGAAAGAAGACTTCGCTAGAGCGCTGCTTGGTGGTCCGTGGTTTTTTGGCAGGCGGGGTTTTTATCTCAGGAAATGGTCACCTGGTTTCAACCCACACACGGAATCCATGACCCAAGCCCCAATCTGGGTTCGCCTCCCGGGGCTCCCTCTGGAGTTTTGGCACCCGGCAGTTATTGAAGGTATTGCTCTTTCAATAGGTTCTTTGATAGCTATAGATCAAGCCACAAAAGCAAAAACTAGATTCATTCATGCTCGTTTCTGTGTTAATGCTGATATTAGTTGCCCCTTGCCAAAGGACATCGAGCTTATCTCGGACTTAGGGAACTGGAAACAACCCATTGACTATGAATACATTCCTCAAGCTTGTTCCTTCTGCAAAAAACTTGGCCATAGGGCCTCTGGCTGCCCCTCTAAACCTCAACCGAAACCAATGTCCCAAACCCTCTCCCCAAAATACAAGAAAAAATCCGTTCCTAAATCGTCCTCCATTGAGATCCCGATCATCCCCACGTCTAATTCCTTCGCTCTCCTTGAGGATGGAGAAATCAACCCTTCTTCTGATCCTGCTTCTGAGATCCTCCCCTCCTCCTTAGCCCTCCATCCCCTCTCCCCCCCCCTGGCTCCTTCGGCTCTTCCCGGCTCTTCGTCTCTTGGTGAGGACCTTCTTTTGGCTGCCTCCTCCCCTCCCCCTTCACCGCTGCCTGCTCCTTCTCCCCCCCCCCTTCCTTCGATCCCCTCTTCCCTCGATCCCCCCACCCTGCCTCCCCTCTGCCCGCCTGTTTCAGGACTCTGCCCCCTCTCCCTCGGATCTCTCCACCGATGATTGTTTCAATCACCGTTTCACTAGAAGCAGCAACAAGAAACCCGATATTGGCTTGGAAAAGGTTAGAGGCAGAACTCAAGCAGTGTTAAGCTTCAGCTAGAAGCAGCTACAAATGTGGCGCAAGGAACCCAAAGCACTATCCCCATGGTGGTGGGGAGTAAACCCAAACAAAAGAAATGAAGATCATTTCTTGGAATATAAGAGGGCTCAACTCTCTTCAAAAACAAAGAATCATCAAAGACATCAAGTTCCAGAACTCACCTGATATCATCATGTTACAGGAAACCAAACTAAAAACGGAGGTTCGGCTCCATAAAATCTGGCCAGCGGCTGCCTTTGAATCTCAACCTTCAACTGGAAACTCTGGGGGGCTTTGTACCTTGTGGGATCCCAGAAGTCTTAAAGGGGATTGCCTGTTCAAGCACCCCAACTTTATATGTATCCTCTTCCAAGAGATTGGTGCTGACTCCTCTTGGATTGCTATCAATGTGTATGCCCCAAACTTGGAGACTCATCGAGGAAAACTTTGGAGAGATATCACTAACTTCATCATCACTTGTGGTAAAATTCCCATTCTAATAATGGGTGATTTTAATTGCCCTCTTTATCCTTCGGATAAACAGGGGGGTATGCCTGCTATGCCGTCTAGCATGGAAGCTTTGGCTGACTTCATAAGGGAGAATTCACTTCTGGACATGGATCTCCACGGCTCATCTTACACATGGTCAAACCGTAGATTGGGCAGGAACCACATCCAATGCAGATTAGATAGAGCTCTTGGCTCTCTGGATTGGATTTCTCTCTTTCCGGACTTTTATCTCAGCTCCCTCCCAAGGGCTGGCTCAGATCACAGCCCTCTTCTGTTAAGCGCCAATCACAAGGTAAATGCCAAGAATCCTCCCTTCAGATTTGAGCTGGCTTGGCTTGAAAATAACCATCTGACTCCCCAGCAAGCTGGTGGAATATCGAGATTGAGGGAACTAATATGTTCAGATTTTCCAGCAAACTCAAAGAAATAAAAAAACAGCTCAAAATATGGAAGTCGAAGGTCTTCGGTAACATCAAGGTTCGCAAGAAGGAGCTTTCTCAGAGCTTGGTTAAAATTTCCGAACAAATTGAGGCTGTTGGAAGGTTGGATCATCTTCACCAACAAGAAATCTCTCTCCTCAGTGATTATCACAACACTCTTAAAGAAGAAGAATCCTATTGGAGGCAGCGTTCTCGGGCCCTCTGGCTTGAGCAAGGTGATCGTAATACCAAATTCTTCCACATCACTGCTTGTAAACATAAAGCTAGAGATAAGATTCGTGAGTTGGTGTCGTCAGCAGGGATCTTACTAACAGCTGAATCTGATATTTCCAATGAGCTTATATCCTTCTACTCAAATCTTCTCCATGCTGATCTGGCCCCTTCGGAACAATCTATGAATGAAATGCTCCAGCACATTCCATCATCTGGTTTCTCCTGAGATGAACAACAATCTAACCAAGCCTTTTTCTATGGAGGAAATTCATAAAGCTGTCTTTGCTATGAAGAGAGACAAAGCCCCGGGTCCGGATGGCTTTCCTGCTGCTTTCTTCCAAGTTTTTTGGGAAATCATCAAGCAGGACCTATTCCTAGCAGTAAATGAATTTCAGATGAATGACAAACTGCTTAAGGAATGGAACACCACTTTCGTGGCCCTTGCCCCAAAAGTGCATAATTCCAAGGAGGTTTCCAATTTTCGGCCTATAAGTTTATGCAACACGTCTTACAAGATCATCACTAAGATGCTGGCTTCCAGGCTAAAACCTCTTATGCCGAACCTCATCTCTCACAATCAGAATGGATTCATAAAAGGTCATCTTATTCAAGGCGGTATAATTACTGTCCATGAGGCCATCCACTCGGCTCTTCTTGCGAAGTCTCCAGGTATGATCTTAAAATTGGATATGCAAAAAGCCTTTGACAGAGTCAGCTGGCCTTTCTTAATCAAGACCTTGGAAAAATTTGGGTTTGACAATAAATGGTGTAGCTGGATTTACTCATGTGTTTCGACCCCTTGCTTCTCTATTCTGATCAATGGCATCCCTGCGGGTTTCTTCAAAAGCAGCAGAGGTATCAGACAAGGTGATCCTCTGTCACCTTTTCTCTTTGTTCTAATGGCGGACTCCCTCAGCAGAGCTCTGGATGCGGCAAAAAATCAATCCATCATTTCTGGCATGAAAATCACCTCAAACTGTCCCTCGGCCACTCATAGCCAGTTCGCTGACGACACCTTATTGCTGAGTTTGGCTTCTGTTATTGAAGCCAGGGCTATTATGGATATCCTCTCTCTTTATCAATCAGCCTCTCAGCAAACGGTTAACTTCATCAAGAGCAGCATCTCCTTCATCAACACGCCCCCCAGAGTCCAGAGAGAAGATTGCTGATATCTTTGGTTGCTCGATTGTGGACCTCCCACCTCTTATCTGGGCATCCCCCTCTTCCATGGAAGGCAATCAAAAAATATGTGGAATCCGGTCATTGAAAGATATCAAAAAAAGCTCGCTGCTTGGAAAGGAGCTCTACTCAGCCAGGCTGGCAAGCTCCAGCTGGTGAAAGCCACTCTTCAGAACCTTCCTACTTACTTCCTGTCTATGCTCAAGATTCCCAGTTCTGTTAGGGAGGTTGTGGAAAAAATTCAAAGGAACTTTCTGTGGTCTGGAACTGAAGAAAAGAAAAGGATCCATCTTGTGGCCTGGAAAGAGGTTTGTAAACCAACTGCTCACGGTGGTCTCGGTCTTCGGAAAATGAATGAGATGAACGGGGCCCTCCTGGCCAAACTTGCTTGGGAGGTGGCTAAAGGTGATTCCTGTTGGGCCCACTTGCTCAGAGCTAAGTATTTAGCAAACAATGAAGACTTTCTCACTTCCATCCCCACTAGAGGCTCAGCCATATGGAACTCTATATGTAGCTCGCTTCCCATCATTCGTGCTGGCACTAAATGGAGATTCGGGAATGGGCGTCTCATTGATTTCTGGAGGGATACTTGGATTGGAGATGATCCCCTTGACCTCAATCCCTCTTGGGACCCTATCAAGAGAAGTATCATCAATATACATGGAAGATTAGCTTCGGGCTATTGGCAGAGGGTGAACTCCATCCCCTCATGGGATATCAAGGAATGGGAGGATATCAGCGTCCTGCAAAGAAACCTGCTGTCTTCACTTGAGAGCGTTGCTCTCTTCCATATACATCCCTTTTTCCCATAATGAGGACGAGATTATCTGGACTCTCTCTACATCGGGCTCCTTTTCAGTTAAGGCTGCTTATCTCTCGATGCATAGTGCTGACATAGGCCCCCCTCTTACAAAATTCTGGCCTAAGGAGATCACCCCAAAATTGGTTTTTTCTCTTGGCTCTCCTCTAAGAATGCTTTCCTCTCTGGGGAGAACCTGAAGAGAAGGGGTTTCTCCCTTCCCACCAAATGTGTTCTATGTGCCAATGAAGCGGAGTCCTCATCACATCTCTTGATCCATTGCTCTTTCTCGCAAGATATTTGGCAGTGGCTCTTATCGAGATTCGGTGTTTTTGGATCTTTCCGGATTCCATTCAGGACACCCTCTCTCAATGGAGTTCTCCCTTCACTCATCCGATTCTAAACTTGGCTTGGAAACTCCTCCTCCCGCATGGTTTATGGGGCATATGGAAAGAAAGAAACAGAAGAATCTTCAAAGAAAAAAGTCTCAATCCTGGACAGGTGGCTACTCAGATTGCTCTGGCTCTCCAAGAAAATATCAACCTGACCACGTGGTCCAAATATCAGCAAAAACTACAGTTCTGTCACACCCAGGAGTGGCAGAAGTTTTTATCCATTCCTTGTAAAAGAGCTCATACTGATCGGAATTTGGTCTGCTGGCTTCCCCCTCCAAGGGGCTGGAAAAAACTCAACACGGATGGAGCTTCGAAAGGAAATCCAGGTATGTCCGGAGGAGGGGCCATTCTCCGTTGCTCTTCGGGTTTAATTGTTGCTGCTTCTGCTCATAATTTCAATTTTGGCTCCAACCATCGTGCGGAGGCTTTAGCTATCCTCAAAGGCCTTGAGATGGCTATCAATTTGGGCAATGATCCCCTTCAAGTTGAAAGTGACTCCCTCAACATCATAAACCTCCTCCGATCTAATGACCCTGGCCATTGGTCGATTAGGAACATCATTGCTGATATTAGAAGTATACAAAGATCTTTCCTTCAAGTCCAATTCCAGCATGTCCTCCGGGAAGGAAATAAAGCGGCGGATCTTCTTGCTAATATGGGTGTCCTCATCGAAAATCAGCAAAATTGGACTGATAACTTCCCGAATGACCTCTGTCAGATTGTTCAAAATGACACACTCCACTGCTGACTGGTGGATTAAAGGGCTGACTCGGGTTTCGGCTTGCTCGCCTTGGCCTTCTCAAAAGGCGGCGGTGAATATGGTGAATTTAATTGATGTGACTCTGGACACGGGTTACTTGATTAAGGTGCCTTGTAATGATGCGACAAATCCCCGCACGAATGAGCTTTATTCACACATTAATCATCTGAGGAGGTGGCGGAAGGGTTTTAATAACATTGCCGGTCTCCTGTTCAAGCTGGTTTTCGTCCTCTCCTATTTCCGCTTCTGTGACTATTCAAATTCTCATCTCATGGGGGGTCAATTGAAGCGCCTTGAGCCCGACAACTGCGAGTCGTTTAAGAATGATGGCGAGGTGTGGAGCATTTTAGTGGAAAATGGGATTGCCACTTTTCTGGAAAAAATGACTGGTTACTCGGCTCTGGTTTCTTATGCTGTCACGGCTTCGTGGTCGAGGGGTCGTGTCCAAATTGGCAGCACTCGGTTCACCATCTCAACGAACGCCATCGCTGATGCCACCGGGCTCCCTGCTGCGGGTGATATTTACTACAGGCGTTCCCTTCACGCCGAAATTCAAGATTTCAACGCCCCAGGTGACAGACCAAAGAAATATCTTTCTGGCTATACCCGCGACTCTCTGCCCTCTCCCTGGGACAGAGTGGCGGAAGTCATTATGAGGTACTTCACTATCGACGGAAGATACCGTCTGGTCTTCGGCCCCCATCTGTTCATCCTCTCCCATCTCCGATGGGGGAGAAAAATCAATTTGGCTGCCTTCCTTTTTCAGTCTCTGGAACATTCTGTTATGTTGGCTCGGGAGGGCGAGGGTGTCATCCTCCACCAAGGTTTACTCTATCTGCTTTTTTCCGTCGCCGCTTCCCATTCCGACCTGCTCCGTTTCCCTCCCAAAATGGGTCGTCGCCGCCGCTCCCCCTCCCCTTCTTCTCGCCCCTCCTCCTCCTCCCTCCGCTCCTCTCGGCGTCGTCGCCGCTTGCTCCTCTCCTCTGGTTCGGATTCCGACGTGGCCATTGTGAGCCCCCCCCGACGCCTCCATTCCCACTGCTACCCCCTCTTTTCCTACGCCCATCTCATGTCTTTTCTTGGAGGACACAAATGCCAGTGGCCATGCTCCTTCTCCTGTCTCCAGCCCTGGCTACTCTGGCGCGGCTGATCTTTTGGGGCTTGCTCATCTGTACCCTGACTCCTCGGAAGAGGAGCAGGGTGATATCAATCAATGTGTGGCGGAACCTTCCTCCCATTCTGCTGGTTCAAAGGACCCCTCTGCTGTTAAAGATTTCACTGCTGACACTCCTCTCTCCCCTCCTGTTATGGACTCTAATACTGCTGATATTGAGTCTGCTGATGCCAAAAAAGACCATAACAGAGCTGATATCATCTCCTCCATCCTGAGTAAACTGCAGCGTGCCTTCAAGGCTCTGAAAGCTTGGGAGGACTTCACGGATTCCACCAGGGCGGCTTTAGCTAACGACTGTTCGGAGCTTCTCAAGCTGGCTGATCTTCTGGCAAATGACTCTGGCTCTCCTAGAGCTAAAAATGTTGTCTCTGAGCTGAAGAAGCTCATCTAATGTTTCTTTTCCTTTTCTCGGCTTGGCTCTTCTTCGTTCTCCTTTTTGGAATCTTCTCGGGTATTTTTGCTTTGCAAATTCAAATGCTAGATCTGGCCTAATGGGCTTTTTGTATTAAGGTTGTGGGACCTTCTAAAACCCTCCTTTTACCCAATATATTCCAAAAACAAGGATTTTTCGTGGCACATAATTACTTATAACCTTAGCACTTTAAAATTAATTTTTGGAAAAATTTGTAAAGTTTCTCCTCCTCCCCACCGCCCGCAGCCACTCAGATGTTGTCATGTTGCTTCACGAGGCGTCGGCGGAGGAGCGGATCCCTTTCTGACTTAACACTTCAAAAAAAAATTGGGGTAAAATTCTTAAGTTTCCCCACCAACCCACCGGCCTGCAAAAAATGATTGATTAACACGTGGCATCCTTAGGTGTTGGTGAAGGCGCGGGTGATTCTTAACTTTAACGCGTTTTAGGAAAAAGTCAAATTTTCTAAGTTTACTCTGCCGGCCCGCTTCCCCGCTTGGAAAAAAAGGACCGACACGTGCCATATCTATGTGTCGGCGAAGGAGCGGGTAATTTTCAACCCTTTCGCCCTTCCAAAAAATATAAGGCAGAAAAAGTCAATTTTGCCTCTAGCGTCTTGCTTTTATGCCTAGGCTAGAAATTTAGACATGTGTCTCTTGTGGACCTCAAACTTAAATTTCCTCTTGGGGCGCAAAGTCCCGCTACGGGCTCATAGGAGTGTGGGTGAATTTTTTTATTTTTTTCAAAAGTGAAAAAAGCCAAACTACCTCACCAGCCCCGCCGACTCAATCCCTTTTGGGAAAATTTTCTTCTCCAGGCTCGCAGCCCACCGACCCATAACTTGAGTTTTAAAGAAAGTTAGAAGGACTTCTTTATATCACCTAAAGGTGAGAAAATTTCCTATCTAATGGAATTATTTTCAGAATATTTCAAGTGAGTTAATTTTGAGAAAAACTAGGTTGAACCTCTTAAGCTTGTCAGGGGGTGGGAGAGTAATAAATTGCCCTCTTAACCTTAATGATTATTCTAACCCTTAGTTTTGACCCCGTAAATTTAGTAATTGTTATAATGGGAAAATTATGGGCTAAGATTTTTATTTGGAATTAAAACCTTACTTGTGGCAAATGTTGTTTGTAACACAGTAGCAAACACTTTTAATCAAATAAAATTATCCCATAATTTTTCTGACTAATCCTAGGTTGTTATTGGGTCTCAAGTGGGTTGTTTTAGTAGGAATTACACTTGGTATCGAGTTGTGGGTTCAAAGCTTGGACCCTTGGGCACACTAAAAAAACTTGAGACATGAACTCTAAATTTAACATGATATTAAACCTAGCACACTTTCAAATCTAGAGAACAACCTTGTTGAAATTGCATACTTAGTAAACATGGAAAACTTAATAAAACTTAGAAAGATGAACTAACTCTCACCTTGGTCTCAGTATAGGAGGCGCGAGATAGGAGGAGGGTCTTTTCACATAGACTTAGGCTTGCCACCACCGGATCATGTTGTAGCAACCATCCTACCACATATTTTACAGACACTCCAGGATGTTAATGCCACTTTACGCAGAGGGATCCATGGGAGCACGTGCTACTAGACATGATAGAGAGCCATCAGATGAGGCTCGGGAACCTTCTCAACATAGTGATGATCAAAGAGTAGAGAAATCCCATGTGGAGTCAGCTATAGCAGAGTCACCGTAGAGGGAACAGAGAAACTGATTTTCAGGACACAGAGATAGGTCTCGAAGCCCTAGGCTTAGGGATGAGCATGCAGAGAGGCCTAGGGGTCGCCAGACCACCACTGCAGACCATATCAGGGAGATCCTAAAGCTACGACCAACTCATTATTCTGGTGACATAGGTGGATTTCAGGAAGAGGCCTAGTTGGTGGTTTGGAGCGGATGCTTCAAGCTCTGCACTTGTTCTAGCAACACAAAAGCTTGTGTTGCGATCCATCTACTAAGGGATGGAGTAGGCGTATGGTGGAGGACACAGGAACAAAAGCTCCATGTTTATTCTAAGACAGTTACCTGGGAGCTCTTTGAGGAGTGGTTCGGGAGAGAAGATATTTATCTCGAGGTTCGTACAACAGAGGATTAATGAGTTTCATGACCTCCGGCAGGCATCTCTTATAGTGGCTAAGTATGAGAGTAGATTTCTAGATCTACTCCAGTATGTTGATTACATGCAGGATGAGTGGATGCGGATCCATAGGTTCATTCGAGGCCTAAATCTAGACATTGGAGGTGCAATGTGGATCCATTGTCCATAAACATTGGCTGAGGCCGTTGAGAAGGCCTATATAGCAAAGGAGACTCAAGGAAAGACCCAACAGGCTAGAGACCAAGTCCAGAGCCATATATAGTAGATGCAGGACAACAGATCAAGGGGGTTAGTACCTCCTCCTCATGGTGGACAAGGTTCAACATAGTCATCCTTTAGACCATAGCAGCAGCAGCAGTCTCGTCCACCATATAGACCTCCACGGAGATTTGATGCACAAAGGGGTTGGAGTATGGGGCCTCCTCCTAGGGGTCCCATTAGGAAACAAGGAGCACCTAGATCTCAGTCGGTAGGAGCTCACCAGTAGAGACCTTAACAGTCCACAACAGGTCATCAGGGTCCACAACACACCCCTCTAGGGCACCGACTAGAGCTGCTACTCAGGGGAGAGGATTAGGTGGTTGTTTTGGGTGTGGTGTTACTAGACATTTTTGGAGAGACTACCCATAGAACCCTAATAACAAGGGTAAGACATAGATATCAGAGCCTACTATTGGTGACATGGGGCGTAGTCATAGGATGTACACGAGTGAGTCGAGAACCACCAAACAAAGCATCGATTACAATTATTAAGACTATAGGTAACATTGGTGGTATTCCTACCTCCATTTTGTTTGATTTTGGTTCTTTTGATTCTTTTATTGCACCATCTTTAGTAGAGCAATGCAGTCGGGCAGTTAGGCAGGGTCATAGTTGGGATGTTGAGATGGCTTCTAGAGCAAAGATCTCTATAGACTCCTTAGTTAACGAATGTGTAGTGGATTTGGGACCTTTTAGCACTACCTCAGATTTTCGTATCCTTCTTTTGGGCTCTTATGGAGTCATCTTGGGCATGGATTGGTTATCTACACACAGAGCCGAGTGGATTGTTACCATAAGATCATATCTTGTACAAATGATCTAGGAGTTGAGGCAGTGATAGCGGGGTCAGGAGACCCATTTCCATTCACACCATCTCCACTATGTAGCTTAAGTGGTGTGTGTGACGGGGTTGTTAGATATTTGCTATCACAGTTAGTGACTGATCAGAGGATGGGTCTAGTGGACCATCACTAGATGACCATCCCATTTTGAGAGAGTTTTCTAGATGTCTTTCCAGGGGAGCTACCGGGGTTACCACCCCCATGTGAGATAGATTTTCATATAGATCTTGTTCCGGAGCAGATCCTATCTCATGAGAACCTTATCGGATGACTACCCTTGAGCTCTGCGAGCTCAAGTTACAGCTTGAGGGCCTTTTGGAGAAAGGCCTAATTTGTCCTAGTGTATCCCCTTGGGGTGCACCGGTGATCTTTGTAAAGAAGAAGGATGGATCCTTGTGGTTGTGTATTGATTACTGCCAGCTGAACAAAGTAATGATCAAGAATCGTTATCCCCTTCCGTGCATTGATGATTTGTTTGATCAGATGAAGGGAGATATAAATTTCTCTAAGATATACCTTAAGTCAGGCTACCATCACCGAGGATTTCGTGAGGCGGATATTCATAAGAATGCCTTCCATACGAGATATGGCCACTATATGTTCATAGTGGTACCTTTTGGTTTGACGAATGCCCCGCAATTTTTATGTGTTTGATGAATGGGGTATTTAGGACCTTCTTAGATTGCTTCATGCTCAACTTCCTTGATGAAATTTTTATTTACTTATGTACACGTGAGGAGCATGAGGGACACCTTTTTGCTAGGTTATTCAAAGTGTCTTCGGGAGCAACAAATTTACGGGAACTTGGAGAAGTGTACATTCTTTCAGACAAAGGTGCAATATTTGGGTCATATAATTTCTAGGGAAGGTATCATCGTCGATCCTTCCAAGATTAGAGTCATCATGGATTGGTTGTCACCCACTACTTGACTCGAGGTGCACAACTTCATGGGATTAGTAGGTTACTACAGGAGATTTGTTCAGGACTTCTCTCGGATGTGTACCCCATCACTTTCCTTCAAAGTGGAAAGGGAAGAAGTTTATTTTCTCGAGATAGGTGTGAGTAGGACTTCGTGACACCGAAGGAATGTCTCACTACAACACCTATACTTGTATTGACAAATCCACAGGGTGAGTTTTGAATTCACACAGATGCTTCTTTGGCAGGAATTGGAGGTGTGTTGATGTAGGAGGGAAAATTAGTGGCTTTTGAGTCTCGCAAACTCAAATATTATGAGCTTGATTATCCAACTCATGATCTTGAGCTTACGGTAGTTTTGCATGCTTTGGTTCGATGGAGGAACTTTCTGCTTGGTCGAGATTCACACTCAGAAAAATCACTTGAGTCTTCGCCACCTCTTCACGCAGCCCAATCTCAATGCTTGCCACAACGACATTGGATGGAATTTCTTTGTGAGTATGATATGGACATAGAGCATGTGAAAGGTAAGGAGAGTGTGGTTGCAGATGATCTTAGCAAATGGAGACATGTGGCTATGGCCACCTTAGTGAGAATAGATTTACAGAGAAGGATTATACAAGAGCTTCGTCATGACAACTTCTACTTTACAGCCAAAGAAGAGATCGAGTCTCAAAGACCCCTTGAAGGGAAGTTTGATGGTTTTTCTTTAGAGGCAGATGGTATTCTCAGGCACAGAGGCCATATTTATGTTCCTAGAGATGGAGGCTTGAGGCAGGACATCTTGGTAGAGGCACATCATGCACCCTATTCAGCCCATCTCGAGGTGAAGAAGATGCACACCACCTTGAGACAGTTGTATCATTGGAGAGGACTTCGTAGAGACATGGCTCAGTTTGTGTCACGTTGTTTAGAGTGCCAAAAAGTAAAGGCTGAGCATCAACATCTAGTTGGCCTTCTCTATCCTCATGCTATACCGGAATGGAAGTGGGATACCATTTCCATGGACTTCATTGTTGGGCTACCGATGTCGAGATACCACCACGACGCCATCATGGTCACAGTGGATAAATTGAAAAAAGTGGCTCATTTTTCTCTAGTAAAGACCACTTATATAGCTAGTGCAATGGCATGGGTATATCTTGATGAGATTTTCAGGTTGCATGGGATTTCACGGAAGATCATTTGTGACCGTGATCCTTTGTATACTTCCCATTTTTGGACCACCATGCAGTATGCCCTTGGGACGAGGATCAACTTCAGCACAACATATCACCCTGAGACAGATGGACAAACTAAGCGGGTGAATCAGATTTTAGAGGACATGCTTAGGATGTATGTGATGGATCATCAGGCAAGATGGGAGGAGTACTTGTACTTGGTGGAGTTTGCCTACAATAATAGTTTTTCAGAGTTCCATAGGAATAGCTCCTTTCCAGACTTGTATGGCAGAGAGTGCAGGACATCTCTTAGCTAGGACAAGTTAGAGGATAGGGTTTCTCTTGGACCATATTTGTTGTAGTACATGGAGCAAAGTGAGGTGGTTATGATCGTGCAAAGACTGTAGGAGGCACAAGATAGGTAGAAGAAGTACACCGACCAGCATAGGACCGATCGTAGTTTTGATGTGGGCATGAAGGTGTTCCTTCGTTTTAGGACACACAAGAGCCCTATCCATTATGGAAAAGGTTCTAAGTTAGCTCTTAGATTCGTGGGTCCTTTTGAGATCTTGGAGCATATCAGCCCTTTGGCCTACCATCTAACATTTCCACCTAGCTTGTCTCGCATACATGATTTGTTTCATGTTTCAGTTCTTAGGATATATGTTGTAGATCCTTCTCATGTGCTAGATTGGACATCATTATAGGTGCATGATCATGGGAAGGTTATGGTGGAGCCTGTTCCCATTATAGATTATAGGACCCAGGGGCCTTCGAGGTAGAGAGATTGATCAGGTTTGGGTGTAGTGGGATAGATATGATGAGACTGCAGCTACATGGGAGGATGCTACTTTGTTATGAGTTCAATTCCCACATCTGTTTAGTGACTTCCAAGAGGAAGTTGAGCCTAAGGGGAGGGGGATGTAGTTCCCGCTTTCCTTCAATACCTTGTGATATTGATCCTGATACTGCTAACTATATTATGGACATTGTTATAGTTTAATTTAGCATGATGTTAGATGTTAGATCATGGTTTATTGTGGACTTTGATTCATATATGGTGCATGATGATTATTAGAGACATTTTAGATATTGATGTTGATATATTGTTTGACATGGTTACATTATAGATGTTGTTCGAACTTGTGATATTTGGATATTTTGAGTAGACCTAGAAAATGAGAATTGAATTAAAATTGGTAATGATATAGTTGTGGATGAAATTGTAAGTGATACTGCTGATTGTCTTGATGTTTGTTGTGATTCACATATATGTCGATGATCTTGAAATTATATTTATATTCATTTGGATGTTCTAATATGGACATGAGGCCGAAAGAGGTATTTGTATTTGCAGGTTTAAAATATCACAAAAACATCATGGGGTATTGGAGACCAACCACATTGGAATTCTCGATGAATTCAACAAGGTCTCTATGGAAACTTGTATTTGTTTATGTGTTTTATTGTGTTAGGGATTCCTATGGGGGATCACCTTTAAATGTGACCAAGGATTATGTGTATTTATTTATTTGGTTCCTTTTTATTGATGTTTGTATGTGTTTATTAAGTGATGTGTTCAACCCTTTTATTTAAATAAATTGTGGTATATAATGTGAGTAATCATATTGTTAAAATAAATTAATCAAATTGGTTCATAAGAAAGTAATTATTGGAGTGGTTGACTCTTGTATAAAATGTTGTAAGATATGTGTTACAAGAGATGTGTAAGAGATATGTAAGTAAGATTTGGAGCATGAAACACTTCATCTTCTTTGGAATTTGAAATTGTCCTTGGAGACTAATTTTGGAGGCTTATGCAACAAGTTAAACTTGTCCCATACCTCTTAAATTTACATACTAACCTTACCTATGGTTGGAGAGTTTAAATCTAGCCTTCATTATACTTTTTTTTGTAAGTCAAGTTGAATGTTTTAATTGCACTTCTTGCTTGAAATTAATTTAATTCCTTTGGGGTATGGGCTTGATTTGAGTGTAAGTGAAACTGTCATATTATTCACCTACTTATTTATTGTGCCTTGGAGATTGAAGTCGACCCATGATTTAGAGTTGACGATGTGTGATGTGGCATCCCACTTGGATCCATCTCATCCTCTTCTCTTCCCTCTCTAAATATTGGAATTCCTTAGCTTTTTTTGGGGTTGCTTCACTTTTGCATACTTCATTTGGGGTGAATTATTTTTTTGTTTGGAGACCTTGCTTTTAGAGAAAGTTTTCAGAAGTTTTGCAACCCTGTGTTCAATTGATCTTGGGCTATTTTGTATTGGAAAGCTTGCTAGTTGGAACTTGGAACAAAATCCATTATGGAGAGGTAAGAGCGTGGCTCTTCAAATTCGCTTCTTTTAATTGTGTAAATGTTATTGTTGTGAATGTTTTGGCATGTGTGTGGGTTGTTTGGGTAGATGGCCTAGGGATGGTGTAGGAGAAGACTATGGGGTATTTCTATGGGAGGCATAAGTGTTTTGGGGAGGTATAAGTGTGGAGGGAGTTAGGATCTGGTTCCACCTTAAAAATAAATAGCTTGCATTTATTTACTCGTTATGGGGTGCCATAAGAGGTTGGGGAGGCATAAGGGCATGTCAGGGATCTGAAATTATATATATATATATATATATATATATATATATATATATATATATTGGAAGTTAGTTCTCAGGTGGTGATACCCATTTCCCCTTTGGGAGGCATAAACAACATCCCCCATAGTTTCTTGCTCCTTTGGCTTGCATGATGGAGCCTGAGTTTTATTTTCTATGTTTTAATGTGGTTGCAAACTACATTTTGTTTTGGACTGTGTTTTAATGTGAAATTTGCATGTGTGTTTTTGGAAGCCTGTTGTTTCCATGAGTTGAAACACATCTTTTATTGCATTATGGTTGGGGCTTGGGGGCCAATGAAGAAGGATGGATTCTCCTTGTCATTGGATGTCTTGGATGGGTGGAGAGTGTTGCCTTTCCCCCTGTTCTATTATGATCAAATTGAAATAAATAACATGGAGTATCTCCGTGTTGTTGTTCTAGAACTGAGAAAGAAGACAGAGTTTGGCAGTCATTTGCGAGACCTATTTTGTAGGCCTTTTTCCCACTTCAAGTGAATGACTTGTAATATTATTTGTATTGGATAAGTATTCTGTTTTGGAAATGAAATCCTATGTTTAAATGAGAAAGAGATATGCACTTGAAATCTGTACTGTGTAAAGAGACGTGAAAGTGCATTTGAATGAAAGGAAAAGAGAAAGAGTGGTAATTTGTAAAGTTGTATGTGATAAATATAAATAGAAGTTGTATTCTTTTCCACAAATGGAGTTACTGCTGTGTAAAATATGTGTTGAAATATGTTGAGGAATTTTTGTTTGAAAGAGAGAAACACGTATGAAGAAGATATATTACTCTTTTTGTTGAAATGCATGATTTGAAAAAATAGAAGTTGCATTCTTGTTTTTACATTTTGATTGAAGGAAAGATAACTAGTTAAAACTAGCATGAAATGTAATCAACATTTGTATAGCATGGAAAAATAAATAGATTAATCTCTGGTTGTGAAATGTATAAACTTCATTTTTATTTCACTTTGTAAACTTTGCAAATTTTTATCAAAAGATACATAACAACCCTATAAAACTATGGAAAACAATTGAAACACTAAGACAATCTAAGAAATATCAAAACGAGCCCAAACAAACTAAAATACTTATGAAAATTTTATAGAACCTTTCAAATCGGGTTCAGACAAAAACTCAAACTTTTGTTGTATAAAAATTGGTAATTTTGGAATTGCTAATCAATCAAACCTTTTGAACCTTGCAATCCATCCTAAAATATTCCAAGTAAAATCCTCCATGCCTGTTGGGCATGTTGAGAAAGAGTTAATGGAAAATTTGAACAAAATTTATAAGTTTAAAAAGACCAGTTCACTTTTTAAGTGACAGAAAAACGTTTTCTTAAAAATTACCACTCAAAATTTATCAAAATTAAAATCATAAGCTTCCTGTGCAAAGAGGACTTTGAGAGATTTCCAAAAAGTCCTTGTTTGCCAAAAATGGAGCTCCCAGTCGAAAGTTATGGCCTTCTGAAGTTTTACTTCATCTTGGCTTCAAAATCTAACTATCAAATTTAAATAAAATATTCTTGGGTGGACCCGTGGCTAAATATTTTATTTTTCACTTTTTTGCCCAAAAGTGCTTAAGGCATGAAGTTCCCTGCCACTCTGCTGACCCGCAAACCTTCTGATTGGTCAAAATAAGCTAAGTAAAAAAATTAAATTAAATTTGGGAAAAATTTCTAGGTTTTCCCCACTTTCCCGTAGGCCCGCAACCAATTGGGTGCTACCACATGGCTTAACGAGGCTCCGTTAGAGGCACGAAATTACTTCTAACCTTAGCGCTTTAAAAAAAAATTTGAAATTTTTTGTAAATTTTCTCCATCTCCCCACCGGCCCGCAGCCCACTCGGATGTTGCCACGTGGCTTCATGAGGTGTTGACGGAGGAGCGGATCCCTTTCTGACTTAACACTTCAAAAAAAAATTGGGGTAAAATTCTTAAGTTTCCCGCCGACCTGCCGGCCTACAACCAATGATTGATTGACACATGGCATCCTTGGGCGTCGGCGGAGGTGCAGGTGATTCTTAACCTTAACGTGTTTCGAGGCAAAAGTCAATTTTTCTAAGTTTGCTCCGCTGGACTACTTCCCGCTTAGAAAAAAAGACTAACACGTGGCATCTCTACGCACCGGTGGAGGAGCGAGTAATTTTGAACCCTTTTTCCCTTTCAAAAATATAAGGCAAAAATTAAATTTTTCCTCCGGCATCCCGCTTTTCCGCCTAGGCTAGAAATTTGGACACGTGTCCCTTACGGACCTCAAACTTAAATTTCCTCTTGGGGCGCGAAGTCCCATCGTGGGCTCGTGGGGCATAGGTGAATTTTTCTATTTTTTCCAAAAGTGCAAAAATCCAAACTACCTCCCCAGCCTTCGCCAACCCGAATCCCTTTTGGGAAAATTTTCTTCTCCAAGCCTACCTTTGGGGAAAATTTTCTTCCCAAGGCCCGCCAGCCCATAACTTGAGTTTTATAGGGAGTTAGAAGGACTTATTTATATCACTGGAAAGGTGAGAAAATTTCCTATCCAATGGGAATGTTTTTAGAAGATTTCAAGTGTGTTAATTTTTAGAAAAACTAGGTTGAATCTCTTAATCCTGTCAGGGGGTGGGAGAGTAAGAAATTTCCCTCTTAACCTTAATGATTATTCTAACCCTTAGTTTTGACCCTGTAAATTTAATAATTGTTGTAATGGGAAAATTATGAGCTAATATTTTTATTTGGCCTTGAAACCTTGCTTGTGGAAACTATTGTTTTGTAACTTGGTAGCAGACACTTTTAATAAAAAAATTATCCCATAATTTTTCTGACTAATCCTAGGTTGTTCTTGGGTCTCAAGTGGGTTGTTTTAACAGAATTACAATATGGATGACCTTAATATTTTGCAATTCGATAAGGAGGATAGCAATTAGTAGATTAAATTCTAATCAATTGATGAGTAAGGATCTGAGGAATAATATCATGATTTTGAGTATTGAGATCAAAGTTGAGAGGTTTCGGTAGTGGTAAGACTTGAGGTTCACCGATATGAGCACATGTAGAATACAAATAATTGGGGTGAGACGAGTGAGATGTAGAAGTAGAACTAGCATGGGCCTAAGAAGCTTCCTTGAGATGTTGAATTTCATCTTTAAGAGATGTGATCATGGTTTCCATAGCTTGAAATTTGTCTTGGAATAAAGAATGTAAAGCTTGAATTGATTTGCAAATAGATTGATGGGGTGTGATATCCGGGTCACTAGGGTCATTAGAGAGACAATCAAAGAGGGAAATTATTTGTGAAGGTGGTGTATCAAGAGGGAGGTAGATAGTGTGTACGGATTTTTGGAGAGAATCTTTGCAAGGTGGGTGCATTTGAAGTAATTGATACAAGGGGAATTGAGGAGCTTTAGGAGCCATGAAAGAAGATTGGATAGAAAAATGAAGATCCCAAAGTGTTCAAATGTGGGTTCACCAAATGATTTAATAAAAATAGACTTTGGTAAAACCCTAATTACAAAGTAACATATGTAAACTATACTATGAAACTACTGCAATATATATAACACAAGAAATAAGTTAGAAATATAAAAACCCTAAGTGCAAGAGAGGGAAAGAGTGACTTAGCTGATTTATGCTTGATGTCAAAAATTTGTAGACTAGAGGAAATAACAAACATGAAGGATAGACTATCACAATCACTGCAATCGTAAATCGTAGAATTTTTGGATGAGCCTATACTAGGGCACTGGATTGAAGGCGAGATAGAGTAAAAATTGATAGAATGCCTTGAATTAAAATGATGCCAAGCACCACAATATATACAATGTAGAAATGGTTACAGGAAACCGTCAACCTAACCAACCAATGTAATAAAATAATTAATGCTAACATTCCCCCCCTTATTACATTGTTCGTACAAACATACATTTCCTGATACTGGATGTCCCCCCCTTAATGAGAACACCGCAAAGAGGGTCTTCACACGAGCATGTGCCTACATGGTCTTACATGGTTTTTATAAGGTTGACTAAACACCTAGAGGGACAGGAACACTTTCCGACTATTCACCTCGGTGGTTTTACAGGATTACCATGAACCAAGAGGATTTTACCTCGGTGGTTTTATAGGATTACCACGAACCCAAGAGGATTTTACCTTGGTGGTTTTACAGGATTACCACGAACCCAGTGTGAGTACCATGCACTGCTTTCAGTGCTTTTCTATTCCCCACGATGCTCTTCAGTTAGGAGGTCCCACATAGGAAATTCTCGTATCATCTGTACTTTATTGAAAAACAACAGAACAACCAACACAAAACTGAAATAAACAAACCAAAATTGAGGAATTGGTCCTCAATACCTTATTCACCACAATATTTGTCGGTGGCCTCGTCGTCATGGGCTTGCAAAGAGGTCGCTAGATTTTCTCCGACCTCCGTTATCCTCTGTCCTCCTTCGCCAACCACCCATTTTTTTATCTCTTTGAGCTTCAAGGATTGGGATTTTCTACCATCTCATTCCAAACCCATAGGGATGAAAAGAGGACCACCAGGGTATCCAGTTTCTAGACCCTCAAGAGCTGGCTCCAAACCTAAAAATGTACCCGTCATAGCTTGAGAGCCAGGATCGAGAAAATCCATGTATCTTTTTCTTTCTACAAATCCCATCAGAATGATTTGAACAATAAAGAGTGTCTCTGTACTAGAAAACTCAAACTTTGAAGCACCTGCCTCGTACCATAGTGGTATATTTTTTAACCCAGCTAGATGAAGTAAATCAGTAAATAGAATACCCGCAACACCAGCCATTATGAAACGAGCATGAATAAGTTCGGCCTGTACATACCATCTTAGAATTTTTGGATCTTTTCCAAGCTCCAAGGGATCAAAACCATAATCACCTGCAAGAGAGCCATCCAGATATGGAGGTGGGTCTAAGCCAGGCAGCCATGTTTTTCTGGAAGAAGCCTCTGCTCTTCTGTTATTGGTAGTAGTTCCTTATTTTGGGTTGAAAATGTTTTTGATTGAGGGTAATTCCAACAGTTACCCCACTTAAATGAAGAGCATGTAGACCACGCCGAGAAGGAAAAGAAGGTGACCCCAACAAGCCTGACGGCCATTGTCAGCACCAGAAATGCAACAAGATGTATGATCTTAACTTTTGTGAGGAGAGAAGGATAAACAAGTTATGCAACCGCTCGTGAGTTGGTGAAGTAACCAAAAATAGCCACGCTGGGAATGTAATGTCTTCACACATGCCTGAGGGTGGAAAAACGTTTCATTGCCAAGTGAACACGCTGTCAAAAGAAGGTTGCTCCACTTCATTATTTAATGAAGACTCCAATCCACGCCAAAGCCAAACACATCCTCCTGATAGAAAACGCAGGTCTCCAATTACACGTTGCTTTGTCAGATACTCTTCTAGATCACATGCATTGCTCTGATACCAAAGAAGGAAAAGATGAAGGCAGAGATAGAGTAAAAATTGATAGAATGTCTTGAATTAAAATGATGCCAATCACCACAATATATAAAATGTAGAAATAGTTACGAGAAACCGAATGAACCTAGCCAACCAATGCAATAAACTAATTAATGCTAACATAGATTAGGTCAGGGTTCTTGGGCACTTGAATCTTCTACTGGGCACCCATGATTGTGAAAATCAACGAAACCTGAATTTTCTGGTATCGTAAGGTTGACGTTGATAAACGTTGTTGGTCACATGTATGTTGTACTATGATTGCAAAATTCTTATGTAACCTATAAAGAGATAATGACTTACAAAACCATCAAACTACATCAAATCCCAAAAATAAAATATGCAACTGGGAGTAAAAATAACCATGACGGTCACCGACCGAGTGAATTTAAGATTGAGTGATGCACTACATCTCGGACTCCATATATTTATTTCACATGTGTGGTAGAATCGTGCCCTAGGAAACCCTTGTGCAAGTGTAGGTGATAGTGGGTGATAGATATATGTACCACTGTAAATAGATGTGTGGATGGAAAAATTAACTTCCCTTACTATGTGTGTATGCAGAAAATGCACCCCTTGTCCCTTGAGTGAGTGCTAGATGGACTCCTTTGATGCTCTTGGATACCTTTAGATGAACCTTAGTTGATGATAATACATGTTTAGAGCTTAGTCCTTTATTTTGGTTACATAGCTTTGTATTTATATTATTCCCTTGGGTAAATTTCATAATTGACAACTAGAAAGCTGACCCACAAGAAAATAAGAGGCCCAAAAGAGCGAGTAAGCTAGAAAGATGATGGGGGTTCTGGCAAAGTGGCATCATATCTAGGCGTTGGTGTCTATAGTCATAAAATATAATATTAATAAATTTCAAATCAAGTTATATGGTGTGTAAGACCAAAGAGGAAACAAGAAAGACAGAAAAAAAGGCCCAAGACAATACTCATTATTAGTTTTCTCGCTTGCTTTTAGGACATAGAATTGTACCTAAGTGCTTGATTTTGTGTCTACATGAGGCAATATTAGAGGTGGGAGGGTTAAGCTCAGATAGATTGGTGGCCTCCTCATGAGAAGTGAATAAAAGAAGATCTAGGTCTTGTGGATGTTCAACAAGATGAGCTTGGAGATCATGAAGGTGTTCATTAGTAAAGCATGCATAAATTTCAGCCATGTTAAGAAGATGATAAAATGCTTAAAATCTAGGTTGGGTTCGAGTGATGGGTTCACCAAAATAATTAATTTAATTTGAATTATATATATATATATATATATATATATATTGTAGAGTCACTACTAAACTAAATGATTTATAAATGTTGAAATATAGGATTGACACAAACAAACTCAGATTTAAAATATGAAACCCTAAGAAAAGAAGAAGGAAAGAGGACTTAGTTGAATTCCTCACGATCTAAGAATTATCTGAAATGGGAGAAGTGTTGAAAAATTTGGGCATAGTGTCGTTACTACTCATAATAAATTTTAGAATGCAAGAATGATGCTGCACATGTGCGCCCACGGTAGGACAAGGGCACTGAGTGCTAGAGAGCTTCTCGGCACATGTGATTGCACAAATTATCGAATCTATTTTTTAATGTGTCGCAAGACCATCATCGCTGATTCTTGTTGATCACCTGAGAGTCACTCCTTAAATGTTGAAGGTACATGTAACCTGCAAAATAGAAGTTCACTTGCACAAGCCCACAAACTACATCGAACCTAAAAATGCAATCTAGGGAGTCGACTGATTCCAACTGTCACCTCGAGAGTGAACTTATGACTGAGTGTTGTACTACATCTCAGACTCCATGTAGTTCTTGTGATTGTGTGTATAAATCATGCCCTAGGATGCCCTTGTGCAAGTTGTACTTCATAGCGGGCTGTAGTTAAATGTATCAATGTAGTAGAATGTGTGGATGAAATAGAATGAAATTCCCCTTCCTATGTTGTATATGCAGATTTGATGCATCCTTTTTCCCTTGAATGGATGCTAGATGGATGTTTTTAAGTTCTTTAGGTTCCTTTTGGATACAAGCTTAAAATATGATAGTAATTATTAGTGCTTGGTCCTTGATTTTGAACACATAACTATGTATTTATATGATTCTCTTGTTTGAAGTTTGTAATTGACAACTGGAAGGCCAGCCCATAAGTGAATTAGATTCACAAAAGGAGGGAGTAAGGTCGTAAAGGGGTAGGGAGCACCTGGATGGTAATGTCTTGGCTAGGCATTTATGTCCAAAGTCATAAAAGATAAATCATTAAAGTTCGACTGGGTTGTAGGTGTGTAAGATCAAATATAAAACAAACAACAAAGAAAAGAGGCCAAAGACAATTGTCAATTACTAGTTTTCTTGCTTAGAAATCATATGGATACTAGTATGAGTTTAGGACCTAAAAATGTACCCACATGCATGGTTTTGTGTCTACAACATCATCTAATTCCATTATTTTTCAATCTTTTCCATTTTTGGACAAGAATGAAGACATTAATCCTCCATTAGTATAGTGACTTCTTTAACATTATCCTCAATAGATCTAGAAGAATTGTCCATGCTTGGATGCTATTGGTTTCTCTTACCCAACTTTGTCTTATTTTTGTTTACCTTTACCAAGGCTTAGGATCAATTTATTAGTTTCATCTATCTTCTCTCCTACCTGCAATGTTAATTCTATCTTCGCTATAATTGTTTAAAAAGGATTAGATGATAAAATATCAAATTGTTACCAAAAATAGTAATTCTTGTACACTTTCTATCATGGAAGGGATACCAATATTTATTTCCATTTCTTATATTTCCTATAAAAAGAACAACATTCCTTTTCAATCTATTTAAAGTGAGATAAGTCTTGAATTTGATCCTCCTTTTTCTTAATAATTTTTGTGTGAATCTAATATTTATAATTCAGTATATGTGGGCTCCTTGGCACCCTCATAGGTTTAGCATTTGATTGGATATTATGCTTAAGAATATATGGCATTCCAAAATTATTTGATTCAACTAAATCCTTTTCCATATAGTTTATATTCTCATCTTAAGTTAAAATATTCACAAAAATCATTCCACAATTTATTTCTTTAGAAAATCATTTGTTGTCAAAAAAAAAATAATTATCTTCCACAAGTTGTTAAAAATTCAGATTTTTTTCTCCACAAATAAAAAGTCCCTAAAATATTCTTACTAAAATTTCCTTGAGTTTGATGTAGTTCTCCCTCATCTTCTCCTTCCTCTTCTTCACTACTTTTTCTATGGCTTTCTCCATGATTTGTTGTCATGCTCTTCTTGACCTTACATTTAATTTGTTTTACCTTGTTTTTCACTTCATTCAAAATAGATTTCTCATGTCCATGTTGAATCAATTGTTACCATCCAAATGATCCAGGGCTAGATATTGATTGGTCTCTCCAAGTGCTTATATCCTCCAATTCCCCTCAATTTCCTCTTCTTCCATCACAAAAACAAATAGATTCTCACATCAATACACACTTCATCCATTTCCTCAATTAAATTAACATTATAAAAAATGCAAGACGGGAATGTCACTAGGGGTAAACTTTAATGGATATGGGCACTTAGAGTATGACATTGTGAAAATCTCTTGTTATATGAATGGGTTGCATATTTCGATCCAAGATTATTATAAGATCGTTTATGTGTGATCCATGGGAGATACCTATCAACACAATAAGGGTGGAAAAGAAGTTGTCGCACAATCAAAAAAGCTGTGACACGGGCAAGAGAAATTTCTAGCAAGTATATGGATAAAGTGACAATAAGAGACACATGGACATGATGAACTCCAAAAACTTAGAAAAAATATCTCTATTTTGAGACACAATATAATATTTAATATTTATTGGGTGACCATTTTGAAGCTCTCCATTATGTCGAAAAAAGTAAATTTGAAGTAGGAGGTCGTCCAAATGGTTGTCATCTCCTTGAGACTTGGTATAGTGGTTGAAGAGAAGAAGAAGACAGTTAGGGGAGATCAATACACAATTAAAGTGAACTCGAGTTCCATAACTATATTGTTATTGGTTTGAAAATTAAACTCGAGATCACAAATAGATGAATTTAGAGAGCTATATAAAGGATCGACACTTTTATTTAGAAAGACTTTTAGACTCTATCAGTAAAGAAAGAGACTCATTATTTTGTAAAGGCTTAACTAAGAGAGAAGCTAGGAAAAACTTTGTAGACATGTTAGAGGGACGATAACATCCATATTGAACTCATAAGTGTAGATTCTGCACAATTCTATGTATAACCCATCATAACCAATTTTAGTTTTGCTCTTATGTAGAATTATGGTTTCATTTATGTATTGCACTGAAAAGTGGAGTCCTCACGAACTATGTTCCATTAAGCACATTTATTTGGATTCCTATAAATAAAACAACATTTTCTACCTCAAAATGTATTGGAGAATCTGATGGGCAGTGTATGCATTAGTGCCAAACAATAGAAAATATTATTATAGTAGACATCTATAAAAATAATTCACCTTCCACGTTCTTCTTCCTGGAAGTGCCCGTAAAAGAAATTTTCAAGATTGTACCATTAATAAATCAATCTTGGACCATTTAGATACCTAAATATTTAGGAATTAAAGAATTTAAAGAAATCCAATTGACTTCCTAACTTTAGTTGAGACATTTAACTATTACAGGCTGCATCATTTCTCCCAAAATTTATGATGTATTTAGTATCAAAAATTAATTGTTTTGATGCAATCAAGAATCAAAATCGGTGTTCATAGAGTGCATAACGATGTGCATACTTCTACCGACAAATATGACACATAAATATTAAAAATAAAACTTTTATTCAATATAAAAGACATTTTAGTCTTAGAGGTGGTGACATTTCTCCATAAACTTATGCTGTGAGCATTAATTATTATGACGCAGTGAAGAATCAAAATCTATTTCAATGGGTAGAGTGCATAACCATGTGCATACTAATTCTGACAGAGAAATATAATAATTTTATATAATTAGCAATTGTATATGAGTTGCAAATTATGCTAAAGAGGATGATAATGTAAACTTTTTTGGTTTTTTTATTGTTTTTGTGAAATATATGTTATTTTACTTTATTTATTTTGTGAAATATCTTATGTTTTTTAGTTTTTAAGTTTTTCTAATTTTTTTGATTATTTGTAGAGTTGTGTTGTCGTGTTCGAGTATTCCTCTATAGGGAGCATTCAAAGGTTCGGCTCCTATTCATATTTTGGATCATCTTTATCAATAAAGAAATAAGAAATAAATATATACATAGAATAGTATCAACTGATACAATTCTAAATCTCATTATGAAATTCATAGTTCCATCTCAAAGATTTGGAGGTGGAGTCATAGACCATATCTAAAAGATGGAAACTTTTAAAAACTTGTATGCTTTGAGAAGCACGTTACTCGCTCTTGATCTACTTTGTTCCTATAAGTGCCTTTGAAAGTGGAGGTAACAAACAACAAAATTAACAAGTGGGTAATATGTTTAGAGAGTGAGATATTTATATGTAGGGAGGCAATACAGGGTGACTATGGAAAAGTGAACTAAATGATATAGATTTCTAAAATAACAAGTGGTAAAATTCGCCATATAAATTTAGCTTGTGACCATGTTGTTATACATATCATATGGACACATAATTAGATAATGATAATGAAATTATAAGATGGTGTGAATTGTTGAGGTGTGGAGCTTAGCATTCATGTCTGCTACAATCTCATCACCATCTAATTTGTTTTCAAATTTATTCATGCACTAAAATATTTTGGATCATTCCATTCAAGCCTCAATGCATCCTCCACAAACCTCCATGTGTATTAAGAGTTTCATTCATCATTGTTCCAAGACTCATACATGTAATTTGTCCAACATGATTGCTAGGTCAACATTCAAAAATGAAAATGGATAGAGAATCAGTGTTAGATGTGGAAGGGACATAAATTTTCGTTGACAACTTTTTTTTTTTTTATTCATATAGGATAACAATGTTAAGTGCATTGCATGAATTTTATTTTTATATGACATACATGCTAAATGTCTCATAAATGTATAGGAAGATATGTAGAACTAAGTTTGGCCTCCTCCTCTTTCCATACATTTTTGTTTTTGGTGCACCTCATTCTTGCGTAGCAAATGTAAAAGTAGGTGAGATGCGTAAGTCTATTAAGGAGCATACTCTTGAGAGTGTAGTAAATGTTAGTCCCTGATAATCAACATTGTCAATGTCTATTACTTCCTTATCAAGTGTCATACCTTGCACCATATGGTTGGTGAGGCTGCACGACATTATCAGTGGGATTTTTCAACAATTGTCACGTATGAAAGGAGGTAGGGAAAAGCACATTGGGTGGAGGATGTCCCATGGGGGCCATAATGTTTTTTGAAGTTAACAACAATAAAGGGAGGCAAGCTAGGGTGTTGTATCTTTGGATGGGAAAGCAACTACTGAAAATGTAGCGATGGAAGTAATACAAAATGGGAAAATTTTAGAAGGTGGTTTGTATATCTACATAGATAACGTGAATAAATTTTATACAAGATCATACATTATGTATACATACAAGTGAATTTAAAACAAAAGAAGGGGTGCAATGTTATATTTGCGTTAGAATATGCCACAAAATTATTCCACCTTAAAAACCCCAACCTAAAAACAATATAAATACATCCTATTAGAATTGACTTATTTATAAAAATAAGAACACAAAACATTAGAACAAGACAAACATTAACATTAATGGGGATTTGGTTTATACCTACAGTAACGCTAAATGTGGGTGTAAGAAACACCAAGTGAAAACAACCTTTCAACCACCTTAATTCTAGTTGGAATGTTGATGATGAAATTTATAGTTTCCTCAAGATAACTAGCAAAATAAAGAATGCCATACATGGCCACAGGAATACTTCCAGCCAGAAATATTCTCTGTGTAGCTCCATCGACACAACTATTCCTCCTAAATGTGACGTAGAAAGGATGGCACGACATAGCTCCAAAAGGAGAACAAAGAAACATGCACCATTGTACCAGTGAACACCTCCCTCGTGAGCTACACCTACAGTTCGCCAACACTCGTAAACAACAAAAACAAAAGCATCAAGCCAATCATGGATCAAGAACACACCAAGTTAGAAGGAACCACAAGAATAAATCACCACTTGAAGTCCATTGGCCTTTTTCCAAGCCTAATCTCTTACTGCACCCTCCAACAACTCCCAAATTCGTCAAATACATTACGACTCTATGTGGCCTAGAGCATTTCAAGTTAGAAGCCACAAGAGAATTTGGTAACCGCTTGGAGGGTGGCTTGATTTTGGATTTGGAAATGTGTAAATTGAAGAGATGCGGAAAAGATTATGACTTTTACAATGCGTTGCTATAGTGCATTGTTCCATAATAGAATGCTCTCATTTAAAGTGTTTCAAATTGTAACATCTGTAAAAATCTCTTTCCCATTATGATTTGATGGATGTCCACACCCTTTTTTTATCGGATTGAACATCTAGTAAAAAATTTCCAATGTTGTTTCATGGCATTTTACATACATATCTAACATGGCACCTATAACTACACCATCCAACAAAAAAACTTCCTAATATGCCTCAATGCAAAGGTTATGGACTATGGCTTTACACCTGCCAATTGCATCACCTGAAAGTTTCTAAGGTCTTTTCAACAAACCGATTTTTTTGTCAAAATAAGTTTGTGTTTTCATTCAGATAACAAAATAAATGAAAGAAATTCATTGTAGGAAACCACATCTCCGTGAATTATTTGGTAAAAGAGTTCGTGTGATCTTTGTGTATGTTTCCACAGGTTTTATAAATGTCTACAAAAGCATTAACGACAACAACAGTTCACATAAATAAACTTTCCATTATTTCTTGATTCAGAAAGAAAGGCTGAAGTGGGAGGTGACGATCTTAATTTGGTTTTCCATCTTCTGTAGGTGGGCGGGTGGGTACGCCTAATTAATCAGACCAATAACTATGTAAATGACCTACTAGAACATGCATGATGTGAATGTTCAATAAAAAAAACTGCCTGAAAGAAATTGCCTGCCATTGAAAAAAACACAGTGAAAATATGCCATAAATCACCGACGTTGGCCGGCAAAGCTCAACGCCACAATGAAACGCCCTCCGGTGTAAAAATGGAACATTTATACAATGTAAGAAGTAACTGTTTACAATCTTAGCCATAATCACCTTTTTTATGGTTAAAAGGATATTACCGAGTCTTGGCAGAGACAGCATAGTGGGAAATTTTTTTACTGTAAGATCCGCTGAATCCGAGTCGCACTGTCCTGTGAATTCCCCGTCGGCCTGCATGCTGATTTGCAGGTTGGTCTCCTATTTCAACATGTTTTCTGCTGCATTGACACGGAGTACTATTTCCCTCATTCTCTGCTAAACACAGATCTGAGTTGCCACTGAATGAACTCGGTGACGAATTCCATAGCTTAGACCAAGACTTGGGTATGCACCCACTGAGCTGGTTATTTGAGATGTTTACTTGAAGGAGAGACGTCAAACCGTCGAGGGCTGAGGGAATGTTACCAGACAAATTGTTGGACGATAAATCCATGGTCGTCACATGATTCAAATGCCCTAGTGAAGCTGGAATTTCACCATTCAATTTGTTGGTCCCAAGATTCAGTACTTCCAACTTCGAAAGTTGCCCTAATTCTGGAGGAATAGTACCAGTGAGCTCATTCATAGATAGATCTATGAAGCTCAGATTTTTGCACAGCCCAAGCTTCGCTGGGATTGCTCCTTGCAACGTGTTTCCCCTCGTTTCAATGTGGTAAACAGTAGGATTGGAAGCCAGGAAATCGGAAGGAAAAGAGCCCGATAGATTGTTGTGGGTCAATATCAACCGCCTCAAACTGGAACACTTGCCAATCTCTGAAGGAATGCTTCCTTCCAACCGATTGCGTCCCACCAGTAGGAGCTCTAACTGACCGGAGAAACAAAGGGCCGGAGGTATTGTTCCAGAAAGCTGGTTCCCTGTGAAATCAATTCCAGTGAGATTGCTCTGACTGCCCAATGGATGTGGTATTGACCCAGAAAGCTGGTTATCAAACAGATACACATATCTGAGACGCTTCAGATTAGCAATCTGTGAAGGTATACTTCCTGTGAGATTGTTGCTGTACAGATACACTTCCTCCAGACATTTCGCCTTGAAAAGTTGTGGAGGAATCGGGCCATGCAGTGAATTATTGGCCAGGAACAAAACTTTCAAACGCCGCAACAGACCAAATTCAGGAGGAATGACCCCACCCAACTTGTTTATATGTAGCCTCATTTCCTTCAACAGACTGCAATTCCCAAGCTCTACAGGGATCTGCCCGGACAAGAGATTTTCACTTAAGTAAAGCTCCGAGAGATGTTTTAGCGATCCGAGGGAAGATGGTATCTGCCCTGTCAGCTGATTTTGGGTAGCAGAAATCATGGCGAGGTTGCTGCAATTTCCCAACTCCCACGGTATTTCTCCACTGAATCGATTGTCGGAGAATTCGACTTCAATGAGATCTGTGAAGTTACCTATTGATTTGGCAACATGGCCTCCAAGCTTATTGGAAGTAACATACAAGTACTGTAATTTGGAAAGCCTGGCAAGAGAAGGCGGCAGATTTCCCACCAGCTGATTCTTGTGCAGATAAAGCTCTGTGAGATGCTCACAATTGACTATGGAGGACGGCAATCCTCCGGATAGAGAATTTTCTCCCAACCATAACTTGAGAGCTGTGTGAGATTCCCAACATTGGTTGGGATCTCTCCACTCAAATTGTTGGTGTTCAAGTAGATCACCTCCAACAGGGGAAGCTCAAAAATGGAACGAGGAATGCTTCCGCTGAGGAAGTTGTTATAGAGGGACAGTGACTTAAGGCTTTTGAGGGCACTGAACTGGACAGGGATTTGGCCGCGGAGATTATTCTGGGAAAGGTCTAACGACTCCAACTGTTTGCAATTACCAAGCTGAGCAGTAATGGCACCAGAGATATTGTTTGAACCCAAATATAACTCTTTCAGATTGTGTAAGCCACCGATAGCGGCGGACAACGTTCCAGAGATCTGGCGGTCAATGAGATTGAGCGTCCGCACAGTGAAATCTGCATGACAGGCGACCCCTTCCCAATTGCAGGGATGTTCATCGGAGGACTTCCAACTGGTAAAAACATTGGATGGGGAATTGAAGTCGTTGAGGAGAGAAAGCAGAACGGCACCATCATTGCTGAGTGCCCCAATAAAACGCATCTGTGCAGCAATCAGCAGTGGCATAATTAACAGCCACATTTTGATTGTTGTGAGGGACAAGCACATAAACAAACAATTATGCACTTTCAGAGTCAATGAGGCAGTGGCACTATAAACGAAGACATGTGAGTATGTGAGGAGGTGTGAAAGAAGCATCTATTCCGTCTGAACGAAGACATGTGAGTATGTTTGGAGGTGTGAAAGAAGCTTCTATTCCGTCTGAACGAAGACATGTGAGTATGTGAGGAGGTGTGAAAGAAGCTTCTATTCCATTTGAACGAAGACATGTGAGTATGTGAGGAGGTGTGAAAGAAGCTTCTATTTCGTTTGAATAGAAGACATGTGAGTATGTGACTTACAGACTGTGTCCATATATTGAATTGGTAAAACTGTACAAGAAGCCTCTAATTCAATTCATTTATTAATGGGTAACAGTGACCGATCCGAATCATCCGATTACGGTGAGCTGAAATCGGTCGAATATACTACCTACCATCATAAATATTTTAGAATTTGTGTGAATTTATTTAATGAATTTAATTATATTTTATTTAGTGTTCTTGTTGTTGAATCGGTCAATCGTATATATTTCTAATGTGAAAGGGTCAACGGGGCAAAGCGGAGGCACTGAAATCAACAATCTACTGAAGACCTTTGCAAATGCATTTATTTTGACTTAGGCATTGGCAGTTGAGGAAAATATATAAAAATACAAAACTATGTGTAACAAGGCCATGAATGGCAGATCCTTGGCACACCCTCTCGAAGCAGGTGGAAAACGCTACCATTGAAGTAGCCCATGAAGATTTGTTTCACTTGTAAACTGTTAGAACAATTTGAAAATCACACAAGGTAGAAAATCGAGCCTACAATAATTTTATAATTAAAATAAGTTGAAAATCAAGAAAAAGACACTCAAGGCGATAACAATTTTGAAAATCATAATATTCATTTTTCTCGCAAGTAGGGGTTCACCTATGTTGTTAGGGAAGTCTAGAAATTCTAGAAGATCGCTTGCTTGCATGTAAGCTTACAAAACCGCGAACACCAAACAAAACCGTCAACATCAAACAAAAGATGTAGAATAAAATGTGTAAAGTGAGTAGTGTAATGAAAAGGACCATTGGAAGCGTCCTTTTGATATATGTAAGTCTATGTTCTCACCTCCTTCAGTTAATTAGGTGCCCGAGAGAAATGCATTCCCCTCATGCCCTCTGAATATAAGGGTTCATTGCTTACAGTACGTTGATGATTCAAGTTGAATTTCAAGGCCTCTAATATACTTTGTTAACTTCCCACAACATTGCTTTGGTGCTTCAAGGCTTCCTCAAAGGGGTTTGACTTCTTCCCTGAGCTCAACCAGATCCTCTACCACTGATGGATTCTCTGCAACTCTATTATGTCGGTTGTACCTTGTCTAAAATTTAATAACAATAGATTTTTCTTTGACCAAGAGGGCCAAATTATCCATGAAATTATGCTCAATAAAAGCTATGGTACGCCGAGGGTGCCTTCAAGAGCCAAGTTTTCTCTTATAGTTGTTAGGGTTTCAGCATCATCATCTATCAAAAAAATATTTTTCAAATTGTGATCTGATAGCGTTTCCACCATTGGGGTGTATCTCACAGGTTCTTCTCTGCCATTACCTACTCAAGGAACCTACACAGAAAATAGATTGCCACTACACAGAGAACCGGATCTAGATAGTTTTTTCTCTTTCATTGGAGTGATAAGAATGGAAAAGGAAGTGTTTATTAATAAGCCTGTGTGGGTGGTGGTATGACAAGACCCAAGGTTTTCGACATATTCTCATTATGCATTATGGCATTAATATTGTTGCAACACCCATCCGTAAAGCCTCAGCACTAAAAATTCCAGCAAAACATTTACTCGAGTAAAATTTATGTCAAAAGAATTCATGATATTTTAAGATCGTGGGAACTAAATGTAGGGGACTTTTGTATTTAATTGATGACATGAATAAAAGGCATAGTTCACAGCTGCATTAAATACAACTTTTGCATACCACTCAATACCAAGACACACTCAACACACTCAACTCAATACCAAGACACACTCATAATACTACAATATATCAACTCAATACAACTTCGAAGATCTTGTTATATGCCTTACTAGACATTCTCAATTCTCTAATGTAGTGAATGAGTCTCAAAGATACCTCTATATAGGAATGTGAGAGGCTTTTCACCGGATAGATGGGTAACCTAGAAACCGGAACCGGTAACCTAAATAAACAAGAAGATTCCCACTTTGAGAAAAGTGGAAAATAATAATTGAGTACATGCCACTCAACAAGACACCTTTAGAAAGTGGAGAGGTCCACCATGCTTTCGAAATGACTAAAGGGAAGTCATCTCAAAACTTTATTAGACAAAGACAAATAGATGACAACAAGTATGTCATCATAGCTTTAAGGACTCGAAATGGACTCTAGGGTTGTTGTCATTGCTATCGATGAGATGGATGATTCCTCCCAAACTCTTCTTTCGACAAAGTAGTGGTCACGAGTGTTCCTTTTGTACCAAAGTTTAGATATAAAAGACATTCCGTTGTGTTATGTCACATCGAGGACGATGCTTTCTTAAGGGGAGGAGAATGTAATGCCCTACTTGGGCATGGGCTTCCTTTTCTGCGACCTGCCTGGCGTGAGGGAGAAGCTGTTCCGTGGGATGTTGTTGTTCTGTCCTTTTGGCAAGTGGTGTGTGGTTGGGCGCCTCCACCAACTATCTTCATTGTTCAACATACCAACTGTCACCAACCTACCATAATTTATAACCCTGTCACCTCATTTTGACCTGCTCCTTCTTGGCGTGTTCGACATAGTGGATTCATTGATGGTGAAATGAAGGTCTACCGCCCTGATGTTGCGTGGGTGGGTGTGGGTCTCAAAATCGTGGCTGCATGTGCGCTTTCAAAGTGGAGCGTAGAACTGAAATCCTCCTAGGAAAGTGCCGTGAGGAAGTCTTTGGCTATATGTAGCAGCTACAGGGCAGAGAAGTAAACTTATCTCAGAAAATTAGTGGCCTCCAGGAGAGTTAAGTGCGATAGCTACCGCAGGGCGATCCCAAGGAACCGTTGGTGTTGATCCTGATGTTCTGGTTGCACGCGACCACAGTCGTGATCAGTTGTTGCAAGATCTTGCAGCTGTAGTAGAAGCCTTTTTGAGCGCTCCAACAAGCAGGTGGTCCAACTTCGTTGTTATCTGTTCAGCTTCGACTGCATCCTCAAATTCAAGATTCTCCTTCAAGATATTTCTGCCAAAATCGACTATGTGACAGTGAGAGTGTTACCAGGAGACCTGATGAAATTTAGTGCAAAGATTCTCTAATGAGACCTGCAACAGGTCTGTAGGTATTTGTTTTGTATCCTTAAAATCGAATTTAACAGAGATCTACACGTGATAACCTTTGTGACAAAGGCTTTGGATGGTCAACCGAGCCGTCATGATGCCTTGGCTGGATTTTGGAGGCCCTAAATCCTTGGGCGGTGGCGATTTGGGTTTTCCTGATCTTGTTTCGAGCCGTGGTGTGGAACTTGGAAGTCGTGTTTCCTCTGGCGGCAGGGGCTTGGTGCTTCCCTTCTTGGTGATGCAGTTGCAAAGGGGACTATTAACAATGAGACGTTGGGTTACTTCATTGGAAGAACTTATTTGTTTTTGACAACTCTGGGAATTGATAAAGACCGCCTTCGTTTTAGACAACATTTACAGAATGAAATGGCTCTTTATGCTTGCGATTGTTGGGATGCAGAAATAGAGTGTTCATATGGATGGATTGAATGTGTTGGTCTTGCAGACAGATCTGCTTATGATTTGAAGGCACACACTGGAAAAAGTGGTGTGCCTCTTGTGGCTCACGAAACATATCCAGAACCCAGAGAAGTAGAGAAATTAGTTATAACTCCAGCAAAGAGGGAATTGGGGTTGGCATTCAAGAAGAATCAGAAAATGATTGTTGAAGCTTTGGAGGCGGATCTGTTTCAGATCAGAATATTCATGAAGCACGTTTGCTTTGCTGTAATAATGGCGATGCCTAATAATCCTTCTCGTATGCAAATCATCCCATTACTCCTTGCATTTATACGGTCATTGTTGAATGCTCATTTATGCACTGCATTGTTCACAAGATCGGGAGGAGTCGAGGGAGCTCTAAGTCCACAAGATGGGGCTGCCATTGCAGTTACACTCAGCAATTTGATGGCACCTAAAAAAATCAGCACCTCCAAACTCAACCTAACTCATCTAAATGTGATCGATACATATGGAGGGTAAGGACATCAACCGTGCTTCCACGTAGTTTAAAAACCTCTGTAATTATCGATGTGGAGAAAGTTTTTCTATTGAGATAGTATCAGCTCAATTTGAGGAGGATTAGGGCTTGAGCGGCAGGTAGGCTGCGGGTATTTAATATCAAGAGCTCTTGCAACTACTTCATCGTCTGACAAATATCCTTTCCAATGTTGGGAAATGTTGCTTCACGTCGTTGGAGTAGATTACGCGCAAACTGTTTGACAAAATGATTCAAAGAAATTTTGCTTAGCATGGAGGATAAAAGTGATGTTAATTGAAGCAAGCTATAATGTGTGAGACTTCCAATGTTTACCGGAATGGTTATTGTTTCTTTTGCGTGGTATTTGGGATGCCGAGTGGGTGAGAAGCGTGAATTTGGTGGAGAAATATTTTGGGACTGCTGGGAGAAGGTGTCTGCACGTACGTGGCCATGAGATATAGCGTTTAAAACAAGCATGTTAAATCTACTCCTTGTAATAGTTTTCTACCTTCTTTCAGTATCTTGAAATGAATTTTCTTTCCTATTGAATAGTGCCTAGACAATGTTTTCGTGGTTGTTTATATCGCTTCCTGATTGTGTTGGTTGTTCCTTTAAATCTCGATCCAATTTCGCTGGTTTTGCTTGGAATGTTCTTTCCTCCCTTATAGCTTACTCTATTTCATATTTGTCTAAATGGGTTACTGCAATTTTGAGTGATGCAATCTAGTTCGTAGGGAAGGAAACATTATTGAGTTTTGTTTGCTTATATGACTCTCTTTTAAAAGAATTTTGTGATGGTAGTTATAACTGAAGGTTACTAAATGGAAGGTTAAGCCTTCATATCTCTATTTGGTTGAATAAATACGTATTTCCTGTTTAGGGCTCTCCTGTTTTGCTAAAAGGTACATTAATAGTGACGTTGTGTTCTAAAACTTGTTTAAGCCTATGGGCATTCCTTACTTTTTGTTTGATTAGAAAATGGCATTTGGGTTTTGTTTTAGAACTGTACATGGTTGACTTTTGTACCTAGTTCTAGAGGATGAATAACCTGACATCTATTTTGGCCTCTACGTGTCGAGAGAATTTCTATACCTACTTCCTGGTTCAAACTCTTGTTTGATTAAAGTAAGGGGGAAACATTGTAAGTTTTATTGAATGAAATCTCTACAATTTTATTAAGGGTCGCAAGCAAGCTAGTAATAGCTGGACTGAAACAAAAGTTGTAGGTGAATCCATGGTATTGGACTCGTGAACTCGTTTCCTGTTAGATGACAGCTGATTTCAGTGATAATATAATAGGTGGCTGTTATATTCATCTGTTTGATATTTGCTAGACTTTTCCTTGATAAGCCCACATGGATCGGGTAAAATTTTCATCTTCTATACCATTGACAAGGAGCTCATAGAACTTCTAGGCCTGACTACACTGCATAACCTTCCTGATGAATATGTGTGTTGGTTCTTATTTTTGTGCTTGCACTCGTGGTAGGGTCTTTTGAGTCTGGGGTATCGTTGGTGTTTTACCCTCTGCGTATCGAATCCCTTTGTTTTCGAACTCGAATATCTTATACTTCAAACTTGGTTACTAAAAGGTCCCATTTTGTGGCCTTGTTAAGGAAATCAATTTTTATTTTAATACTTATTGACATTGTCGGAAATATATAAAAATTATTAACAACTTTTGGGTTTAGCCTTCCCTTATATTATGTAGAGGAGTTGACGTTTAGGTTAAGGTTGTTGGTAGGATAATGGCCCTTTTTGTGTCTCTTTTGTACGCTTTGAAAGAGTGGAATTGTTTGGTTAACTGGTCCTACGTTTAAAAAAAATCCTACATGAAGGTAGTGGTAAAGCTCCTTGGTTAAAACTGAAACTATAGTTGTTTTTCCTTTAAGGGCGTCGAACCCTAATTATTGCTATGAAGCCTCCCCTTGGGAGATTTGGATAACGTCGTTTTGTTTCGCGCCTACGATCATGATTAGTATGTTTTGTCTTCTCTTGGACCCCTTTAGTTGGATGGAGTAAGTTTTGGATTCCAATCACGTAATCCATAGGATTACATGAAGGAGATATCAACACTCTTGACCTTCTTGTTCCTAACCCATAAGGTCTTGCCTTGATTTATGTGATTTTGTTCTTACTGGTATTTTGACTTTCTCCTTGCTGGATGGTTTAGATTTCTTTCTCATGCGAATAATTTTGGAGTTGTGGGTTGTGTTTTAATCCATTTTTGAATTAGAAATTTCCTTTCTTGATATTGTTAAATGTTAGCTTACTGTTGCAATGAGTAGCCTTAACATGCTCAGCTCTCGCGAACTGATTCCAGCTAGTATTTGTGCAGATGGATTATGCGAGTAGATTAAAGGAAAGAGTTGTAAAGGTTTCATCAGTGCAATTTATGAAGTTCCTTGTAAAAATGTCCAATGTGAGGTAAATTTTGTAATAGTGCTTGCAAAGGAGTTTAGAAGACCTCTTGCCTTGGGTTGTTCTGAAATTTTGTGATGATGTTGTCTTGTCCTTCTGTAGGTTAACTGGTAAATTACCTTTGTGAGAAATAATATTCAATCTTGACCTTGTTATGAGTATTCTTTTGGTGATATCATTTACAAATCAGGAAATTTTGTAGCATGGCTTGGCTTATTTTGTTACCTTCATGCTCTTGACCCAAGTGAAATCCAATCTCTTGACTCCTTTGGTTCATGTGCCATGTTGAATGGAAATGTTATAACCGTGGTTTGCGTTCTTGTTAAATAACGATAATTTCTTCTTTCAGGTCATAATGTTTATTGGTTTAGTAACCCTCCATGGTACTAGTATCAATGTTATTCTAGGCATATTTTAGTGGGTTGAAACCCTTTTTTTTTCTAAAGATAATCAAAGATAAAAGAAGAGGAATACATAGATGAATAAATAAAGAAGATAATAATGAAGTTGTATTTGGTTGATAAAATTAAGAGTCTTTAATTGGAAAGAAAGTGTTTATCTAACGATGTAAAAATAAATAAAAATACCTACCATTGCTAACCTTAAGCTATGGATTAAACATTGTCCTCTTGTTGGGAAACGTTAATTAATTTTAAAAGTAATATCACTGTTGGCTTTTGGGGATGTCGGTAGATCTTATCTAGTACAAGATTTTGAATAAAAAAACACATTAAGTATAATGCTTCCATGTTGGGAACCCCCGTGTATCCCCCGACGAACTTAATCAAGATGATTTCTAAATGAAGCTTTTACCAAAATTCAATTGAACTATTAAGACTCATTAAAAGACCGGTTAATAACTAAATAGATCATAATAAAATAAATTTACCTTCTCTCTCTAACCATTACCATGGTACCTTGTAGTCCTTGTCTAAGCTATGATAAATTTTAATTCTTGATCAAAGATGATTAGGGTTCTGAACCTTAACGATACTCCTCTCCTTTTGATCTTACGCTTGCCTCCTTATGCAATGTGGGTATGAAACGAGTTTCAGTAGTGGGGGTTTAGATAGATAGCCTTGTGGAATTGCTTACCTCCTAGTTTTGTAAACAAATTAATCAAGGAATTTTCATATTATAGGTGATCCTAGGATAGTCCTCAAGTTATATAAAAGGAAAGAAACTTAATCCTATAAGAAGAATGGTATGAAACATATCATGAACCTTCTAGAACGTAAGCTAAGAATTGTAAGATGGCTCTAGTAAATCAGTAATCTTAAGAAGATGTTCACAGTGGGATGTCTTCAGCTATAACTATGTAATGTGGTTGGTCTTTTGCCATGTCCTTTCACAAGTGAATAGTAAATTGTCCTTGAAAGGTGTGAACATTTCCGTGCTGCCTTTAAGGCCATCCTTGTATTAAGTTGTTCACAGTGTTAGTTGTATCCTTGGTGACGACATGTTGCGTCATGTTATGTGTCAAGCAAGTAAAAAAAAAGTTATCCTGTAGTTTCGTGTTTTTCGTTGTGTGAATCTTTGGGTCGTTATAAAGTGTTCCTTTTGTACCAAAGTCTAGATACAAAAAGACATTCCATCATTATCTGGGGCTAGATGCCTTCGTGATGGATAGAGATAATGGTCTGGAATCCAAAGGAAATGACCAGGTGCAGGAGGATGGACATTCATGGTATGATGAAGATAGATCTTTCACCATAATTGTCCATTTGGATTAGAATGGTGTCCCTATAAAAAGTTAGTTTTAACATAATATGATTCTTTTACATACCAGGAATTTTACAATTAATTAGAATATTTCTAACAATATCAGGATGTATGTTAAGCAGAGGACTGATTAGAAATCTTGGTTGATGCAGATATTTGGAAAGGAAATACTTGAAATGATTAGCAATATACTGCCTATCTCCTGGAGTGCTTGGTTTGTTCCATGCATCATTCTCAAGAGGATGTCCTTCGGGCCATAGCTTAGAAAATTCAAACCTCCATAATGTATTTGGTCTTGGGACCAATTGTCTTAGCCTAATTCCTTCTACTGGAATATCATCTGGAGGAGGTTCCACATACCTTGAATGCCTCCATTGCCACTTTGTAATGTGTAGAAAACCATAGGTTCCTGTTTGGTATGAAATTCTGAAGTAGGAATTTTAGGATCAACAAATCTTGATGCTACTTCTGTCATGTTGTAAGGTGATACTAAAATAATTCCTCTTGAAAGCAACAAATGTTGTGCCTCATATGACATTTCATTATCATTTCTTTTTAGAGACCCAAGATAATTTTGGCAATTAGAAGATTTCCAGATAGTTTCAACAAATTCATGGATGACCTGTATAACATTTACGTTCTTTGAATGATTCAATTCTCTACTGGCAAAATCAGCTAGAGAATTATCTTTTCCTTTAATATGCTCAATTTCAAAACTGAAATTATCAAACCACATTCCCCATCTCTGGAGTCTATTGAATGCAGTCTTATTAGCAGGATCTCCATTATTAAGTCTGGCCTTGAAATCTTTTAAATCAGAGTGCAAAATGAAGTGTTCATTCTGTATGAAGAATAAGAAGGCTTTGATAGCTTTCTTAGCAGCTAAAATTTCTTTGTGAGTAGAATGATATTTTATCTTTGAGCCTTGAAAAGATCTAGATGCATATCTGCATACCTTTTCTTTTCCATTTTCTGATTTTTCTTTTAGTACAACTCCCCAATAATTCTCACTTGCATCTGTCTCTATGATTTTTAGTCCTTGTCCGAGGCGACATAGCCGGAAGTTTTGAACTTGTGCTTTGATTATTTTTATAGCTTGGGTCATTTCTTCTAACCAACTTTGGGAGCATTTTTCTTCAATCTTTTATTGAGAAGTATTCTGTCTGCAGCAATATCTTTATAGAATCCAACAACATAGTTGATACAACCAAGAAATCTCTGTAGTTGAATCTTTTCAAACCCGATCTCGCAAATTCTTGAATCTTTGAAAAATATGAGATTGCATTTCAATAGATCCATCTTTGACTCGTAATTCCTAAGAAATCCATTTCATCTTTGAAAATCTCCATTTTTGTCGGAGATAAGCATAAACCATTATGATAAACAACTTCATAGAATTTCTCTAGGTGTTCAATATGTTCTTTGGGAGATTTAGAAAATATTAATATATCATCAATATAAACTATCGAAATCAACTAACTCACCAAAGATAATGTCCATCATTTTCTGGAAAGATTGATGGAGCAATTTTCAATCCAAATGGAAGAACTTTCCATTCATATTGTCCTCCTGGTACTACAAAAGTCGTTTTGTAGGTATCCTCTAGTTTAAGGAATATTTGCCAAAAACCACTCTTTAAATCAAACTTGTTGTATACTTTGTTAGCATTAGTTTAATCCATTGTTGTTAATGGATAGTTAATGGTAGTTATAACTGTCCTCTCTCCTTCTCTCCTCCCGACCTTTATAAGGCTCTGCACTCTTGTTTGTAAAGACACGCATTGAATGAATATCATTCTATCTTCTGCAATTGATCTCTGTTCCATCATTGGTATCAGAGCGGATGCCTTCTCAGCGCAGTCTCCATTGCAATCACGGTGGATGAAGGAGTTTAAACGTGGTTTAAATTTTGGAGACATGCATGTCTATTAGCGCCCAGAATCTGCAGAGCCATGGCGATTGGATACACATTTTTGTTTAGCATCGTGACGTGATGTTGTTTCCATTGGCATTTATTAGAGAGATTTGTCTTGAAGTGGGAGGAATTTGAGAAGCAAGAGGAATCCTGCGACCTATTTTATCTTAGCATTGGAGACGTGGAAGAGTGGATGACCTGCGTGGGACATTCTGTTTGCTGGTCATTTTGTTTGCTGCCTTGAGATCTGCGTGGAAGACTCAAACAATTGAAATTTTGATTTCAACCATCTTGTAATCGTCTTTCAACCGTTTTCTCGAGACCGATCGGGAGGAAGAATGTTTAGCGTGCAGCATTAGGAGAAATTGTCTTGCCACCAATATGGCCTATTACGGCAAATCCTGCCTATTTACACTTGCCATTATCAGATTAGAAATGGATTTAGCGGTTCCCAAAGGAGCTCGTATGGCTGTCTCCATATTACACCTACATGATTTCTTCATCCAGCAATGTGACAGATCAACCACACAACCAACGCACAATGGAATTAGGGAAAAGTTGGAGAGTGTATGCCCGTTCATTGCGTCATCCACCAACAGTGTTATGGTTGCAACTTGTGATGTTGTTTTATTGGTAAAATATGTTAAATATATATTTTCTGCAAATACTCTCAAGAAGAAGACGCCTTGTAATCCCAGATATTCTCCACTCAGTACACTTCGTAGAAAGAAACTTGATCATTACACTGTGTTGAACTATCCCCTCGCAACCGAGTCTACAATAAAGAAAATTGAGGACAACGATAGCCTTGCTTTCATTGTTGATGTTCGTGTAGACAAGAAAAATATAATGGGTGCAATGAAAATTGATAAAGACCCACCAGATGTTGAAGGTGTTGAAGATTCTGATGTGAAGTAAGTAGCAATACATTGAAGGAGGATGGAGGAAAATGGAGGCTGGAGGAAATCCAGCGACCTCTTGTAAGTCCGCGAGTGATGAGGCTGCGACCGACAGAGATTGTGGGAATAAGGTATTGAGGACCTATTCATCAATTTTGGTTTTTTTATTTCAATTTTGTGTTGGTTGTTGTTTTTTTGTTCAATAAAGTAGAGATGATACGGAATTTCCTATGTGGGACCTCCTAACTGAAGAGTGTCATGGGGAACAGAAAAGCACTGAAAGCAAAGCACATGGTACTTGCCCTGGGTTCGTGGTAATCTTGTAAAACCACCGAGGTATCATCCTCTTGGGTTCTTGGTACGCCTGTAAAACCACCGAGGTAAAATCCTCTTGGTTCGTGGTAATCCTGTAAAACCACCGAGGTGAATAGTTGGAAAGTGTTCCTGTCCCTCTAGATTTCTCGGTCAACCCTAGAAAAACCTTGTGAGACCATTTAGGCACATGCTCGTGTGAAGAACCTCTTTTCGGTGTTCTCATTAAGGGGGACCTATTATCGGGAAATGTATATTTGTACAAAAAAATGTATTAAGGGCGGGAATGTTAGCATTAGTGTAATCCATTGTTATTAACGTTATAGTTAATGGACATTTATAACTGTCCTCTCTCTCCTTCTCTCCTCTCACATGATTTCTTTATAAGGCTTTGCACTCTTTTTGTAAAGACACATTGAATGAATATCATTCTATCTTCTCGCAATTGATCTCTTCCATGATACCTTTGATCCTTTGATTCTAGATAACAGATCATCTTTAGCAGGAATAGGATGTTGGACAGCTTTTACAAACTTATTCAAAGGCTTGTAATCAACAACAAGTCTTTTCTTCTGGCGAACTGTTCACTCCTTTTATTTACATAAAAAGTTGCACATGCCCAAGGGGAGTTAGATTCTTTGATAAAACCTCCTTGGATTAGCTTTTTAATCTCTTCATGACATTCTTTTCTCTCAGAAGGGATCATGCCTTTATGATGAGCTTTGAATTTCGGAATGATATCATTCCTTTCGCATCTTTCTGGAACAGAAATCTAATGAACAATAATGTTTTTTCTTTCAACAAAAGCATGAGGATCATCTGAACATAGATTCTTTTTTATCTTTCCAACTATATCATCTATATTACCTTTGCATAGGGCTATAGATTTATGAATCCATTCATGATTGGATTCTTTCCTTTGTTCTGGTAAAGGTATTATAGTTCTAAATGAGTACTTCCTAGGAATTTGAACATTAGGATTAAATAAAGATATAAAATCTTTATTTAGGCTAAAAGTACCACATTCTTGCAAAGCATCTACTCCTATCAAACAATCATATGAAAGCATATCATGTTGATAAAATTGCAGTGTTCTTTCATATCCTTCTATCTTGATAGGCACATATGCTTTGTATATCTGGATATTACTTCTTTCTTATCAAAATTTATCTTTAAATATGTTTCAGTCCAACAATCTGGAGGTATAGCTCTGGTTCTAAGCAAACTTATATCTGCTCCTGTATCTATCATTGCATCTATAGAATAGGGCTTGATATTTGGAATGCAGATATTGATAGTAATAAAAGGATTTTGGGCTCCTTTTATAGTACATACCTCTATATTAATTTCTTCTGTTAGAACTGATTCCTCTGCATCTTGGTGCAATATTTGTTGATAGGCTTCTTCTGGAAAAAGGAATGGAAAACTTCTCCTAGGTGGAGAGTATCTTCCTCCTCTGCCACGACCTCTTCCTCTGTAGGGAGTTTTTCTTTGACGTATACATCCTTGTACATGAGGCCTTGAAGTGGGTAATGACCTTTGTTGAAGAGACCATTTATGCTTTTCTTCCTCTTCTTCCTTTCTCTCTCGGGCTTCATTTTCAGCTCTGACCTGGATTGAGTATTTTCTTTCTAGCTCTCTGACTTTCTGCGAGAGATAGGTCTTTTTAGCAGTATCCCATGGGGGAAAATCTTCAAACTCACTTTTTCTTAGTTCTAGCTATTTATATAGAACTTCAGAAGACACAGGCATGAGAGGGTGAGGAAAACTAGCAATCATATTTATGAAAGAAGGAAATGAATCATAACCAGATTCTGTACTGTCTGAATCTGACTCTGTGTGTTCTATTATATTTACTTGAAAATCTTCTTCTGAAGATATATATGATACATCAGAAGAATAACAATCAGAATAAGAGATTAAGTAGTAATCCTGATCCGTTATACCTTTTGTTGCAAGCATGTTTATTTTTGCCTTGCCTTTCTCTGTATCTTTCTTTGGAACTCATTTGCATAATGCTTTCCTTTACAGATAAAACAAGTTGGTATGAATTTTATTTTCTTTCCCATATATTTATTTTTCTGAAATATTGCTTTTTGTATGGGACATCTTTTGAATATCTATTTCTGGAAAACTTATGTCTTTTCTTATACTTATACTGACCCTTCCCCCTTGAAAAAGATGAACAATCTTTACAAGGTTTCTTGATTCTGAACTTGTGTTGGGGTCGACAACCAAATGAGTCATTATCTAGTAACTGACAAAATTTGGTTCCTAAGGCTTTTTGGGCCTTAGCAGCTTCTTTGCGGTCTTGTTTTTCTTGGTAGAGACGAGCATTCGTCTCATCTATAAGCTGATTTAGAGCTCCAAGACTTAATTCTTCTGTACTCTTTCCATGCAGGGATTTTTTATATTCTTTCCAAAAATGTAGGGAAAGATTCTATATATCGAGTCTCATAGTAGGATCATTTATATTGCCAGAATTATAATACAACTTTTGCATATAACATTGGTACTCTTTTATCCTACTCATATCACATAATTTGGCTCTCAAGAATAAAGAAGTATTTCTAAGCTTGTCATTATCAATAGTGCCTAGAAATTCATAATTAAGGTTGCAGTTAATGAAGCATATCCACCATTCAAAATTTCTTCTTGGTGTGGATGAGCATCCCACCATTCTTTGACTATGCCAACAAATCCATTTGCAATAACTTCAACAATAGTTCAGGATCCTTCTTATATAACAAAAGCTGAGAATTTTCCCACCCTATAATTCCATGTATTAATTCTTTCACTTGTTCAGGAGTAGAGCAATCTAGCTTATACCAATTAGGCTACAAGGTCTATGTTCTTGCAGTATGATGAAGAGGCTCAGATGTTGAAGCTCTAGAAGTTTCTTCCATCAAAACCATACTTTCTGCTTCTTCTGGAAGAAGCTTGGCCATACTAACTGATCCTTTGTCTGGAGTTTTTTATCAAAAATAAACAAAGGACTATGTTCTAGCAGAACAATCTTATGACGTGTTGAAGATCCGGAAGAATTAGCAACTTCTGTCCAGACACTTTGTGAGACCAATCTGGTTCAATTTCTTCTGGATTTTTTGTATTATCCAAAATTTTCTCTATCTGTGGGACTATCTCAAGAATAGGGCTTACATGCTCTTGAACTTGTTCAACTTTGTGGATTAACTCAATAGAGGACTCATGCAACTGGTGCAGGCTATTTTGTACAATTTTATGGGTAGTACCTATTTTTGAAGCAATGTCCTTTTTAGTATCTTCAGACTGACGATAAGGGGTTGAACAACATCAATTACTTCTCTAGACACAATCTTAGGAATATCAGGACAAGTAGATACATATCTAGAAGTATTTTCAAGACTTTTATCAACCTTCTTCATTTGGGTAGTAACATCATCAACTTTAGAATTTAGTAATCTAAGAGCAGAAGTTATATCTCCTTTCTGATGAAGTTCTATGGCTTTCAATGTTTTTTCCATTTCTGCAAGAATAGACTCTTGGGATTGTAGATGATCATGGACAGACTTGTCAACTTTATTTGTCCAGTTTAGCATTTTAGAAGACTCAGAAGGGTCTACATGTCTATCTACAGTTCTTTGGTACCAAAAGATGGCCTTTTGGGTTTCATCAGACGATAAGACTTCACTACTGTCTAGAGATGGAAAAGATGTAGAAATATTTGTTTCTCTAGAAGCCATACTAATGGTCGGACCATTAGAAGGGACATACTTTTTCTTTATAATCTATTCACAGTCCTTACACCAAAGGTAATCAGTGTTGGGATCATGAATCAGGCTATTATGACTACAAATATAAGTTTGTTCTTTCATGGATTTTCTCGAGGGTTCAGCTGTAGAGAAAAAGGAAGTATCTGATCTAAAAGAACTAGACCGGGATATGTCAGACGTGGAATTTTAGATCTAAAAGACAGAGTTACATTTGACTTGGATTCATTCACAGCTGTAGCATTTTCTAATCTAGGCTGATTTTTCTCAATAAACTTTTTAGATAGGGTCCATTCTTTTGGGACTTTAATTTGAGACCACGAAATGAGTTCAGGCTCAATTTTCTAACTTTCTATACTAGTGTGACTCACCACGCTGCTGCCTTTAGAGATACCATGCTTGATGGCAGGATACATTGTGTTAACAAGGTGATAAATGACTTTGTAATGAATAGCCAAGGGACAAGCGCTAGGCTTCATGTGAAGACCTGTGGTAGCAAGATGTAGATGCAAAACTTGCTTTAACAAATCTTCTTTTTGCGGGCTTACTAGATAATTTGGATAAACCTCAAAGGATATGGGGCCATTATGAAGACCAGTTTGAATAGTAGCCAATAGTGTAACGAGACAAAAATACCAACACAAGGGCAACACAGTGAAATACAGGATAACTTTTTTTTTTCGACTTGCTTTGACACAACACGACACAACATGTCGTCACAAGGTTACAACCAACACTAGGAACCACTTGTTACGGGGGAGAGCACAAGTTCAGCACGGAAACGTTCACACCTATCAAGGACAATGTACTCTTCTTTTGACAAGACAACATGGAAGTCCAATCCACATGACACACACACAGCTAGGGCAACCCATGAGAAATTTCTTGTTAAATTTTCTTGTTTACTAAAGTGTCTCTTAATTCTTAACTTACGTTCTTATAAAATTTCATGTAATGATTCACACAATTCTTTTCACAAGGGAGAACTTCTTTATTTTCAACTATTGACTAAATAGCTTAAGGCCAAGCTTTCTAAACTGGGAACATCAATTTGATGTCCAAATCTTTCTTATTCATTTGATTTTAGAACATTTTCCATTTCTTACAAGGTTAATTAATCTATTCAAGCCACTAACACAAGTTCCACACCTCTGTTACACAGGTGAAGGCATAAGTTCCGATTGAGGGAAGTACCGCTTAGGGTTCAAAACAATAGCCTTCTTGTTTAAGGATTAAATTTTGACCTTGCTTAAGAATATCACCATGAATCAAGGCATGGGTTAACAGAACAGGACAACAGAATTTAGCTTCAGGGTCACATTGTTTACTATCAGTCTTTTATTGAGGTTAAGAGTTTATCAAGATTGGTTAAATGTTCCATCTAGACTTTACTTCATTAAATTTGACAAAGGAGAACATTCCAAACGATAGAGAGAGACTTAAGGTTTAATTAATCGATTTCCCTCCTACTTATTAAATCCTATCATCTTCTAAAATCTAACCATTGCTTTCACCATGAGGTCATTTAAGATTTCACCCAAAAAGGATAATGTTTATTAGCTTGGCTCGAATAAAAAAATAATAATAATAAGTTATCATATTTCGTTACAAAAGATAGTTTCCTCTTGATTGTTCCAGGTCTCAAAGGTTATCAAGTAGATCACATCTACATTAATATGTTCATATACATAGATTTTTAGTTTAACTTTTATCAGGATTATCCAGCTCACTTTATAGTACTTACAAACTCATTGCTACTAAGCCTTAGAAGGATTTACAACTCAACATTTTAACTCAAGAGCAAAGTTTAACAGTACTCGTTTGCGGAAACAAAACAAGGTTATATCAATTCTTTTCCAACTTGATGCACAAATCAAAGGGACATACTATCTCTATTGAACCATGACTAGGGAGCAAGAGAGTAATAACATGGGACAAGCCCCGCTACTATACTAAGGGTTAAAATTCACTAGAATATCCCCTAACCAAGCGGTAATCAAATTTCATCTTTCACATGAAAACCAAACAAGCCAAAGTTTCAACAGTTACAACAACAATACTCTACAATACATTTACTAGGCACTGACCCTTCTTCTAAAATGTCCAAAGGCTCTTTCCAAATTTTATAACATAATACACATTCGTACAAAGGAACATCATAACCAAGATTGATGCAATAATCTACAAGTCTTTCCATCATCTAACCACGTAAGCCATCTGCAACAATTAATAACCTAAGTCAGTTCGTGAGAACTGAGCAAGATAAGACTATACATAGCAACAATAAGCTACTAGCTAACAATACCATGAAAGGAAACATTCTATTTCAGGAAATGGATCAAAGTACTAATCTCCAACAACCTTTTGAAACAAGATATAATTTTCAACATATCAATTAAGAAGAAAACCATAAGTTTTAGTTATGCAAATACCTCTAAAACTACAAAAGTTTGACAACCAAAAACGCAAGACTATGAAATTTAAATGATTAGACACAAGAGTTGAGAGTATTAGGATTTCAATCATGTAATCCCGTAGATTACGTGATTGAAATCTAAAGTGTAACCCATCAATCCACATTCTCAAGGTGAAGTCAAAAGATAAAAACCAGGCCCGATCTTAGCTGCCAAAAAGAATATAGTTTTGGAATCGTTCCGTAGGGACATAGGCCTAATAGGCTGTAAACGAACAACGAGGGTAAAAACAAAGTTCCATCATGTAATCAAAAAGGTTTAAAGGATGAAAATCTTATATTCAAACCCACAACCATTATATCCTAGGTAATAAGTGACTTCATAGCTAATAAGGATAAGTGGAAAGGACGGTAAGAATGTCTGGAATAGGCATTGCCTAACAGCCTACCTACTGAACATGACCAGGGCCGGAATAGTGACAAGCCTCATTAATACCCAAGTTGAGTAGGCAATCTAGCATTCTAAACACATCCTTGCAATTTTCATAATACCTTAGATTTATAATCCTCCCGTTCTAGAGGAACATAACTATGAATCTAGACTTGGTTGAAATTTTCCGACGTCAACTCACTTCCTAATACCATAAACGATGTATACAAAGGAAAAGGTCTCTCAACTCTCCTTAAATTACATCTCATCACTAAGTTTATAGTAACCTATGCAGTGATTAAACACATAATATACCATCAAAGATAGATATCCTCCAATAATGAACTTCTATAACGATGTTATTACAATTATTACGTTCGACACAAAAACAAACTATTCCCAAGCTTCTTTTCCCTTTTTGACAACAAAATATATTCACGACCTTCCATCACAATCATTCTAAATTTGCAATGAAAGGTCACTCATCAAGAAGGAAGTACAAAACAAGTTTGACTAAATTAAGGAACTTCATGTTACCTTAAGCAGTTGATGAAAACCTTAACTTTCACGAACCGTGAAAGATATTACCTTACTCCATCAAGGCATTATGTCGATACATGATTAAATCGATCACACAAGGAATCATCAACATACCATATCTTAACACCATAAAGGTCATTAATTTTATCAAATTTTACTCATCGAAAGAGTAGAATCGAAATGGGGTTCTATCAATAATTTATGCCCTTCTATCAACCCAGGACATATTTTCGGCCCAAAACTTCCTTCTTAACAAGCATATAAATATTGAACTTCTAATTCCAAAAGCCCTAATAATTTGCACAATACACGAAGTGCATAATCACGCTTATCATAAAAATAATAATAATAATTTAACTGTATGTTTTCCTCTAGGGCAACAACATAACAGGAAACCAATACTAGTCAACGCTACAACGTTCTAGGGGCGATTACATACCCAGGCTCACAAAAGAAACAGCGACATTTTTGCAGAAGGAAGTAACTTTAAAATTATATATTATATATATATTTCATATGATCAATCAAAGCATACACTGAGAACCTTTGTTTGTTTTATATATATAAATGGGTTGATCACGTCAACAAGAACAACCAACAGAGGCAAATCCAGAAGTAACAACTATTAACCACATACTGAATGCAAATCCACAAATCACGGATTTAAGCCAATTTCTAGAAAGAAAAAGTTTCATTTCAAGAGGTTTATTAGATACTAGCATATTATGTATATGGTTAGTCTATCTTGCCTGTTTTAACGCATCCAGCAGTCGATCACAAGATGGACGGGGCCTGCAACAGCAACCCAACCAGCGCAGCTTCTCTTCCTCAGCCTGCTAAAGGTCCAGACTCTGTTAACGGCCATGCTCTTGTCCTTGTCGGTGAACAAACTGGGTGCCACATCTATTACATACAACAGGGGATGAACCATACTGGTAACCATTACCATGAGCTATACTCTCTGAAAGAGGCCCTTGCCAAGTGCAGCCGCTCTTGTGGTGCAGGCAATGAACTGTCACACGGCCTATAGCATTAGCCAATACCAGATTTGCCTCTTGCACTGCCTTCGAATCTGTATCAGTAACCAAATACCCGTCATAAGGGCAGGCCCTAGTAGTACTCAGCACATAAGTTAGGCAAGGCTTGCAGTAAGGATGTGTACATTGGGTTTGCACAGCCTCATTAGGGTAAACACGCTGCCTACCAACTGGACAGAAATATTCTCCAGGGAGTGATTGTATATTTATGATACTCTCGTTGTCAAAACCCATGACCTCCCCGAGAAAGCAAACCAAATGTATTTTCACCTGTGAAGAAGCTGCCACAAAATATCAAGTGTGTTGCTTGTGCAGCAAAACATTTCAGCTGAAGCTTGCAAGGTGCGAAAAAACCAACAGAGACCTTTATGCCTGCCAACTTGGTGACTCGTTGAAGCAACTCAAATGATTGCAAAGCAAATTGTGTTTCATGAATATTCTGATCTGAAACAGATCCGCCTCCATGGGATACTCTTTCATGAGTTACATCGAACAACAAGGTCTCAGTAGGGAGTCTTTGTAAATAAATTTCATCAAGTCTGCTGGAAGCATTCTCACTGTCACACAGTCGATTTGGAGATACACACTCAGTGTATGTTCTGGATCTGAGAAATATTCTGCTACCTTCATCTCCCAAGACATTTTTTCCAACATTGCATAGATCTCCTGTGCCCGCGGGTGTGATCCATCTCCTTGAAGGAGAATCCCGAATTTGAGGGTGTAATCGATGCCAAACAGATAACAACAAGGTTGGACCACCTACTTGTTGGAGCGTACACCGCGTCGCATACTCCGTCGACCATGGTCATCTGTTTCAGGCCGAGCTTTCCCTCCTTGAAAAAATCTACGCCTTTTGCTTTCAGGCGATCCGCGCAGGCTAAGCTCCTTTGAAAGTCCCCAAGGTGAGCGTAAGTCTCCATGGATTTGCATTCCCCGAGCAGCTCGTCAGGCAGGGTTTCCAAATCCAGGTCGAGCCCAACCCGGTAGAAACGGCCTTCTGTTGCAGAGAAAGGACGTCAAAAATGAGCAGAGAGTGATGAGAGACCAGAGCTCGGCCGCTTTCGCTGCAGAGCACAGGATGCGCAACTCCTTTCTGGTCGCAGGACATCCGGACAGCCATTACCACTGCGCTGGCATATTCTTCCAAGCTATAAGCCAGCGACATGTCTGAAGATGCCGATTTGGTGCCATCGTAGTCGATACTGACAAACAAATACCCTGAAGGAGAACTCGAATTTGAGGATGCAGTCGAACTGAACAGATAACAACATAGTGGACAACCTGCTCGTTGGAAGCACTCAAAACGGCTTCTGCTACAGCTGCAAGATTTTGCAACAACTGATCACGACTGTGGTCACGTGCAACCAGAACACTCCTCGCCATGCCCAAGAGAAGGGAGGTAACACGCCTGCTACACTATCTTGTAGCTTCATCCACACCCACGTCAAACCAGGCTCACGCAGCAACCTAGGCAGAGAAAAAAAAAGTGCCAGGAGGAAGCAAAAATGCCCACGCAACCAGGAAAGACACCCCCCAACCACCACACGCGGTCCAAGGAAGAAAACGCGTCCACACTCCACCTACTCGCATTCAAAGAGAATCAAGAACAGATCATGTCGAAGAAAAATGTGACTCCGCTCAGACCTCACGCAAGGACAGACAAGACGCTGGTCAAATCTGCAGGCCGGGTGGTTGGGAGGAGGCCACGGTGGCAGTGGAGGCCGATGCCCACGGGCATTACATTCTCCTCCCCTTAAGAAAGCATCGTCCTCGATGCGACATTACACATAGGAAAGGAAAAGATTTGCAACCAAGGACAGGTAGAGGAGACATTACACCCTAGGGTTTAAAATTTAGCTGATTAAAGCACGGCCACAGGGTAGCCTTAGGAACATTTGGTAGAAATTTTAACTTTAAATGTTCTGTGAAGATTGGCAGTTCTTTCTTGTTTGTTATTTTCATTAGTCTCTTTCCGTTAACATTATTCTTAGTTTAATTCCTTTTAAAATTTCATCATTGAAGAGTTTTGGTTTATTCTTTATTGTGGGTGCCCAACATGGACTGCTAACGCAAACCCTATCAGGCTCACAAGACACTACAGATTCACAAGTACACAAGTATATACTTCAAGATTGTATTACACCACAAAAGGTTACACAATTACGGAATAGAATAGGCACACTCCCCATAACATAGGTACTCATCACACATCAATGACTGACATACCAAATACTCAAACAAAAGAGTACTACAATCCACCAGACATTTCCTCAATTTTCATCAATGAAAGACTCACATAACAACAAACCATGCTACAGGTACATAGTGTCCACAAGGGAATCAATGACATGTCCACAACATCACAACACATAACCATCTGACATGAGTAACACATACACCAAAAGACCACTACCAAACATCACAATAACTCAACATATATCCTAAAACATCAACCATACCCTCAAACTCTTATGCCTCCCTCAAGTCTCTTATGCCTCCCTCAAGTCTCTTATGCCTCCCTCAAACTCTTATGCCTCCCTCAAGGAGGTCGGTTGTCTCTCTGTGCCCAAGGCACATCGAGTTCGAACACTCCTAACCCAAGTGACATAATAACATGTGGTTCAACAACCCGCTAGTTATATGTACCCCTTGGGGCGTACCCCCATACAACGAAGCGGGTCCATAGGTCCAACCAATCCATGGTGCATCCCATGACCCTATTCCACACATCACGACATTAGAACCAGCACAACAATCCAGTCAAAGTGCCAAGTGGCAAAGTACAAGCCTTGGGCAAGGCGGTAAAAATTCCAAATTTAAAAGAAGACCCCAAATCAAGCTAAAATAAATGGCCAAATAGCCAAAGTTAGTATCGAAATCCCCATGTTAGTGCCACAAACCAAGGAAATGCCCAAAATTGTAAAGCATTGCAATCAAGAAAAGATGCTGGTCCTTGTAAAATAAAGTAAAAAGCTCAATTTACGAATAAAATCAACTTATAATAATGTCACATTATGATAACTGTGTGGCCTTATCTGGCCACCAAAGGGGTACTCAACGAGTTGCTGGCACTCGGAACATCGAGCCTCAGCTTGTAAAATATATATCAATCCCGCCACCCTTCGACAAGGCTAAACATAGTCATAGATACACTAAGGTTGCATACATACAACCACATAGGGAGAGAGGAAAGAGTCACATGTAATCTACTAAACCGAGTTTTGACTCGAGTTATTGACCCATGGTACACCATTCCTCACTCTCAACATACACTTCTACCGATCTCCCTCAGGGTCGGTTAGTGTAAGGCTCACAACATAACATGTAACTACATTACTAACACCATGGTGGTACACACATAGCTACCATAACGTCTCACGTATGGTAGGTATATGGGGTTGATCAAAATCATACATTCACAGGGCACAATACATCACTTTACCACATTCTGCACCCAAAGTGCAATCACCATACGATAGGGTTCATACACTCACCGTATGACCCAAAATCACAACATGAAGCATTACCTATTTGCACAGACATACATACGATGAACATAGTACATCACAACATAACATACATTGCAACATAACAAGGTGGTACACACGTTTCTTTAGAACATGGTAAAAACATCATGATACAACTCGTTTCTTTTAACATCAACTAGTCATACAACACATTGATACACCCACATATCACAATATGCCACAATGCTCCAACACTACGTCATCCACATTAGAATTCTTTTCACACATCACAACAATAATTCACACGTGAATTCTTCCTAGAATCCACAAGAAGGAGAGAGAATACTCTCATCCCCAACACATCAACATGATGACAAATACGCACTGAGTGACATACACATCACGTGCGTTCACAATATCACAATTACGACAATAATCACATCACGCTTAAAACACATTACTCTTCCAATATAAATCATCATCATGCAACATCATCATCATCATGCAGTATCCTCATGTAACACCACCACCACCACGTAACATCATCATATAACACCAATCCGATAGACTTACAAGATCTTGTTCTTCTTGTTCTCCTTGAATACTTGCACGATCTTAAAACTCCATGACTATTAATGATAAGCAACTCTTCAAAGAAGGCTTACAGTTGGCCTTCAACCTAAAACGTGTTCTATGTTTAAACTATAGGCAGCCAAAAAAATTGTAAATCTTTATTTTTTAATACGAAAAATCTCATATGGCTATAAAAATATTCTAGCCAATCGTAAATTAAACCAAGCAGTTTTAGAAAAAGATGAAAAATAAATATTGTAGACAAACATTATACCAAGCACATTGACTTCCACGTGGAACTTTGTGATTAGGTTATTAAATAAAGAAAAATAAATTGTTGATGCCTATATAAACTACTTTGGCAAGATAAAAAAGAAAATCAATATCATTGAAATTAGAAAATTGAGAATTTTGTTTTTAAATTACATTGTTCTTTTATCAACATAATATTATTTTATAAATGTATTGAGCATCCGGATTTTTTTATATTTTTTTATCAAGGGTAAAAGTTTTTTTATTGGGATCCTACCCAGGTACAAAGAGGCCTAAAAGCCCAGATAAAGCATTGACACACCCATGAACAAAAAGAGACAGTTGCCCACCAGCTGAAGATACAATTAGGAAGGAGAAAAAATTTTCTTGAGAGAATATTTTCTTGTTGTGTACTATTTTCCACCCATCCGTAACCTCCTCAACAATAAGAAATACTTCAATAGCTTCTATCGGCATATATGTACTTTTTCAACGGAAATGCGAGGAGGAATGTTTTCCTTAGTTGTTTTACAAGTTATTGGATCAACACCATTGCTTTCCTAAGTTACATCATTAACATTTTCCTTCTTTTCAATAGCTAGAAGTTCAGAAAGAGGGGTTTTAGGGAGCTCTTTGGGCCACCCATCCATGTCATCATTTAAACCCTAGTCTTCCTTAGCATCAAAGACAAAATGCTCAGGGAGGGCATTTTTCCACTAATTCTTTGTTTCATTGTTATGCTTTACCATCTCAAATTAAGAAAAAGTATGACCTAAGGTGAAACACCTTCTGCATCGGAAGGTTAATCATTCGTAGTCTAAAGGTTGAGTCTAAGATCTTTTTTGCACTTGAGTTCAATGTTTGCAGAAGGTTTTTTGATGTATCAAGTTCCACAAGAATTCTAGCATATGTTGTGTGGGTAAAATCGGTTGTTTGAGAGTCAATATAAATAATATTACCCAAAACATTTCCAATGGAGATCAGACAATCACGGTCCCAAAATTGCATAGGAAGATGGGGTAGCCTAATCCAAACAGGTTTGCAAAAATAGATTTTTTTATATTGTTATGTTATAATATTTATGAAAAAATAGATCAGCATGGTACTTCAAATTTCTTGAACTCAATATAAATAAAATATTCAAAATGAAATAGATAAAATTTTACAAATAAGGCTCTACTAATTATTATTATAAATTTTGTAATATTTGAATACATTTATCAATGACTACATTTTTAATGTCCGATTTCAATAATCAATTACCAAAAGCTTAACATTTTTACTATAGGATTTTTGTATATAGATCTTGAATTCATTTTATTATGGATGGATTCATTTAAAGATGTTACATATTTATATTCTTAAAGTTATTTGCAAGATTTATTGAGCATTTTATTCAACTACTTTATGAAAATGATGTTAATATATGTAGAAAAAGAAGCATTATACATGCAATCATATAGGGAAGGGTGGAAAATTCCAAGAAAAACTACATTATGAAATGTAATTCAACAAGAAATATGGGAGTAGCCCCACTATCATGATGCTTTATATGTTCATCGGTATAGAATGTTTTTTTTCTCTTTTTGATTTTCTTTTGTCAAAAGTAGAGCCACATATATGAAGTACAATCATACTTTTTTTAGTTTAATATTACATTTTCTTTCCCTTAACACAAAATAGAATAATTGTATTGTGTGGGAGAACCAATGGTAAGAAAATACACCATGGTTGTTAATGTTATCATTCAAAATTTACAAAACGAGTACATAAGTGTTCCCTCAAAGTTGATTGTACAAGATACTAAGTGATTTTCATACTTAAACTCTACTTCCCGCAATATGTAATGCAATCTATGGTACTTCATATGAAGTTATCATATTGTCCTAAGCCACACTATACTCCTACAAACTATGTCAACATATATTACTTTTATAGTGTTTTGTTATAAAGAGTATGTAATACACAAAAACTATTTTGGTATTTATAATTAACTAAGGTATACATGAAAAAAGAAAGGTATTAGCATAGATCTAATAGTTCAACTTGAATGAAAAATTATCTATCCACAACTAATTTGGAATTATTCTAGCCAATATTCCCATAATTGTTTAATCCTTTTTAAAAGTAATGCCTCTCCAATACATATTTTTTTTGACAAATACTCATCTAAAGGGTGTGTAAAAAATGAGATTTTAATTGAATTACTTTTTTAAAAATGCCTTCAAGATGTAGTTTAGAGTTGGATAAAGTGCCCAAGAATATTATAATGGCATGTTGCATACTAGACAATTTCTTACAAATGAATGATGATCATGAACTAGAGATAGAAGTAGATCCACGTCTCATCTAATGTTGAACTATGTAATCACTCTATAGGAGAGATGAAGGAAAGGAACACAAACATATTATGTTATATGAATGGGAAAAGCAACATAATATTAGTTTGGAAAATTGATGTAACTTTTTAAAAAAGAAATGAAAAATATTTTGGAGTTGATATTCTATGTACAAGTTTCTTTTTATGAAATTTAAAATATTAATATTTTCCCGAGAAAAACTTTGCAATTGGAGTTGTACATATTTTTTTTTCATTTCACATTGAAAATGTGGAGATAAAATGAGCTTCAACTACCACACATGATATTGTTCCTTTCATTATTCATAATAATTATATCATATATATATAATATTGGTTGTGAATTTTCTTTTGATAATTATTACTCTTCTTATTCTAATTATGACATTGACATTATTGATGCAAAAGAAGAAAAGGAGCCACGTGATGATGAAAAAGTGTAGAATAAGAAGATAGAAATGATACACTCCGACCACATGTAAACTAATGCACAAGTCCATATTGAATATCATGTCAATTGTTTAAATTTGTAAGAAACTAAGGGGTGGTTGGATTCCATGCAATAATGGTAAAAAATTATTATAAGGATGTTTGAATTTTAGAAGATTTAGTCATCTTTAGGATGGATACAATCACTTATTGACTATTTCACCATTTTAAATTAAATGACCCATCTTTGTTTTTAAATAATCTCAATGATTTATAATATTTTCACACTGAAGGAGAGTTACCTACACTTTGTTAGTGTGATGATTTCATTTTGGTGTATGTGAAAGCACAAGAGGAAATCATCCACTCTTCATTATTTCTAACCCATACTCCAACCTAGCTAACTTGGTTCCTAGCCTATGTGCGTAAAAGAGAAGGAAAGATAAATTTCATAGATTAAAGTTTTTCATAGGATTTCTAATCTTAAGGGTGATTATGGAAATCTACACCATGGATATGGACACTTGACCGAGAGTGGATAGAGGCCATGAGTGAAAGAAAAGGTGTAATTTTTGGTTCTATAAACTCTAGGTTAGTATCAGAGTAATTCCTAAGCCTTCGCCTACCAAACACCTCCATCAAAAAAGAATCCAAAAAAACATTAAAACCTTGTCAAAAAGTGGGTTACTTGATCACTCTTCATGCTAGATCATAAAGGATCAAAGGAAAGGTAACTTAACTCCATGAAAAGAAACTTGACTCTGTGTGTATATATGAAGCTTAGTATGTGTTAATTTTTTATAGTTATCTCAATTAAACAAGGTAAACACACACGAGAAAAAAATTAATCAAGAATTCAATAAGCACTTCTTTGATTTCACTACTTAGTGAGAGACTTTAAATTTATAGGACAAAATATTATAAATGTAATCTCCTACAATAAAACCTACCTCTAGAACATTATAGGACTCATTTCTTCTTGCTTTTGGGTTCACTAGGTGTCACTCTAAACCAAATGTTTACATTTTGCAACAAGATGAGTCCAAGTTTATCTTAGTTTTGTATGTCGACGACTTGTTGATTATGGGCATCTCTTCCTCCATTTTTTAATTTGTAAATACTACTTTAGCCAACAAGTTCTCCATGAATGACTTGGGTTTTCTTCGTTATTTCCTTGGGATTCAAATCACTTAGTCTGACTCAAGGATCAACATTTCTCAACCCAAGTACGCCCTTCATTTTCTTGTTAGGTTTAACATGGCCTATCATAATCCATTTCCTATGCCCTTCCTTTCTGGAGTCAAGTTAATAGTTGACACGTAGTTGATTTCTCCACTCCCTTATTTGATGACACCCTTTATCTCTAATTGGTTTAGAGGTTAGTCTACTTAACCCATACCAGACCGGATTTATGATTCATTGTTGGCATTATGTCTAGATTTATACATGAACCAAATAATCTACATTGGAAAATAGTGAATCGATCCTTGACTATGTTATCTAGGAACCTACACCAATAACATTCACTACTTTTGAGGGAAAGATATTATTTATTTGGATACATAGATTCGATTGGGTTAGTGATTTTGCTCATCCGAAATCTACCTCTGGATACAAATTTTCTCTTGGTTTGAGTCCTGTCAATTGGTCAAGTAAGAAGAAAAATGTAATTGGTGTATCTTCTAAAGAGGGATAATATATGGGAGCAATAAATGCTGCCATGGAATCTATTTGGTTACAGGAGATTCTGACAAAGTTCAATATTTAGTTTAGATGGCCTACCATCATCTATTACGACAACCTTAGCACTATCTCCATTTATAGAAATTTGGTTCAACAGTAATAGATGAAGCACATTGAAATATACATGTAATTCATTTGAGAGTTGATTCATGGAGACATCATTGATTTTTAGTATTGTCAAACTTCATATCAAGTTGAAGAAATCTTTACCAAACCATTCTTTGAAGCCAAGTTTATTCACTTACGCTCTCTTTTTGGGGTGAGGTCTACTATATCTACACATCTAATTCAAGATTTCTAGTCCTCTTATCCTCTTCTTATTATTTTATAAATATTGTAGTTTATACATGGATACCTCATCATGCCTTGTTTTTCAGGACCCATATGACGCATCTTTCTTATTTTTTCTAGGGGAGTCTTCTTTCTCTTTCTGACTTGTCATGTCTCATTCTAATATTTGATGAAGGGGGTGTTGGTGTGAGTATATTATTTTACCTTTTATTTATTTATTATGTTATTCACACCTCACACATTGTGATTCATCTCACTTAGGTGATTCATGGGTCCTTTACAAAGTTATATGGCATATGACAGATTCTGTCATAGAATCTATCATACGTGTCAAATGCATCATTGTCATATGGTAGTTACATGTTATTCTTGCATTGTAATTCCTTTATCCATTTTTTTAGTATGACAAGTCCAAGGCATGTGAGTTACATAGTGTTCCCCATAAGTACTTATTCATTTTTTATCTATGAACATGAGTAGACCATTTTTCTTATGCATAATTTCCTTGAGATTATTTTTCTTACTAATTATTTAGATTATTTACAAATTTTCATTTATAGTGTAACTCAATTGATGTGCATGCATTTTAGAAGATATTTATGCCCTCATTCAAGAAATTTGATTTTCACTAGTTTAAAAGGATAAACAAGTTTGGGTACAAACATGTTTAAGGAATAATATATGGGATTAAAGTTTTATAGAGGTTATGAATCTATCTAATAGTTATTGTTTCTAAGTTTAATTACTACAAACACGTTTACCTAGATCTTTACTTCTAATTTTTACTAGAATGTCATGATACATTTATGATGTATCTAAATTATATTCCCATTTGTCAAACCCTAACATATTTTTCCGTAAAGATGATAAACCTTAAAAGGGGTTTTCATTTTAGGTTGGATTGGCTCTAACCACCCCTCTTAGAATTACCTGTGTATCACTACTTCACATAGGCCTCATACCCACATAGTTTTCCCATAAGCCTATGATGATATGCAAGTAGCACATAAAAATAAATGCAATTAACATGAAACCCTAAATTTTATTTCAATTAGCACTTGACAACATAACTCTTGAAATTTATATACTTCATATTTTCCCTCTTTTGATCTATGACTAATCTTGGAAGTTTTGGAGATTTTGCATAGTGTCTCCAACTAATGAGGTGATGTCCAATTTTTTCCTAGATTATATGAATGGATTAGGGTTCCTTATTGTTAATAGATGAATTTTCATTAGTATTGTCACTCAATAGACCCAAAAATCCTATTAAGGTTGACTAAAACAGTTTACCCATTTGAAATTGTGGCCATTATTTGAGTGAAGGATGGGTCTTTAAAAAATGAACAAGTTTAGGATGAAGTTTATCTAGGTCCCACAAACACATATGACTATCATGAAACTTAGAATTGAAAGATGTGTGATGTTTTTATATAATTCTAGTTTGAGTCTATATGGATCGAAATGGTTATAATTATGTAAAACTAACAAATATATTTAACATAATGGATTATAGAGTGCTTGAAAGAGGAAAACATGTGTAGATAAGTGTAATTATGTATTTATGGACCAAATGTCTATAAAGGTGCAAACTTATAATTTTCAAGTTACTTAAAAACATTAGGGTACTATAGTCACCACTAGTGCTTTCTAATACTCATCGTTTTTAAGTGAACTTGAGGAAAACTAAGGTCATGGTATTTAATACAACTAAGAGGGTTGCCCATGAAACTAACCTCATGTACAAAGGAAACTTGGTGGAAGTGGTCTCCTCTTACACTTAACTTGGAGTGACTTTCACGAGACCTCCTTTGAACATGCTTCATGCAAGAGAAGAGAGATTATGTAAAGGTTATGTAGCCCTCAATACACTTGAGAGACAATGTTTCCAGCTTCAATTTCAAGATGCCAAAGAAAAATTGTGCATTTTCCAAACTCTAGTGACACCAACATTTTTGTATGGTTGTGAGATTTGGAGCCCTGATATTTGCACATTGGTTGGGCTCATGTTGATAGAGTACTCATCTCCATGCTATCCAAGACTCTCCGGGAAAAATGCTCAGTTCCACATGCAATCATCTTGGCTGAATTTGGCATGCACCCTCTCCGTATCTCAACTATATTTCATCTTATGATGCTACTTCATATACTAAGATGTATGGAAGATACACCAACTAGGTAGAATATATATCCCTTCAGGATCTCCAATCATCCATGAGGCTATGTGAATTAGGGATCCAAACCACTTGGTATGCACATTGTACAACATTCCTTCAAAGCATCTGATTGGATATTAATTGTCTTCCCTCTCTCACATTCTCTATTAAGTCTCCCCACATGCTAATAAGGGAAATTCATAAAGGAATTAGAGAGGAGATCTACAAATATTACATAAAATCAACTTGGATTGAACCAATAGAACCATTGCCAAAAAAAATGCACCACTATTTGGAGCATTATCTCCAAATTGAAGATGAATGTGTCATTCCCCCAAAATACATCAAGATTCCACTTGGTTTGAGATTCCCCTTGGGCCAACTATGAGTTTTTTCTCATCATCATTTCATGGAGACAAAGCATTACATTCCTAGAGACCAACACACTTTCACACTTTGCAATAATGAACCTGAATCAAAGGAGCACTTTATATTTCGTTGTCCTATGTACTATGAGATTTGTGACAGTAATATTGTCTCTTCTAGAAACTCAAGGCTTATTGTGGGCCCTTATCTATTATGAAGACCAAAGGTGTGTAGCTTTATTTATCAGGGAGATGACCCAACATAGATATGGCCTCCTCAAACATCATCATGGCAGCCTTGGGTCTCAGACTATTGATTCATTCCTTTAGCCTTCTACACAACATTAGTGGTATAAACGAGATCATGAATCCACACAACAGTCATGATCTACTAGGTGTACAACCTCTTAAGCATGGAACATATACTTTTCGTATCTTTTCTCCTTCCAGTTGCTTAAGATTGTATTTTTGTCTTTGTTTTTGCTTTCCTACATTGTCTTGTTCTCTTTGCTCCTCTTGTAGTCCCATTAACCTTTTTGGTTACTTCTAGACATTAATTTTTAAATTTAAATTTAAATAGTGGTTGTATCCTTCACCATCCTTTCTCTTCTTTTTGAACATTCTTCTTCTTAATTCCATATGCAATTTTTCTAATTCACACTATCTTCTTATAAACCCTAGTTCACAATACTCTTATAGTTAGTTGTATTTTTTATCACTCTACAATGCTTGGGTAATCAATATCAAATTTCACACATGGTATTTTGGGTATTACTTATGCTCCTTTTATACCCTAGGTGAATTGATTGTCTTCAATAAGACTAATCCACTTTCTCAAAATTGTAGTTTCACCCAACAATAGGCATGTGACACATCTTCCCTACACTTAAATGGATATTTTAGTGGATATTTCATACTCTTTCACTTTTTTAGATTTAATTACACATATATTTAATCCTTGCACAATTATTTTGTGTTATCTTTATTCATTTATTTCCTTCGATATTTCACTATAGCATTACTTGCTTAGTAACATAAAGATATCCACCTTTGTGTGGAAATTTTTCTCTCGTGGTATTTTTGTCAAATTCTCATATCACATACTTCAACACAAAATTACTCAAGTATATTTAGCCTAGATACTTAAATATCACCTCATAACTTATACATTTCGTGTGTAACTCAATGGAGGTCCCACTTGACTCACATGGTAGGATTTGCAAACTCATTATTGAGTTCCTCTATGTAGTCCTTTATTTTTTATCTCTCCTAAAATATTCAGTATATCCTTTTATATAAATGTTTTATTCATACAAGATTAGATTGATTTATAATGTATTTCTTGAATTAAGTGTAAAATTTTTACGTAAAACCCTAATCAAGTAAAACAAATTCTCATGTAGTTTTTATAATAATATCTTTACAAAATATAGTCTCTTTTCAAAACATTTACATAGAGTTAGAACTCACTTATTTTGCATAAATTGAAAATAAAAAATACAAATAAGGAAAATATATAACTAATAAATACTTTGGGTTTCCATTTATTAGTTGAAAATCTTATACCTCTATGGCATGGTAAATTATTTATGGTAGGCCTTGAGCCTACTTCTATTTAAGTGGCCTAGTTGCATTTATCCATCTACTGTATGCAATTTACAATCTCTAGTTTATGAAAGAGAGCATGAAGATCTCTTGGAAGTGTGTGCACATTGAAAAATTTGTAGTTGAATGATAACACGTAATTTCTCCAAATAATTAGTAAGAAAAAATAAACTTGTGTGTAGTAAAAATGGTCTACTCATTCTCATAGATCAATAATCAAAGAACATATGGGAAGTGTTGTGTAACTCCCATACATGGACTTCTCACACTTAAATTATGGAGTGAAGAGTTACAAAGCTAGAATAACATATAACTCCCACATAACAATGACACATATGTCGAGTATGATATATTCCATGACAAAATCTGTCATATTTCATATAACTCCCTAAAAGACCTTTGGCTTTCCTAAGTGATATGACTCACTATGCGTGAGGTGGAAATGACTAAATATGTAAACAAATGGTAAAATAAAACCATGACACAAACACCCCCCCCTCATCAAAGCTTAGGAAGAGGCATTGTAACCCAAAAAGAGAGGAATTCCCTAAAAAACTAAGAAAGATGTGTTATATTGGTCTCGACAATAAGGCCTAATGAGGTACCCATGTAAAAAATACAATCTTTATAGAATAAGGAGAGGAGGAGGAGAGGACTAGAAATTCTGAAGAAGATGTATTACTGCACTAGACCTCACCACAAAAAGAGAGCGCAAGTAAAGAAACTTAGCTTCAGTAAAGGATTTGGTAAATATGTCTACAACCTGATCTAAAGTCTAATAGTACTGCAAATCAATGATGTATCCATGAATAAAATCCCAAATGAATTTCATATGTATCTCATTGTGCTTTGTCCACTAATTTTGAACTAGATTTTTGTAGATGGAGATAGTGTTGAGGTTATTGCAATAGATGATGGCAAGAAGTTTGAACCGAATATTGAACTCGTCTCAATCCCTATAACTAAATAAATTTTGTGGCATTGTTTACATGCTCCCCAGTAGAATATATAGAAATTTTGTTATGCTTCTTTCTTGACCAAATGACAAGACCTGAACCAAGAGAAAAATTATGTCTAGAGATAGATTTAGGATGATCGATATCACCGCCCAATCAAAATATGTGTGCCTAACTAAATCAATATTTTTCCCTCCCATGTAATCAATTCCATTGGTGTAGGTGCCTCTAACTTAATGAATTATCCACTTTGTTGTTTTCCAATGCAAGTCATGAGGCTCCTACATGAGTCTGGACATGATGCCAATATCAAATGAAAGATACACTCTGGTATGGGTTAGGTATATCAATATCCCCACCAATTGTCTATAAAGGGTACTATCGACTAAGGGAGTGGAGCAAACAAACTCCAGAAAGGAAGGGAGTGGGGGACGGCTTACGAATCCATGTTAAACGTAGTAAAAAAATTAAGGGTATACTTGGGTTGAGCAATGATGATTCTCGAGTTAGAATGGGTGATTTGAATCCCAGGAAGAATGGAGCAAACCCAAGTCGGCCATGGAGAACTTGTTGGATAACGAAATCTTAATAGATTCAACAGTGGAGGAAGAGTTTCCCGTAATCAACAAGTCATCGACGTATAAAACTAAGATAATCATAAACACATCTTATTGTAGGATGTAAACATTTGAGTCGAGTGACACCTAGTGAACTTGGAAGCAAAAGAAATGAGTCCATCTTGGAAAACCAAGCCCGGGGGCTTGTTTAGAGACAGAGATAGACTTCTTAAGTCTGTAGAAAATGGAGGAATCTTGGTCATAACCTAATGGTTGTTCCATTTAGATTTCTTCCTCTAGGTTACCGTGAAAGAAGGCATACTTAATGTCCATTTTGTCGACATCCCATCATGTTAGCAACAAATATGACTAGGGTCAGTTGAATAGAAATCATCTTGGAAACAGGAGCAAAGGTCTCTAAATAATCAACCCAAGGAATCTTGGGAGGATTAGAAACCCTTAGCTATAAGTCGTTCCTTATACTTTTCTACATTCCCTCTGCGCACCATACTTAGTTCTATATATCCATGATATAGTAACATTAGGGCATGAGAAACATTAAGGTGATAATTATCCTCCTTGTTATGAACTTAAGTTATTTGAGTGTTTTAAGGGTCTTAGGGAACCAATGAGAATCATGTCAAGATGTTAAGAATGTTCAAATTTTGAATTTTCCTCCTTTTTTTGTTTTCTCTCCAAAAAGGGATTCAAATTGTAAAAGCATGGAAAAGTGAATATTGAGCTCAAGATGTTGTTTTTAAGAGGGTGAGTATGTATCTAGTAGAGGTATCATAGGTCATAGGAGTGATTAAAGTTCATGAAATAAAAATAATTTAAAATGAGGTAGGAGTAATATCATGATTCATTATGTGAATTTGAAAATTCAAGGAGTTACAAAAGACATGGAAATTCCAGAGTCACAAAAGAGAGTTATGAATCAAGAAGAGGAAGTTACATGAAGAGAGAATTTGAATATAGGAGAAGGATAGAATAATTTATAATCATTCTTCAAGCAATATGATGTAGGAGAATGGGTGGAATGACAATATTTGTATGTACTACACCGTTATGAGACAATAATCTCATTTTTTGCATGACATGATTGTTTTATTGTACAAGTGCATTGTTTGATTGATATTCTCCTTGTTTGGAATTAATATGAATTCATTCAATCCAATAGATCTTAAAGTGCAAGTGAGATGATTTATTCTCCAAGATGGTAAGACTATAATACGCAGTTTTGACTAAGTTTGAAGAAACAAGTGATTGTGTGTATGAATGTGTATGCAAGTTTTAATCTATCTTGGGACATTAACCATTTTATTTAAACTCTAAATGATCTAAAAATATTAATGTATAAGTATAATGACCTTATGCAAGTGGGTTTTTAACAATTTTTGTATATTATGTGGTTATCAAAATTTGTGATGAAAACTCATTCGAGACCCTGTTATGCGAGCACGAAATCCTTCTCAAACCTTGTAAAATGATCATAACTCACGTGTTTTGAGAAGTTAGGTTCTGAAATTTTTAAGGTAGAATAATGAGACCATTTTTCAAGTGGTAAATTAATGAAATAGTGATTTGGAAAATTTATATGAATTTATGCATGACAGAAGACTATCCTAGGCTAGTAGGAGCATTGTGAGTTCAAGAAAATGAAAAGTGAGATAGAGAGGAAAGGATAGGAGTTTTTTTTTTTTTTTTTTTTTAGTTCATTTTTTTATCAATATAACAGGGTTTTAATGTGATAAGTATGGCATAGAATTGGAGGATCTACAATTACACTTGAGAAGCAAGAAGTTTCTAGTTTGTGTTTAGAGCTAGTGAAGTAAGAAGAAGAGCAAAGTCAAGAAAAGGGAATGTAAGTAGAGTTTGAATGAAGGATGATATATTTGATGATTTAATTTATATTTTATGAATGGTATTAGATATTTTATGGTGTTGAGAAACCCTCCTAAAGTGAAATAATTCAAAAATTGCATAGTAGAGTCATTCTAGGAATTTAAACAAGATCCTCATTTGTAGAGATGTGAGTAAGGTTGTTGATGATTTCTCCTAACTATTTGAATGCATGATGAAAAAAATTCTCTTCATTATTTGGGTATCGAGTGTGGAGTTATTTTTATAATTTCTTATTGATATTTTAATGTATGATTTTGTGGCTAACATATTGTGTGAGTGTGTGTGATGAATGAAGTGACAGTGAAGAGTGAGATGAAGAGAAATGTGAAGGTGAAAGAGAGAGTGAAGAAACACAAAGACCTGGTGATGTCAAAGTGAGATATAGAGGAAAATTTAATGTGAAACAAATTTGTAAGAGAGAAGGGGTGTACTAAGAAGAGGTAATAAGTGAATTTTGGAAGTTTTTTAGCCACAAAAGAATACAAGAAGAGATAGAGAAAAAGAAGAGAGAAGAGTAGAGAAAAGAAAGAAGAATGAATGAAGAAAGAGATGACATAGTTGAAAAGAGACATAGAGTAGCTTGAAGAATTGATGAAGCTTGGAATGATGAGATATGAGCTGAAGGAGAGCTGTGGACTTGAGTTGCGATGAAGAAGAAAGGTAAATGGCCTATATGTTAGGAATAAAACTTAGCTTAATTCATCATTAGTTGATATTTGAATAAATGTCATAAGTTAAAGTATTTAATTTAAATACTTTAAACTTATATGTAAATAGGTATTAGTTATCCTTAGTTGTTAGTTAACTAATTGATAGTGTTCTCATCCCAATGTTTGTGGGATCATGTTCTATCTTGCATATTTTGTTCCTAGATGATTTCCATGAGGGGCAATAGGGGCAGTTAGGGGCAATATGTTATTTCTGCATATTTGCTCAGATTAGATGATTTCTTTCCATATATTGTGGATGAGATAGAAGTTTTCCAATATCTATAAATATTGCAAGCTCTCTCATTTGTCTATAATGCTTGAATTTGATATTAATAAAATATACAAGCACCATCTTGTTTCTGTGCAAAGCTTTATGTGTCAAATATTGTTTTCAAGTATTCATTGTCAAGATTTGGTATCAGAGCCTGGAAGAGCCTAAACCTATGAGTGCTAGGGAGTGTAGGAAGTTTGAGGGAGGAGGAATAAGAAGCTTGAGCTAGGAGGATCCAAAGTTGACCCTAGCCTCTTCACACAACCCTTGCTCGTACTCCACACACTAGCAACAACAAAATAAGTACTGCAGAAAATTGCACAGGAAGTGATTTTTGAATTTATAGTTTGAATCTCACTTCTTGAATTAAAAATATTGTTTTTCATTCAAGAAAAATTTATATGCAATTGTTTTGGGGTTTTTTTGTCTCTAAAATAAGAGACCCCCATTATCCTCTGTTAATCTATGTTTTCTTAGACCCTGTCAGTGAGTTGTGGCATTGGATCAATCTCGAAATTGACGTCTCCAAGCATCTAACCCTGTACGAATGGGAGCAGAGGAAAAAGCGGCCAAAAGAATAGAAGTGATGGCCAAAGGAAGAAAACAAGTGATCTTGTTTGCAAACCGACCTCCATTTGCACACCCATCCACACATAGATCCTGTAATTCACAAAGGAAAAAAAAAGGAAAAAATGTTGTTGGAGAAAAGTGAACCCTGTGCAGAACGAAGTAAAAGAAAAGAGGTATAAAAGATGATAAACTGAGGTGGAGGTGGAGGAAACAAGGTTGACGGCGGGTGAAAAAATTATGTACGCATGCATATAAGCTAAGTATAAAAACAAAATTCCATTTTTGGAAAGGGGCCTAGAAAGATATTAAAATTACAATTTAAAAAGGGCATAACTTTTAACTGGTACCTCGGATTGAGGTGTCATTTTTTTAAAGTGTGTTTTTTTACGAGCTCTACGTCTTGGTATAGTTTTTTATAAAAATTGCAAAAATAAGAATCTTGTATTTGAAAAGAGGCCAAAGAGTCCTATTTTATTTTTTTCAAATCGGCCAATAGAGCCATTTTATTTTTGCAAATCGGCCACATAGCCAAATTTGTAACAGGGCCAATAGTGCCAAAAATTCATTGTACACAATTGAAAAGGAGCCCAAAAATAAATAAAATAATACTTTTTGAGGAGGTGTGCATGTTTTAAGGGGGGAAAAGTGTTCAATTTTTACTTCTACTATTTATCACTTTTCACAATGGCTATGATTATGACACCAAAATTTTTTTTGCCAAATTCTCAACTTTTGTGTTTTGATAATTATCCAACATGGAAAACAAAAATTCACACACAACTTGATTTTGAAAATCTATGGACCGTTGTTTCTGGTACATTAACAAGATCTTGCAATAAATGTTACACAACAAACTACATTTGATCGTGCAAATCAAAAATCAAAGTTAATAATCTTGTTTATGGTTTTAAATGAGGTACAACCTCATATTCGTGAGTCCACAATAGAAAAATAATCTTGGGATGAGTTGAAAATGGTATATGAGTCAAAAATAAGAACACAATACTTCATCTCCAAATTCAACTATTAAACTTAAAAATGCAACCAACTGAGAAAGTTGAAATGTTTTTGAGAAGAGTGGCAACTTTTCATGCATCACTTCAAGCTTTGGAAGAAGAAGTAACTAACACATCACTCATGCCTATAGTATTGAGAGCTTTTCCTCCTTATAGGATTTTTGTGACCACGTTAAACATAACTGGTCAAACAAAAACTTTTGAAGAGTTAGTGAATATGCTACAACAAGAGGAATTTATTCACTCAACTATTGAAACTGAAGAGCAGGAACTTGCTTCTAATCAAAAAGGAAAAAAAGCTAAGTCTAGTAAATAGCCTCATGAAGCAAGGTAATACTCAATAAGGCTAAAAGGACCAACAAAAATGTCTTATTTGTGGTCGAAAAGGACATGAGTTAAAAAATTGTTGGTACAACACATTCCAACAAGGATCATCAAGTGGTAAAAAGATACATTACCAACAAACAAAATTAGGCCAACAATAGACTAAACAGGGACAAAATTATCAAAACTAGAAGAAGAAACCAACTCAACAAGGAAATGTAGCCGAACAGGAAGATCAATTTGATGATGATGACTTCCTCTATTATGCACAGTCAAATGAAGTATCCAATTCTACAAATGAAATTTGGTATGTCGACTCGTGCAACTCGACACATGATAGGAAAGAAATATTGGTTCTTCACAATGAGTAAAACACCCACAAAAAATCATGTCTCTTTGGGTGATGATACATCATACAGTGTTGAAGGCATTGGATCCATTTCACTACCACTTGGGCAACATACTTGTAAAATAACAGATGTTCTTTATGTCCTCGGTTTCACATAAAATCTATTATCCGTGAGTCAATTATTAGATCACAACCTCAAAATGACTTTGATTGTAAAGGCGGTAAAAATATGTGCCTAATTCGAGATAAGTCACAAACCTCCAAAATTGTTGCAAAATCTTTGAATGTGGGAAGAATGTTTCAGTTGGATTTTGTTCAACGAAATGATCAAGCACTTGTAGCCAAGGATACATCATCATCTCAACTATGGCATCAAAGACTTGGACATGTGATTTTTGGCTATCTTGACACACTTCATCAATATGACATGGTTAGGGGTTTACCACCTCTAAAAAGTGTACGAGATAAATGTCAGCATTATTTGGCAGGAAAAAAAATAGAGCACCATTCAAACATATTACATTTTAGGCTAAGGAAAAACTTGACTTGGTGCATACTGATTTGTGTGGACCAATGAGACCTAGCCACTCAGGTTTCAATATTTCATGCTCTTTGTTGATGATTTTTCAAGAAAAATGTGGATATATTGTCTTTCTACAAAAGACCAAGCTTTTGAAACTTTCAGGAAGTTCAAGGCCCTTGTTGAAATAGAGTCTGGTAGGAAAATAAAAACACTCCACTCGAGAGAGGGGGAGAATACACCAGCAATGAGTTCAATGATTTTTTGAAAACACATGGCATTCATCGTCAAATGGATCCTCCTCACACACCACAACAAAATGGTGTTGTTGAAAGGTGAAATCATACTATCATGGAAATGGTGCGATGTATGATTGATGATGCAGGTTTATCAAAAACATTTTGGGCCGAAGCAGCTAAAATGGTAGTCTATTTACTAAATAGAGTTCCCACTGTAGCCTTTGATGGAGTAACACCACATGAAGCATGGTCATGGGCATAAGCCATCTATTTCACACCTTAGATTTTTAGATGTAAAGCAAGTATGCACATTCCTAAGAAACAAAGAACTAAGCTTGATATGAAATCAAAAAAACTTATCTTCTTGGGATACAGTGATGAAGCACTTGGCTACAAAATTATGGATCCAAAAACAAGGAGGGTATAAACTAGTTGGGATGTTGAGTTCTTTGAGAAGAAAGAAGCAATGCTCCTTCCATATACTCACATGATGAAAAAATCATCCCTACAATGAAAATAGAGGATGGTAATCACTTTGATGACGAAAGTGATGATGGGGAAGATAATGAAATTCAACCTCCCACAAGAACCAAAAAAAGTATGCCTAAATGGTATACAAGTATGATTAGAGATGCAAAATTGGATAGTGTCCCCAACACATCTACCACTGGAATGAGGACTCGCAGTATGGCTCAAAATGAGGTCAATTTGGCCTTAATGGGTAAAGTTGTTGAAACTATTGAGCCTTCCTCAGTTTCAAAATCCCTATAGTCTAAACCTTGGAAAGATGTTATGGATGTAGAATATAAGTCACTTATGAAAAATAATACATGGAAACTTACAGATCTTCCACCAGGGAAAAAGCTGATTGGATGCAGATGGATCTTCAAAATGAAGTACAAAGTAGATGAAAAATTTGATAAACATAAGGCTAGACTAGTTGCTAAGGGATATGCTCAAAAAGAAGGCATTGATTATGAGGAGAATTTTTCTCCCACAACTAAGATAAAAACTTTCAGGTTAATATTCACTCTAGCTGCACAATTTGGTTGGAAAATACACCAAATGGATGTGAAAAGTGCCTTTCTTAATGGTGGTTTACAGGAAGAAGTTTCATGACTCAACCAGAAGGTTTTGTCATACCAAGTAAAGAGGAAAAGGTATGTAAACTAATAAAATCACTATATGTTCTAAAGCAGTCTCCCATGGCATGGTACATAAAAATTGACAAGCATCTCATTTAACATGGATTCAACAGAGTCCATACAATCCTAATCTCTATCTCAAAAAGTAAGGGGGAGATAGTGATCATTGTAGTATATGTAGATGATCTAGTCATCACTGGAGGATCAGTGAGGATGATTGAGTCAACAAAGAAATATCTAACACGATCATTCGACATGACCGATCTCGGCTTCTGCATTATTGTCTTGGACTTGAAGTTTGGCAAAGAGAAAATCATATCTTTGTGTCACAATTGAAATACACCAAGACAACGCTTGAAAAAATTCAATATGATGGATTGTAAGCCATTTTCCACACCTATGGAGACAAGAATTCAACTATCTCGAACAGATCCATCACCACAAGTAAATGCAACTCTCTATCGGCAATTGATCGAGTCTCATCTACTTGACTTACACTAGACCGGATATTAGCTATGCGAATCCTATCTTTCACGATTCATGTAAGAACCAAGGGTTTCTCACTAGAAAGTAGCAAAGTGGATATTGAGGTACATCAGAGGAACTATGGACTATGGCCTAGAATACAAGAAGAATAATAACTTCTTCTTGACATGATATTCAGATTCAGATCATGTAGGAAACATAGATGATAGGAAATCCATTTAGGATTTGTATTCTTTTTGGGATCTGGAACGATATCATGGGGGAGTAAGAAGAAAACTTGTGTTTCAAGGTCCTCTATAGAATCATAATATTGCGTGCGGTGGAGTTGTCTATGAAGCGATATGGCTTTGACATATACTTGAAGGATTGGCAATACCACAGAAATATCTAACTATCCTACATGTTGATAACGAAGGAGTAGTAAAACTTGTTCGAATCTAGTTTTTCATGAGCGCACCAAACACATTGAGGTGTAGGTACATTTCATTCACGAATGTGTTCAAAACAACAACATCCAGCTCTAATATTGCCCAACAAATATGCAATGTGTAGATGTCTTCACAAAGTCACTTGCTTGAGATAAATTTGAGGGTTTTAGAGAATTTCTCTCTTGTTCACTTGAGACCATGCTGAATTAAGGAGGGGAATGTTAGGAATAAAACTTATCTTAATTCATCATTAGTTAATATTTGAATAAATGTAATAAGTTAAAGTATTTAATTTAAATACTTTAAACTTATGTAAATAGGTATTAGTTATCCTTAGTTGTTAGTTAACTAAGTGATAGTGTTCTCATCCCAATGTTTGTGGGATCATGTTCTATCTTGCATATTTTGTTCCCGATGATTTCCATGAGGGGAAATAGGGGCAGTTAGGGGCAATATGTTATTTCTGCATATTTTCTCATATTAGATGATTTGTTTCCATATATTGTGGATGAGATAGAATTTGTCCAATATCTATAAATATTGCAGCTCTCTCATTTGTTCAGTAATTCTTGAATTTGATATTAATAAAATATACAAGCACCGTCTTGTTTCTATGCAAAGCTTCTATGTCAAATATTATTTTCAAGTATTCATTGTCAAAACTATAATGTAGGTTATAAGAAGAAATTAGAAATTGAAGCTAAATAAGATGATCAAGAATGAAGAGAGGAAATTAAAGCAAGAAGAAAGTAGGATGAGAGAGAAATAAAAATAATTTGACAAAGAGATAGTGTATGAAAAAACTCATATTCTAAATGAGGAGGAAGTGATTACAAGATTTTGAGCTTTCCTTGAATTGGATAAAGAAGAGAGTGATGAAGTGGAGGAGAAAAGTGATGAAGAGGAAGAGGTCATTAATGGAGTTTCTTGTTAAAAAATATTGTGTAACATTATTAAATAAAATTTAATATTATTAATCATGAGTTTATCGAACTCATATTAATAATATAGTTGTAATAGTTTTATTATTTGTGAGTTTTGAGAACAACTCACATAACTATTTTAGTGTGAGAGATATCTTAGGGATAAGTTTGAGAGATTGTAGGGATTGGAGAGAGATATGTGGGTTGTTGAGGATTTATGTTGACTCCTTGTATTAAGGAGAACATCCTCCTATATAATATAAACTCCATCTATGTAAATACATCCAGATAATTCAGTTTCTAAATTATAATTATATTCGGTGTTTTTATTATTGTGCAGTATTTAATAGTGGTATCAGAGGGACATCAAATCTTGTGAAGAAAGAATATATTATCATCATGGAATATTTATGATTTATTGAGGGGTGGATGCATAGATAGTCTCGCCCTTGTTCATGGGATATTATTAAAGCATCCAAAACATATTCCATCTGAGATCTTGTGTATTCATTTCTCGTAGCACCTTATTGTGGTGAATCGACCTTATTATTTAGACAGTTGTCCAATTTTCAACACATCATATCTACATTAAGTTTGCATGCAGATAGTCTTGGGTTCAATTGTGATTTATAAGATCATATCATTGCACGGGATCTGAATTCTAACATTATTGGATAGCTCATCATTTCAAATATTCAACTCACGCTCTGTTAATCCTTGCAATTTCAACATGTTTTCATATCCACCACATCTATTGTTGAGAATCTTGATAGCTCAACATTGATCCTCCAGTTTTTTTGATCAAGTGGTGAGTTTCCTTGCAAGACGTCAACGTGTCAATGTGATTGGTGATTTGTGTTTAGACCCTCCATATACCTGTCAAATGTATTCATCGACCATCAGATCTGTGTTATATACCTGTTCAATTTCCTGAGCACGCTCAGCTAAGTGATGTGGAATGTTGTGACATGTCTAATCTATCTACAAATTCAGCCTCTATTGACGTGTTGAGGTCCATACGGTTGTAATGGTATCATGTAATTCTCACCATTGCAAGTCTCGTGATCTGCTTCTTTTCATTTTGTTTTGCATTAATGAAAGTGCAAGAATCCAAGGTGATCTCCCATCCACTATCTCGGATGTGATTTCTTCAAGGTTTTGCTACTACGCCTGGACACCACAACACGGTGATTTCCTCCTTGACTCATTCCTCTACACACATTTTTCTCGTGGATCAAACTCGTCCGTTATTTTATATCATATATTCTTCTCCGAAGACCCACATGTATGCTCTGTCTTTAGAGCTTCCTCGGGTATTTCCACAAAAGATAAGCCCAAACCATAGACATATAAAGACAACACACAAAAAACACCACCACCTTGCTTGTGAATTTTCCACTTGGATATGCACGTTGATAGAGTTGTCAATAGATAGAAAATAAGTCCGAGTACATAGAAGAAAGTTGTGGTTATTTGTTGGGGGTTGTATTTGAGCACAAATCGTACATGCAGTCCCATCAGCATCTAACTCAGAATAGACGACACCTAGTTGAAGTATTCGTTTATAGTTTTGTGTATATTCCTTCATATCTTGTTTGGGTTGATTGATTTAGTAAGAGATAATTGTGCAATATTTATTAGTTATATAGTGTAAGTTGATTAGTTTTAGTTTTAGCGGTCTTAGTCAAATGTGTTATGACTATTCAAATTATTTGAGTCAAGAAATTTTATATAGTGTCGTTATATTGTTTATACATGTTCTATGAATTAATGTATTTAAAAAAGGGTCATTAGTTATCCGATAGAGTTGTTCCATCCATTATCAAAATTTGTGTGTCTAGTTTTATAGTGAGTCATCAAAAGTGTTATCGAGAATTCAAAAAAATATATAGAAAAATTAAGTCATTGTAAAATTCAAAGAGTCAAATATTGTAAAATAAAAAAATTGCCTTATGGAGACGCATTTTTGGTGTTATCGACGTCTAAAAATTAAAAAATTCACATTGTGGGAGGGAAGAAAAGAATAACGTAAATATGGAAACAAATGTGATTCATGTTTGCATTCTGTTGAGGTAGCAATAAATATTCATGGAGGAAGGAGGAAATGGAGGCTAGAGGTCAATCAACAACCTCTCGTCAGTCACCAATGATGGGGCCGCACGAAGCTGTGGTGGCAGTGTGTGTGTATGTGTGTTTTATTTTATTTCAGATTTGCAGTATGATTTCAAGTTCCTATTTGAATAAGTGAAATTTTCACATTGAGGGGGAACTGAACATGGTCTCAATGTTAAATTTTCCCTCTATTCAGTTTGTATTCAATAAGCAGTGGTTCCTACATGATTCCCTGAAGGAAAGACATAGTGGACAAATGAAAGCACAAAGGAAAAGCAGCAACATGATATTTAGGTTATTGGTTTTCCTGTAAAACCATCCTTTATTTTAGGTTTTTGGTTGTCCTATAAAACCATCCTTTGTTTTAGGTTGTTGGTTGTCCTATAAAACCATCCTTTGTTTCAAGTTGTTGGTTGACCTACAAAACCATCCAGATCATGAGCACGCATGGGCGACAAGCTGCAAAAGGAAGTGTGATTGTTGTTTCTATAATGTCAACATTAGGGGAGTGTATATTGGGAATTAATAATGTTAACAATAGGGGAGTGAATGTTACCAAAATATTGTGTAACATTATTAAATAAAATGTAATATTATTAATAATGAGTTTATAGAACTCATATTAATAATATAGTTGTAATAGTTTTATTATTGGTGAGTTGTGAGAACAACTCACATAACTATTTTAGTGTGAGAGATATCTTAGGGATAAGTTTGAGAGATTGTAGGGATTGGAGAGAGATATGTGGGTTGTTGAGGATTGATGTTGACTCCTTGTATTAAGGAGAACATCCTCCTATATAATGTAAACTCCATCTATGTAAATACATCCCGAATAATTTAGTTTCTAAATTATAATTACATTCTATGTTTTTATAATTATGCAAGTACTTAACACTTCTCAAGAGTTTCAAGGCCCTCTAAGTTTTAAATTTGATTGTGTCTTTGTATGTGTGAATGTAGGTACCAAAGGTGAAGAAGAAAATGAAATAAATGATTCCTTAAATGAAGAGATAGAGAACAAGAGTGAAGAAAAGAAAAAGAGGATTTTTTGAGAAACTACAAGCTCACTATAGTTTAGTTAATGGTGAAATTGCAGCAATTAGTGTGATGAGAGGATCTTGGAGAGATCTCACAAGAATGTGGAGCCGTTTAAGTGGAGAAGATGAGTTCCAAGATAAGGAAAGTGTTATAGAAAAAGGTTAAATGAAGAAGATAATGAAGATGAAGGTGAGATGGAAATCCAAGAAAAATAAATAAGCTAAGAAACTAATAACTTGGAATAAGAAACAATGATCTTAGCAAACAAATATCATCAAAAGGATGAAGAAGTCAAGATGGCGAAGAGAGAAGACAAGGAAAGGACTAGTTGTCCAATATTTTTGCATTCTAAGGTGGTTTTAGCTTTGTATGTGCAGGTATAGACCAAGATATGAATGAGAAAGATGAAAAAAGGTTGACATTGAAGAAGAAAAACAAGTGAATGATGAAGAAGAAGAGGAATACCAAGGTGAAGAAATATAGAGAATGAAGCAAGAAGGTGATAGAACAAGAAAGAAAGGAACCATGCAAGCTAGGAAAAGAGAAAATAAATCTAAAGAACATGATGATGAGCTCAAGAACAAAAAAAAAGGAAGGAATTAAAGGATGCAAATAAATTGGAAGAAGAATAATAAAACAAGATATGAAGTCAAACTTTTCCTACCCCTAGAGTATGATGTAAGAACATCAGGGTGCGAGAAAAATTAAGGTGATAATTGTCCTCCTTGTCATGATCTTAGGTTATTTGAGTGTTTTAGGTTTGTTAGGAACCAATGATACTCATGTCAATATTTTAAGAATGTTCAAAATTTTAATTTTTCTCCTTGTCACATTTTCCCTCCAAAAGGGTATTAAAATTGTAAAAGCATGGAAAAGTGGATATTGAGCTTGAAAGGTAGTTTTCAAGAGGGTGTGTAGATTTCTAGTGTAGGTTTCATAGGTCATAGGAGTGATTAAATTCCATGAAATGAAAAACAATGTAAAATGAGGTAGGATGCATATCATGAGTTGTTATGGGAATTTGAAAATTTAAGGAGTTATAAAAGACATATGGGAAGTCCATGAGTCACAAAAAGGGAGTTATGAATCAAGAAGAGGAAGTTATATTAAGAGATAATTTGAATATAGGATAAGGATAGAGTAATTTAGAATCATTCCTCAAGTAAGAGGATGTAGGAGAAAGGATGGACTAATGAGATTTGTTTGTACTGCAGTTATGAGATAAAAATCTCATATTTTCTGCATGACAAGAATGTTTTTGCTTTTACAAGTGCATTTTTTGATTGATATTCTCATTTTTTGTAATTAATATGAATTCATTCAATCCAATATATCTCAAATTAAAAGTGAGATGATTGATTATCCAAGATGGTAAGGCTATAATACCCGGTTTTGACTAAGTTTGAAGAAACTAGTGATTGTGTGCATGACTGTGTATGCAAGTTTTAATTTGTCTTGAAATAGTCACCATATTTTTTAAACTCTAAATGATCTTAAATGCATATTTAGAAGGATTATAACCTTACACAAGTGGTTTTTTAATAGTTTTTGTATATTACATGTTTATAAAAAGTTGTGATGAAAACTCCGTTGAGACCTTGTTATGCGAGAATGAAATCCTTCTCAAACCTAGTAAAATGAACATAACTCATGTGTTTTGAGAATTTAGGTTCTTACATTTTGAAGGTAGAATAACGATACCATTTTAAATTTTTTTTTTAAGGAATTTTTTTTTTAAAAATGTATATGAAGTTATGTGCATGATATACGATTGTCTCGGGCTAATAGGAGCATTGTGAGCAAGAAAGAGAAAAGTGAGATAGATAGGAAAGGAGAGGAGTTTTGTGTTTTTTGTTGTTTTGAGTTCATTTTTATCAATATAACACTATTTTGAGGTGGATATGTAGGGAATAGCAGTGGAGGAGCTATAATGATACTTGAGAAGTAAGAAGTTATATTGTGTTTGGAGCTAGTGAAGCAAGAAAAAGAGCAAATCAAGGAAGGTGAGTCTAAGAAGAGTTTGAACTAAGGATGATCTATTTGATGATTTAATTTACATTTTATGAAGTGTATTAGACATGTTATGGTGTTTAGAAAACATCCTAAAGTGAAATAAGTCAAAAATTGCATAGTAGATCCATTTTGGGCATTTTGACTATATCCTAATTTGTAGAGTTGTGATTAAGCTTGTTGAAATTTATCATAACTATTTGAATGCATTATGAATGTTTTTTTTTACATAATTTTGGTATCAGAGCGTGGAGTTCTTGTTATGATTTCTTATTGATATTTGAAATTATGCTTTTATTGCTAAAATATTGTGTGAGTGTGTGTGGTGAATGAAGTGAAAGTTGAAGAGAGAGAAGAAGAGAAGTGTGAAATTGAAAGAGAGGTTGAAGACACAAAAATATGTGGTGAGGCCAAGGTGAGGTGTAGAGAAAAGAAAGGTGAAATAGACTTGTCATAGAAAGAGAGGATGGACCAAGAAGAGACAATAAGAGAGTTATGGAAGTTGTTTATCGAAAAAAGAAAAAGAAGAGATAGAGAAAAGAAGAGAGAAGAGAAGAGAAAGTAAGAAGAATGGATGAAGAAAGAGATATCGGAGTTAATCACACCAATTGTATAGATCTATATCAAATCTAAGCATTCAAATAATAGATATGGAAATAAACCAAAAGAAAATACATAAGATATAACGTGGTTCACCCAGTGTGGGCTACGTCCACCAAGAAACAACCAATATATTATTTAAATCTTTATAGAGGATATATAATGAAGATCTATAATCTTCCACACCTTTGGATGTACAGTACTTTCTTCCTCACAAGCTTCATTTTTCTCTCTCTCAAGAATTCCTTCTTACAATTCTTCTAATTTTAACTTCTAACCCTAGCTTTCTAGCTTATATAAGCATATACAAACTTAGGGCACTTTAGCAATACAATTACAACCCTTAGATCACCTTTTAATCAAATGTTATATCTAATCCCATGACTTAAATAAAAAAATTCACACACAGGAGACTGACGTTTGTTACCCCAACCGATGTCGGTTCATACTAGCTGACCGACGTCCGTCAGCTGACTAATGTCGATTCTTGTGTAAACTCCGTAAGTTGTAAAATATGTTATTTGTGAAGAAATTAAGCTCCACAATCTCAACAATCTCCCACTTAGAGATAAATTTCTTCACTACACCATACACATCCATCCTTGAATCCTTTCATTGGCTTGTTTCTTCCTCTTCAAGTCTCAAACTCAAAGGCCAACAGAAGTGGAGTGTATCTCCAACTTATCCTTTTCCAACGACTTCTTTAGCATATACGTATGGTTCTTATTTATATGAATTTTCTCCAGTTTTATCTCCCATCTTCCAACACCTACCGTATGAAATGATATCTCAATTGAATTTGTTTCTTTCTTGAATGAAATGTTGAGTTCTTTGCCATATGAATCATGCTTTGACTATCACTGTATAATATGCAATCCTCTTTCTCCTTACCCAAATCTTCTATGAACCTTCTCATCCATATCATATCCTTTCTAGTCTCTATAGTAGACAAGGCCACAATATTCTATAATCTCAAAATCCAAATAATTGTTTTCCCACCTACTATGAATACATATCCAGTGGTGTTTCTCCTACCATCCAAATTTCCAGCGATATCTGAATCAACATAGCTACATAAAGAAGTATCTAACCCTCCATAACATAATTGCATGTTGGATGTCCCTCTCAAATATCGAGAATCCATTGGACTGATTTCCAATGCTCTTTACCTAGATTGGCCATAAATCTACTCATAACTCCCACTTCCTATGCAATGTCTGGTCTGGTACAAACCACAACATACATGATACTTCTAATTGTTGAAGCATATGGAACCCGTGCCATGTACTTGACCTCCTCTTGTGATGTAGGACACTGATCTTTGTGTAATTTGAAGTGTATAGCCATAGGTGTACTTACATGTTTTGAATTATGCATATTAAACCTTTCCGACACCTTATTGATATAATGTTCCTGAGATAAATACAATTTCTTGTTCTTCATGTCTCTAAGAATTTACATGCTAAGGATTTTATTTACAGCTCCTAAATCCTTCATCGTAAATGTATGAGCTAACTTTTTTTTAAGCTCAACAATATCCTGCATACTAGATCCTATGCAATAAACATATCATCTATATACGAACAAAATAATATAGCTTCCATTTTCAAGCTTCTTGAAATAAATACAATGGTCATATTCACATCTCATATAACCATGCTCATGCATAAAACTATCAAACCTCATATACCATTTCCTTGGGGCTTGTTTGAGCCCATATAAGCTCTTTTTCAACCTACACACAAGTTTCTCCTTACCCTTGACTTCATACCAAAACGGTTGCTGCATATATATCTCTTCCTCTAAATCACCGTGAAGGAAAGCCATATTAACATCAAGTTGTTCTAAATGTAAATCTTTTACTTCAACTAAACTCAATAGATTACGTATGGAATTCATTTTTACTATAGGAGAAAAAAATCTCACTAAATTCAATACCTACTTTCAGTGAAAATCCTTTTATCACAAGCCTTGCCTTATATCTTTTCTATCCACCCTCTTCTTCCTTGATCCTCTAAACCCATTTTTTTGAAATGTCCTTTTACCTACTAGAAACTTGACAAAATCCCATGTCTAGTTTTGTTCCAAAGAGTCCATCTCTTCATCTATGTCATTCTCCCACTACTTATGAGTCTCACCCTACATTGCTTCTTCAAAAATTTCTGGTTCACCACTATTAGTTAATAATAAATAAGATAAGGAAGGTGTAAATATTTTTGGAGGTCTACTTACCCTTTGTGACCTTCTTACTAATATATGGGTGTCAAGTATCAATTTGTACATCCTATACACTAGTATCCACCTCTGATAGTGGCCGACGTTGGTTCAGGATGCCGACATCTGTTACCCTCAACGACGTCGATACCTATAGATGACTATTTTAAATCCGAGAATGCATTTTCTTCCACAAACTCTTCCACCGGTTCATCTTTGGTATCAAAATTTTATCCATGTACATTCTCTTTTCATTCCATTTATTGTCACGACTCCTAACAATCTTAGAATCTTCTAAATCCCAAAATCGAAATCTAAAATCACTAAAGCCATAACCAATAAAAGTGCATCTCTTGGATTTAGCATCCAACTTTTTCTATTTTCTTTATCAACATGCACAAAAGCTTCTAAACCAAATACTCTAAGAAAAGAAAGATCCACCTCTTTTCCAGTCCAAGCATATTCTGTTATTCCACCATCCAATACACTTGAAGGCCCATGGTTGAGTAAATACACCGCCGTGTCTACTACTTCTACCCAAAAATGCAAGGGTAATCTAACATGTATCCTCATGCTTCTTGCACGTTCTATGATTATCCTACTCATTCTTTCTACAAATTTTTTTTCCTGTGGTGTTTTATTAATTGATATTTCTCTATGTATTCTACTCACTAAACAATAATCACTGAAAGTCTTGCTGCAGTACTCACCACCATTATCAGATCCAAGGCATTTTAGTTTTAAATTTGATTCATTTTCCACAAGGTATTTCCATATTTTAAAAGTCTCAAAAACATAATATTTACGTTTAGTACGATAAACCCATAGCTTTTTGTGGCATCATTAATGAAAGTCACATAATATTGGGATCCTCCATGCGAAAGCTACCTGGGTTGTTCCCCACACATCTAAGTGCACAAACTCCAATTTTTTATCCTCATTTTTTACCCCAACTTTGAGAAATATCACTCTCTTTTTCTTTCTAAATATACAATGCTTACAAAATCAATATCTACATCTTTCAAATCTATAACTTACCCTTAGCCTTTAAGATCTACATTGCTTTTTATTCATATGGCCCAGCCGATTATGCCACATGATTTCATATGAATTTGAAGTAGATAGCACATAAAAGGAATCAGTAATACAAGTAGATAAATATAATGTTCCTATATTCTCGCTTCTTGCCACAACAAGATCTCCCTTGGTAACTTTCTAAGAGTCGGTTGTGAATGTAACCATGCAACCAGATTCAACTAGTTGTCCTATAGAAATTAGATTTCTCCTAAGGCTTGGCAAATGACTCACATCTTTAATTATCCATGTATTTCCATTAAGAAATTTTAGATGAACTTCCCCTTTACCAGTAATATTACATCGCTCATCATCTCCTAAATAAACATGCCCAAAATTTCCCTAGACATAATTTCTGAAATAACCCTTATTAGGGGTACCATGGAAAGAAACTCCTAAATATAAAACCAAAGATTCAATTTTATTATCCAAGGAGAGAATAAGGGTATCTTGCATTACCTCTGTAGATGCAACATTTTCCCACACGAGTTCATTAGCTAGGCAATATCCTAAAGCACGTGGGTTCATATTAAGGTAATTAAAATTAGTAAAATTAAACTCAATATACCGATAGACATGAGGGGGGAAAAGGGTTTAATTTATTAATATTTTGAATCAAGTATTTGGGTAGGTTAGAGAGGTGGGCCAATGGAAATGAAGGTTTAATTTTGATATAAAACTAAAACATTTGAACCCTAGTTTTTAAATGTATATACCATAAAATTGGAAAAGGGGTGTGTTCATAAAGTTAAATTATAATCTCTTTTTGAATAAAGAAATCTCAATTAAGATATTCTTAACCAATAAAAACAAGATGGTAGAAAACTAGGATTGAGTATGTTTTTCAACACAAGTGATATTATTTCACCATTTTAATTATTTGAAGAACTATTGATAAATAATTAAAGTGTAACATTTATAAGGTGATTTGTAATAGGTATTCAATGGCTTCAAAATATATTTCAAGCGGATTAAAATTTTTGAGTTCAAATATGATATATTTTCTTTTAATATATTATGGTAGAAATAAAAAGGGGTAAATAAAATTGTAATTGAAAAATGGGTAGGTAAGGTACATGGAAAAAATAGGGGTATTTTCATTCTAATAATATAACAGGAGGGGTATTATCAATTGAATAATTAGAGGTAAAAAAACAGAATTAAGGGTATTCTTTAATACCATTCAATGCACGTGTTATACCATACTTTTACCTTGAACCCCCATGATTTTCCTCTTTACCTTTCTCTGTTATATTCTCTTTCTTTTCCTTGAACCAACAATCCTTCTTTGTATGTCCTTTCTTTCCACAATTCCAAAGAGTTATTCCTATACCTCTGGATTTAGATCTACCATTTATTGACTTTGATTTCCCATTATTCTTACTCTTTGATCTCTTTACCTTTCTCTCTTTCTTTTCCTTGACCAGCAATCCTTCTTTGTATGTCCTTTCTTTCCACAATTCAAAGCAGTTATTCCTATGCCTCTAGATTTAGATCTGCCATTTATTGACTTTGATTTCCCCATTATTCTTACTTTTGATCTCTCCTTCGCCTGCCCCTTCTTTCTACATTCAAAGCATTTCCAGATGATGATTCTCATGTGTTGTTCCTACGTATTTCTTCATTCTCGATTATACTAAACATATCATCAAACTTTAAAATATTAGTAGCAGACATTGTATTACTAACAACCATTAACAAGTTATCCCAAGTCCAACTATATGGAAAAGAGCATAAGAATAAAAGTGTTTTTACTTAATCACCAAACAAAATATTAACTAATTTTAATTGATTTACAATAGACCAAAATCATTTAAATGGTTTGATACAGATCCACCTTCTTGCATTTTAGAATTAAATAATTTCTTCATCAAATAAAATTTATTGGAAGCACTTGGTTTTTCATATAAATTAGCTAAAGATTTCATCAAATCTATTGTGGTTTTTGCTTTGGTAATATTCAAAGCCACAAATGTTGTCAGGCTCAATCTTATAGATCCCAGAGCCTTTCTGTCAAGAATTTTCCATTCTTCATCAGTCATCTTTGTAGGTCTTGCCTTCTCATCCAATGGTAAATATAAATATTTCTGATACAGATAATCTTCCACCTGCATCTTCCATAATTGATAATTACGGCTGTCAAATTTCTCAACTCTGTATTTTCCATCTTCTACCATTGTTGTAGCTCCCACTCAATCAAAAATCCCTTTGTGAGTAAATATGTCAACACACAAAACCTCAAACAAAAATATCATATACTAGTTGTTGGGGTTAACCACACCATTGTATAAATATATATCATATCTAAGCATACAAGAAATAAATATAGAAATAAACCGAAGAACAATACACAATATAATGTGGTTCACCCAGTGTGGGCTACTACATCCACCAAGAAACAACCAATATATTATTTAAAGCTTTACAGAGGATATACAATGAAGATCTGTAATCTTCCACACCTTATTTGGATGTACAGTACTTTCTTCATCACAAGATTCTCTTTTTCTCTCTCTCAAGAATTCCTTCTTACAATTCTTCTAATTTTGGCTTCTAACCTAGCTTTCTAGCTTATATAAGCATATACAAAATTAGGTCACTTAAGAATACAATTACAACCCTTAGATCACCTTTTAATCAAAGGTTAGATCTAATCCTGTGACTTAAATAAAAATATTTCACACATAGGAGACCGACACCAAATACCCCAACTAATGTCGATTCATACTAGTTGACCGATTTCGATTCTTTTTAAACCTACAAGTTGTAAAACATGTTATTTGTGAAGTAATTAAGCTCCATAATCTCAACAAGAGATGGCACAGAGTTAAAAGGGACATAGAGCAACTTGAAGAATGATGAAGCTTGGAATGATGAGATATGAGCTTAAGGAGAGCTATGGACTTGAGTTTGTGATGAAGAGGAAAGCTAAATGGATTATAATATAGATTATAAGAATAAATCAGAAATCGCAGATAAAAATTATGATCAAGAGTGAAGAGGGGAAGTTAAAGCAAGAAGAAAAGAGGATACGAGAGAAAAAGAAAAAGAAGTTAAAAAGAGATAGTGTATGAAAAAATCATATTTTAAATAAGGAGGAAGTGATTGCAAGATTCTTAGCTTTCCTTAAAGAGGATAAAGAAAAGAGTGATGAAGCAGAGCAAAAAAGTGATGAAGAGGAAGAGCTCATTGATGGAGATTTTTAAGAGGCTCAAGGGCCTCCAAGTTTTAAATCTAATTGTTTCTTTGTATGTGTGAATGCAGGTACCAAAGGTGAAGAAGAAAAGGAAATAAGCGATGCCTTGAATTAAGAGATAGAGAACAAGAGTGAAGAAAAGAAAAAAGAGGAAGTTTGTGAGAAGTTGCAAGATCACTATAGGTTAGTTAAGGGTGAAAGTGCAATAGTTAGTGTGATGAGAGGATCTTATAGATCTCTCACAAGCACATGGAGCTGGTTAAGTAGAGAAGATGAGGTCCAAGCTAAGGAAAATGTTAGAGAAACAAGGGAAAATGAAGAAGATAATGAAGATGAAGGTGAGATGGAAATCCAAGAAGAATAAATAATTCAAGAAACTGATAACTTGTAGTAAAAAACAATGATCTTAGCAAAGGAATATTAAAGAAAGGGTGAAGAATTCAAGATGGTGAAGAGAGAAGACAAGAAAAAGACTAGTTGTCTACTATTGTTGCATTCTAAGGTGGTTTTTAGCTTTTTATGTGCAGGTATAGATCAGGGGATGAATGAGAAAGATGAAAAAAGTGTGACAATGAAGAAGAAAAGCAACTGAATGATGAAGAAGAAGAATACCAAGGTGAAGAAAGAAGGTGACAAAGCAAGCAAACAAGGAACCAAGAAAAATAGTAAAAGAGAAAATAAATCTAAATAACATGAGGATGAGCTCAAGAATAGAAGAAAAATAAGGAATTTAAGGATGTAAATAAAGTGGAAGAAGAATAAGAAAACAATCTATGGAGTCCAACTTTTCCTACCCCTAGAGTATGATGCAGGATTATTAGGGTGTAAGAAACATTGAGGTGATAATTTTAATCCTTGTCATGATATTATATTATTTGAGTTTTTTAGGAGTCTTAGGGAACCAATGAGAGTCATGTAAAGATGTTAATAATGTTCAAAATTTTAATTTTCCTCCTTGTTGCATTTTCCCTCCAAAAGGGATTTAAATTATAAAAACATGGAAAAGTGAATATTGAGTTTGAAAGGTAGTTTTTAAAAGGGTGAGTAGGTGTCTAGTAAATTTTTCATAGGTAATAGAAATTATTAAATTCCATGAAATGAAAAATAATGTAAAATGAGGTAGGAGGTATATCATGAGTCGTTATAGGAATTTGAAAATTCAAGGAGTTAGAAAAGATATATGGAAAGACCATGAGTCAAAAAAGGGAGTTATGAATAAAGAAGATGAATTTACATGGAGAGATAATTAAAATATTGGAGAAGGAGAGAGTAATTTAAATCATTCCTCAAGGAATATGATGTAGGGGAAAGGATGGAGTAGCAAGATTTGTATGTACTACAATTATGAGACAATAATTTCATATTTTGTACATGACAAGATTTTTTTGTGCTAGTGCATTGTTTAATTGATATTCTCCTTATTTGGGATTAATATAAATTAATCAATCTAATAGATCTCAAAGTGCAAGTGAGATGATGGATTCCCTGGATGGTAAGGCTCTAATACCCTATTTTGACAAAGTTTGAAGAAACTAGTGATTGTGTGTATGACTGTGTATATAAGTTTTAATATGTCTCAGGATAGTCACCAAAACTCTTTTATTTAAACTCAAATGATATGAAATTTGGACTATGGAAGGATGATGACCTTATGCAAGTTTTTTTTAACAATTTTTCTATATTATGTGTTTATCAAAATTTGTTATGAAAACTCAGCCATGACCCTGTTATGTGAGCACGAAATCCTACTCAGGCCTAGTAAAATGAGAATAACTCACATGTTTTGGGAAGTTAGATTCTAAAATTGTGTTAAAATAATGAGACATTGTACAATTGGGTGTTTAATTAAATAATTATTTGAAAATAGTATATGAATTTATGCATGACATACGATTGTCCCAGCTAATCGAGCATTGTGAGAAAGAAAGAGAAAACTGAGATAGAGAGGAAAAGAGAGGAGTTTTGTGTTTTTGGTTATTTTGAATTCATTTTATGATCAATATAACACCTTTTTAGGTGTCTAAGTAGGGATTAGAAGTGGAGGACCTACAATGAGACTTGAGAAGCAAGAAGGTTCTATTTTGTGTTTAGAGCTAGTGAAGCAAGAAGAAGAAAGTCAAGAAAGGTGAGTCTAAGAAGAGTTTGAATGAATGATGATCTATTTGATGATTTAATTTACATTGTATGAAGATATTCGATAGGGTATGGTGTTGAAAAAACCTCCTAAGGTGAAATAAGTCAAAAATTTCATAGTAGATCCATTTTGGGCTTTTAGACAACATCCTAATTTGCAGAGTTGTGAGTAAGGTTGTTGATTATTTCTCCTAAATTTTTTAATGCATGATGAAAAATTGTTTTCTCTACATAATTTTGGTATCAAATCATGGAGTTATTTTTATTATTTATTATTTATATTTGAATGTATGCTTTTTTGTCTAATATATTGTGTGTGTGTGGTGAATGAAGTGATAGGTGAAGAGTGAGAAGAAGAGAAGTGTGAAGATGAAAGAGAGAGTGAAGACACCAAAAGACCTGGTGAGGCCAACATAAGGTGTAGAGGAAACATCAAGATGAAACAAAATTGTCATAGAGATATGATGGACCAAGAAGAGGAAATAAGAGATTTGTGGAAGTTGTTTAGCCACAAAAGAAGAAAAGAAGAGATAGAGAAAAAAAAGAGAAGAGCAGAGAAAGCAAGAAGAATAGATGTGTATTGCCCACTTCCCTTCAATATTGTTTAGATAGATTTTCTTCCATATTATCGTTTATTTAATATAACTCTCGGTATACATTGTATTAGCATGAGGTTCCAACCTTATGACTTGAATAATATGGATATGACATGACCTACTTGTATAGTGTTATTTTGATAGATAATAAGTTGATGTTGTAGGAATATGAATTACATATATTTTAATTTGGTTGCAAGCATGAGTTATATTTGTAGTTATATTATGGAAACATGGTTGATTTTAGACTTATATAAACTTATTAATGAAATTTAATTGTTATAATTTGGTGTGCATGTGTATTTTATTAGATTGAATGATGAATAGTGAATAACAAGTAAATGGATAATTGATGCAAGTAAAATTAGTTTGTGTGTTCTATTGAAACTTAACCGATATTGATAAATTTATCTTGAAAATTATATATATATATATATATATATATATATATATATATATGTGTAAATTGTTTGATGTATGTGTGACAATGTGTGTGTGTTTGTGTAATAGTTACAATTGATTTATATATATCATTTCGGGCAGGTATGATGTGTTTGTTGAGTGTGCAGATGACGAACATGTGTTTAGGAGATTTAATACCAAAATAAACAAAATAAAATAAAACAAACAAAAGAGGATGAAGGGGGACTAACTCACACGGGGATCATTGGCCAACAATGGGTCACTCGAGCTTGGAAAATTAGATAGGGAATGTATTTGTGTAATGTGACCTTGGTTTTAATGATTTCCTTTTATTTTTGTTTTTTAAATTTCTTTTCCTTTTCATTTTAACCTTTAGATTGAATAGTTTTCTATCTTTAATAATTTGATTTAATAAATTTGTAAGTTGGATTGTCAAATTAACCTCTTTCTATTTTTGGGATGTTAGACCCATGTTTTGTGGATTGAAAAGTTTTCCATTTATGGAAAACTCGAATTTGGCCTTTGATGGAAATTTTGGAAGGTGTGTGGGACAAGTAAATCTTGTCCCACACTCCAAAACTCTCATTACATTTTTATGACACTTTGGCCACTTAAAGGCTCTTTTGTACATCATTTATGGCTTGTGATATTTCTCTCTTTTCAAGATGAGATTTTCTAAGTACTTTTCTTACCTTTTTGAATTTTGGGATTTGGGATTATTTATGATGATTTGATGAAGTGACATTTTTGGTTTCTTGAAAATCAAGTTTTGTGGATGTGCACCATTTATTTTATTTTCTAATTTCTTTATTTATTTTTGTGTGAGGATTTTGGGAAATGGGATGAGTATGGGTTAAGTCATGTCAAAAAGTGAATTGATGGTTTGTAAGGATGACCCATGTGATTTTGTAAGGGATTTTATGTCATGTTTGGGGATTAGGGTTACTTTTGGGGATGGAGCATGCCACATGGCATGATCTATGAGATCCTCTACCTTGAGTTTTTCTATAAATTGGAGTCTTATGCCTTGTTTTGGGGGAGTTCACTTGGTCTTAGGGAGGTGTGTTTTTTGAGGATTGTTTGGAAGGTTTGTGGGATTGTTGGAGTGCTTGAGAATGCTTGGTTATGTTAGTGTAGGTTATTATTTATCCTTTTATTTATTTATTAGGATAATTATTACACTTGTGTTATCCTACACTTGTTGGGTTAGCTTGCTTAGGTGTACTAGTTGTGTGGAGTTAGCTTACTAGTTGTGTTGAGTTAGTTTCTTAGTTATGTGGAGTTAACTTACTAGTCTTGTGGAGTTAACTTAACTACCAATATCAGTTAGTGGGAGTTCTCCACCACTAATTTAGGTAGTAGTTGCACTTCCCTCCTCCTATATATACATCTTTCTTATCAATAATTCAAGTCATTCTATTGTAATGTATTGAGCATTATGGATTATGATGGATTTCCATATATGGTATTTTAGCTCATCTATTTTTGTAAATCTAATGTGGTGTGCTATTATCATCTAAGATTGTGGCTTGGAACAATCTTTTATCATTCCTTTCATGGCATTAGAGCTGAGATTGTTATTGACATCCGTCTATAAGTTTTATTTTGCAAATAAATTCTTTATATATTCATATATTTGGGATTTGTTCGTATTTTGTTGTTGTGTGTGGTTTTATGCAAAACATAGGCTTCCATTGGATCAAAGGTGGGAAAACCCTAATATTGAATGTAAACTCACCCATTTCTAGAGGTAGTCATTTTTTTGTGGTTATAATGAAATGCACAAGTTTCACCTCGGATTCACACATACCGAAAAGAAAACATGGAAATATTTTTCTGGGTTTTTTGGATTTCTCGAGATCTAAACTGGGTTTTGTTCTGGTGAGGTAGATATTTTTCAGGTTTGGGAAAATCTGAGACTTCTATTTTCAAAAACATAGGTCACTTTATCCACACAGTCCAAAATAGTAATTTTTACTAGAAGAAGCAGTTGGATGTGACTTTCTTGAAAACAAGCGGCACACCCTAGAATATTAAGTTGCACAATACTCATTGAAATCCTTAGCCCCTGGTCATATGGTATGGTCATATGAGGGCTTAAGGCTTACGATAGGTGCTTAACTTCAACCCCTTTTAATTCTATTTGTGTGGTGGAGGAAACAACATTAAATTTTGTTTTAGTGGTAACTAAAATAAATAACAGAGCAAAATATTGAAAAGTTTGTAACTTTTGCTCAGTAACTCGGTTTTGAGTGTTGTTTTTTGCAAAAGTGCTTATTTTTTCATGTTCTTTCCATTGGAAATATTTATTTTGAGACTTGCACTATAATTATAAAGTGCCAAATATGGAGGAGTGTTGTAATCAATTATGGATGCAATTTTAGTTGAGCCCGACGTCCTAAACTTTTGGGAGTTACATTCTTCTCTATCATGGATTATGAGAATGATATGCTTTTCTCTGAAGTGTGTGGACTTCAAGAGGATATTGTAAAATTTGTGGAAGAAAATATATCACTCAAGAAGTGAAATTCTCTTCTACAATCACTCATTCACGATAAGGATACAATAATACACTTCCTGCAAAACAAACTTGCTAGCCTACAACATCACCATCATATTGTGGATAGCCATATCCATGTTCTAGTCCACTTATAGTCATTACTCCCGAACCCACCGACATTGATATGTCAATCTTTGAGTTTTTCTCTCTCTTGATGTTCATACACCTATGAAGCTTGTTATTGCATGCTCTTCCACATCTGTGCCTATTACAGTACCACATGTTATGTATCCTACTTCTTCTCAGCTGCATGGCTTTTTTGAGAAGCATACCACTACATTTAGTTCTCGCATGCTCTGTTCTATGGGTCTTACTAGCGAAGTCATTGGAAGATATTCACAGGTTATTGTTTCCTCTATTCCACATGTTAAGTGGAATTCTCATCATGACATTGGTTTTCAAGAAGATACTTCATTGGGATCACACATTGATAGAGCTCCTTTTTTGTTCGCTCGACTCTTTCTAAGGATCATGAGCAACACATGAGTTATGTACCTTCACTCAGGCTTGAGAAACCTAAGATTTCAGCTATCATACATGATCAACCTAACACACATTCTGATGTTCTTTTGCATGCACCCATTGTACATTTTACACCAAATCATATGTAGGAATCTTCTTCATCCATCCATGTTGATTTGGGGTGGATATCTGATCACTCATGGCAGCGACATAGGCATTCATTGAGAGGACTCTATAGGCATGGCTCCTCCACCATTCGGCCTCTTGCTCCACTTTCTATACCTTATGCATTGTGATGCTTCTTATTTTGAGCATTTTTCTTTAGCAGGTGTAGTGTATCTCTCTTGTTTGTTGAGAGATTTTGTATCTATATTTTTGACACTTTTGGCATGTTGACAGTATATCTTATAGGGGATCTATTCTGGTTCATTCTAGTGTTAGTTTTTCAGTGTTTGAATAGTTGTTTTGACAACTCATATAGATTTGTAGTGCCACTCCACCCATTCAACAGTATGGGAGGGTGTGGTGCTTTGAATCTACTTCTTTCGGGTTTCGTGTCCTTGCCTTGTTACCTTGGCTTTTCTTAGATCGTGACACTCTAGAGTTTGTGTCCTTGCCTTGTTGCTTTGGTTATTGTTCTTGGATCGTGACACACCTATTTACAGCAGTTGATCAAATTATGTTTGGTGTTTTTTACACTTTCGACATCACTCCATTAACAGTCTCCTTGTATGGAGCTATTCTGGTGAAGCCTAGTGTCAGTTGTTTTTGAGTTTTGTGATCAAGCAGTGGATTTAGACCATAGTGCACACCAAACTTCTTCATCATTGTATGATTTTTTTGAGCCAAATTTCTTGGGATGCCTTGGACCAAATTTTTACTCTCTTTACTTTGTTACTCGTTTTAGGTACCTTGCGGTGTCCCTTTTTCCCAGTTATTGTACATGATTACCTCATCAGGGTTAGTTGTCGGGACTCATACTGTGGACATGCCACTTCTATTTTGGCCCCTAACATCACTTGAGGGGGATGTTAGAGTAGGTATTTACCTTAGCTCATGTTCACCTAGGTACTTTATTTACCTTTATTGTATTTATGCTCACCCACTTATGTGTGTGGATATTTATTTTATCTTATTTATATATTAGGAGATATTATCTAATCATTAGGTATAGTTCTTTCCTTGATCTATGGTATTGATAGTTTTTCCTTGATCTATGGTATTGACTAGATCCTTGATGTCTAGTTCTTTCCTAAATCTATGGTCTTGACTAGTTCTTTGATGATTAGTTATTTCCTTGATTTATGGCTTGATTTACGACCTTGGTGGTTATTAGATTGTTATTCCTTGCCTATTTAAGAAAGGTCCATTCTCATTGTATTGCATTGAGTTCCATTATAATATATGATATTGTTGCTCATTTGTTTGCAAATTTTTATGTAAAGCTATTTTGGTGAATTTCTTTCATCTTATTGATCATGGTGTTTGATTAGCATCTGTGTTCTTGGATTGGTATGATATGGTTATCGCTCTTTTATGGTATTAGAGCTATAGATGATGTAGACATCCATCTATAAGTTTTTCTTTACAAACAAGGGTTTATTATTTTCATGTATTTAGAATTAGATAAAATTTTTTGCAGCATGCATTTTTATCAAAAACAGTGTGGCATTAGATTTGGAAGGTATGAAAACCCTATAATTAACTCACTTGACCATGTTTTGAACTCACCATGTTTTGAGATAGTCAAATCTAGATGCATTCTTTTATCCATATTTTAGTTTTGGATATTTTATCCACTAGACGCATATATGTACCCTCTCCAGTACCTTTTCCGATGCATATAAGTGTATACTTTATTCTTTTATATTTTTTTTTTGGATGCGACCTTTTCTGTATCCATTGGATATTTACGGATGCACCTTTTACCCTCTGGATATTTCTAATTCCATGATTTACCCTCTGATTTACCCTCTAGACATTTAGGTTTTAGGAGCAGGCTTTATCCTTTGGTCGCAAGCATGTATCGTGTGGATGCACTCTTTTACCATTTGGACATTTGGGTGTCATGTGTGCCTTTTAAAAAGATCAACATTAAAATATTATTTTAATAGCAAAACCTTGTAGAGCTCATAACTTTTGATCCGTAGCGGATTAAGGTGATCTTTTTTTTTGAAATTGTGTATTTTTTCAAGATCTACGCATTGGTGACATTTTTATACACATATTTCAAATGTAAAAGGTACTTTTACTCATTGTAATATTTACATGCACTTAATTATAAAGTGCTAAATTCGGGAGGGTGTTGTGATCACTTGTGGATGTAATTTCGGTTGAGCCCGATGTCCTAAAATTTTGGGTATTGCATTCTTGTATCTATGGGTGTATACATTTATATCTCTCTTGTTTGTTGAGATATTTTGGATCTGTATTTTTGACACTTTTTTTGGCATGTTGATAGTCTCTCTTGTGGGGGAGCTATTTTGGTGGAGCCTAGTGTTAGTTTTTCAGTGTTCGAGTAGTTGATTTTGACAACTCATACAGATATGTGGTGTCACTCTACCCATTCAGCAGTATGGGAGGGTGTGGTGTTGATATTGTTTCTTGAGGTTTCATTTCCTTGTCTTGCTACATTGGCTTTTCTTGGATCATGGCACTCCTATTTATTTGGATCTTGTGCCCTTGCCTTGTTGCCTTGGTTGTTCTTTGATCGTGTCACACCTATTTGTGCAGCTTGATCAAATTATGTGTTTAGTTTTTTTGTATTTTCAACATCACTCCATTGACAGTCTCCTTGCATGGAGCTATTCTGGTGAAGCCCAGTGTCAATTGTTTTTGAATTATATGATCAAGCAATGGATTCAGACCATAGTGTGCACCACACTTCTTTAGCATTGTATGAGTTTTTAGAGTCAAGCTTAAGGATATCTTGCAATAGGATTTTGCTCTCTACTTTGTTATTACTAGTTTTGGGTACCTTATGGTGTCCATTTTTCTAATTTTTTGTATGTGGGTACCTCATTAGGCCTTGTTTCTAGGACTCACCTTCTTTTCTACCCACCTAAGTTATGCTTACGGGAGGGTGTTAGTGTAGGTTATTATTTATCCTTTTATTTATTTATTAGGATAATTATTACACTTGTGTTATCCCTACACTTGTTGGGTTAGCTTGCTTAGGTGTACTAGTTGTGTTGAGTTAGCTTCTACTAGTTGTGTGGAGTTAACTTCTCAGTTATGTGGAGTTAACTTACTAGTCTTTTAGAGTTAACTTAACTACCAATATCAGTTAGTAGGAGTTCTTCACCACTAATTTAGGTAGTAGTTGCACTTCCCTCCTCCTATATGTACATCTTTCTTATTGAATAATTCAAGTCATTCTATTGTAATGTATTGAGCATTATGGATTATGATGGATTTCCATATATGGTATTTTAGCTCTTCTATTTTTGTAAATCTAATGTGGTGTGCTATTATCATATGAGATTATGGCTTGGAACAATCTTCTTATCGTTTATTTCAGGTTCAAGATCATTTTGGGACAAATAATTTTTAGGTATGCCTAACCCATTTGATTTCTCTATTTGTAATGTAATTTCTACTCCTTGAACTTATTTTGAAAACCGTGATTTTTATTACCCACTTGGGTACGTGTTAGTTTGTTAAATAAGTGTTGTGTATAAGCTTGCATGATTCCACTGTGGGCATGTAAGTGGTGTTGTGTGTAGGGGAATGTGTTTTACCACTGGAGGGATAAGTAGTGTTTGAAGTGAGGGATATGTTCCCTCTTTAGGTATTGTTTTGGAGGAACCAAGGGGAGGGGCAGCTAGTCCTAGTGGAGTTATAAGTGGTTGTGGGCATGAGAGGTATAAGTGTGGATCCATTTTTGTTTTTATTCTGCGAAGGAACCAAGGGCTAGCTACCCTCTCCTAGTGGAGTGATAAGTGGTATAGGGTGGTATATTCCTTCCCCATTTCAAACCATAGATGGTTTGATCATGTGTATTGACTTCCTTTTTGTGGTTGGCATACCTTGTTGTTTATCTCTTTGTTACTTGATTTTTGTGAACTTTTTTGCATGGTTGTTTTTATTTTGGGTGTTGTGTTATTCCAAAGCTCGGTTGTTAGTTCTTGAGCCCTTTGTGAGTTAGGGAACTTGTGGGGCAATGGGGATGAGATCATTCCCCCATTGTATGGTGGGTGGTAAGTGTCACGGATTCCTCCTTTTGTTTGATATGGAAGTGTTTTGAAGTAGAATGAAGTTGTGAATAGAAGTTTGTTATTGAGGATTGTGTAACTCACACCCTTAAAGCCAATGAAAACCTTGTAATGTGTTGTAAAATTCATGTTTCTTGTAAATTCTTGGAGAATTGTTGTTAGTGGGAAAACATGTCTTGTATATTTTCATTTGAAAATCATATGTGCAACAACTTGTGTTGTAGGTTGTGTTGCAAATGGCTAGTGAATCAAGATGAAGTTTATATTATTTTATTTTATGTTTCTTAAAATTTATATACACATTAATCGTAAAAATATTTTATTTAAGGAAAATAAAACATTTATTGTTGCATTTTTATATTAAAAGTTGTAATTTAAAGTGGTTTAAAAAAATGAAAAGAAATTTCTTTTTCATATTTCGGTCTCTAAATGCTTACATTTTTTTTTTGTTCATTTTTTAAAGGATGGATTTCATTGTTAGATTGTGTATGTAACTTCTTTGGAAGTGTTATTTAACTTGCATTTCTCCCTTTTGCTAAATTTATGTATGGGGAGAATCTTGGGTAATTAAAAAATTGAAGCATCCAGTTTCCATAATAAAGTTGTTAAGTTAAAGAAATGTGTAATTTTAGTTGAATTATCAATAAGGATGGTTTAAATGATATTATGAATCAAAGGTTTCAACAACTTGATATATTTAAGTTTTAAAAATAAATAAATAAAGAAATTTAGATTAATATATGTGTTTTATTTAAGAAAAAATAAACGAGAATTAGATAGGGCCACTAAATCATTCATAACTATTTTTATACAAATTTAAATCAAACAAACGTTAATGGGTTTTATATAAATAATGCATTATTATAATGTCAAAATGTTAGGAAAACCTAGATCGTATTTTTGAAGATATTGTTATTTGTATATAGAGTTTTGAAAACAAAGAAACAAAAAAAAGACATAGGCACATCCACTAAATGAGTCATAACTTTGTTTTTTTACAAATTTAAACTCAAAAAAACTTATTGGTTTTTTAGGTAAGTATGTTATTATCATATTGTCAAAATTAAAGAAAACCCCATATCATAGTTTTGACGATATCTTGATTTTTATGTAGGGTTTTGAAAGTAAAAATTATACACATATATACATATTTAATATGTATATTTTCCATATTCAAGGTTTTGTTATTCTAAGTTTGTAGTTTTTCTCAAACAAATAAAATAAGAGGATATTTGTATATAATTGAGATAAATAAATAAATAAATAAGAAAATTAGAGAATGATGGAGCAAGACAATAATGATCAATGCATTATATAGATCAATATGGATATAAAGGAGAAGAGAAAATGTGTTTCCAAAACAAATAGTTTTGGATGCATCCATGAGAGCTCCACTCTTCAAACCTGTAAAAATAAGAAGTAAAAATGAAATAAGGAGAATATAAAATGGCTTACATAGCAATATGAATGATCTTAGGGTTTTTATAGAAACCTAGATCTAACAGTGGAGTTAGATTTAATCCTAAGGCCTAAATTAAATCCTAGTTTTCTAATAGGCTTACCCACTTGTCTTTTCCTTAATTTGACTTGATAAAAGTATTAGATTAATATAATCCCATAACATTTTACAAATAATTTTAAATATTGTAATGATGCCTAAGCTAATTAATATTTAATAGTGATAATATAAAGAGCTTAATTATAGTGGTGTTTTAATCATTTAAATTAGGAAATTTGTATAAAATGGATGAGAACTATAAGTCAAAATTATTATCAACTTCCCCATTAAAATTTGTAATGGTAAGACCTTATAATGAATTATGAGAAACTTAGAAAGTAGTGAATTATCGATTATATCAAATAAAATAATGTAAGGTAGGTTTTATTATTGTACATATAGCTATGGTTCTAAAATGGAATGAAACTTCCTTTAAAGTAAAATAGTATTATTTGATTTATCAAACTTGAGTTATTTGTAGATAAGTGACTCTCCTAAAATATGCATGTGATCTTTTAATTAATAATATTTTAACTACTTTAATATAAGGTTTTAATTGTTACATAGACCCCATATATTATAAAAATTATTATATTCTTACCTAGCAGAATGTAAAATATAGAAGTATAGCGAGTGTAGTAGGTCGAGTGCCAACCTACAACCTACAAGTGCTTGAGAGAGAGTACCACTCTATCATGTATATAGTAGGTCAAGTGCTATCCTTATGTCTCACTCTATTCTTTTATTTACGTGATATGAAGCATCTAGTTGGTTGGTGCAAGATGCAACAAATTGAGAAATGACCTCGATTAGGTTGGCCCATCAAAATAGATTACTACCACCCAGATAATACCCCCGAGATCCGGGTCCCCGACTGGGCATAGGCACCCATCTCAATATAGTGTGAAATAAACCATACATTATAATGCAAGGTCAAGGTATCGAGGTCCTCATGAAATAATTAACCCATTTAAAATTTAATAAATCATCGTAACCATTTCAGAGATATAACAAGATAAGGGATAGGCATATTTTTGACCATATAGCCTAAAAAGAAAAGTAAAGTCGTGGCAAGAAACCATCGGGTAAGTGCACCAATCTAGTGGGCCAAAAAGTGGACAAAAATCTAAAAATAGGCAAAATGCATACCCATTTTTCTTGTCTTGGTTTAGTAATTCCTAAACTTAAAACACGTACACATTTTAGTTTATTCAAAACACGTACACATTTTGCATAGTATGGACTATATATGTGTTTTGGGGGCTTATAATTACAAAAAAAATGTTTAATTATAAGAAATAATTTTATTATTTATTATACTTTAAATTTATTTTAGTAAATATAAGAAGTTAGGGTCGCTTTGCACCCGATGGAAGTGGTCCCATAGCTCCAATAGTTATAATCTAGAAGACAATTTTTCAAAATCTAATCTATTCTCGTACTTACTCATTTTCAGGATTTCAGCAAAGGAACTAAAATTTTTAAGGCATATATATTGTATTTGGTCTTTGTTTTGGGAAAGCATATAGTATTTTTATATGTTTTTGACCTTATAAATTGATTTTGGCCCTACCACTGCTTGAATTTTACTAATTTTTAAATTTGGGCCATAAATCACTTCAGTGACCATGAATCAACTCTATGATGTTTGTTTACTTCTTACTAAAATGAGATCCTCACTTTGTAGATAGAGGATTGCTCCATGAATGGGATTCCTATCCTATGGCCAAAATGAGGTGATTGTAATGGGTCTCCTCCTTAAGATGTGATCACACTACTAGGTATTGAATTATTTTTTATGAATAATAACAAGTGAATTGCATCAAGTGAACTCAAATGATTTCTCATTCATAGAAACATGGTGCTCCATATAAAGATCATCTCCTCACCTTTCCTGACTCTGAAATCATTCTTTCATGGAATCAAATTCATGATTCTCACACATGTTTTTTTCTCATATGTCGCTCATAGAGATAGATGATGCCTTAATACTTTACACATGATGGTCATTTTAGCTTGTTCTTTGGAGAGATTTGGGTACAATGATAGAGTTCGGGATATGATGATCATTAAGTTACTTGTAGACATCCACATTTCACCTTTGAACATGATGATTCCTTCATAACTCAATTTATTGACCAAATGACACTAGGTGTAAGAATACTTATGGTACATGGACACCTTTTTTCTCAAGTTGCCCCTCATGAAATGGGTCGGGTTTTTTTAGTGGTGAATATTCGTAATATGGTGAATATTCCATTTTAGAAAAATTTGAAAAGGTGAATTTTCTAGCGTGGGTCAGTGACTTGTTCACCTAAAAATTATAGTTTAATTTTTTTAGGGTCGGCTTCGCCTACCCTTGAAAATATCCCTTATATAATCCTAGATTATTCACCAAGTAGAACACTAATAGCTCACTCATACCACCTAGTGGCATATATATTTTCAAGTACAGTAAACTTACGAAGCAACATAGGCCAGTACACAAAGTGTAGTTTTATAGATATTCATCAGATTTGCAGTCGGGTGAGAAGTATTGTTCTCGGACATGTGATAAGAAAGTTTCACCGACACAGGATAAGGAGAGTTTGTTGACGCGTGAAAAGGGAAATTTTTTAACGACCAAAAATTGAACTTACAGGGAAGGTTATTGACACATGACAGGAGGTTTTTAACACATGGCAGGAAGTTGTTGACACACGACAAGAGGTTATTGACGTGTGACAATCCTTTGTTGTTGACGCACGACATGAGGGTGGAGGTTACAGACACATGACAGGATGTTTTTGACATGTGACATGAGGTTATTGACATGTAAAAATCCTTTTTTGTTGATGCATAATAGGAGGATGGAGGCTGTAAATGTGTGACAGATATTTGTTGTTGTGCGACACTAAATCTCATGTCGTGTGTCTGCATCCTTTCTGTCACACGACTTGTAAATGAAATATTTTTTTAGGAAAAAAATGCACACAAAACCCAAAAATATACCTTTCTATCGAAATCAGTTATGGGGATATTCATCAAGGATTTTCCACTCTCGATTTCCCAGAGGTCTCTTAAAGTGAACCTTGATTTAATGTGTTTCCTCCTCCAGATAGGGGATGAATCCTTGAATGAAATTTTAGGATGAGTTACATGTTCTTGACCTCCATACTTCAATGAAACACTAAAAATCACATTTTATGATCAATGAAACTATTCTAAAAATCTAATTCTTCTTACAACTCAAAATTTAGGTCCTATTTCATTTTAAACTAAGATGGGAAGATGCTGAGTTTTGCAGTACCTAAAGAAACATTTAAGCCTTGAATCATTATTGATTATTCCACCTTGTAGAGTATTCTAATAGGATTCCAATGCCTATTTTTTTCATCCTAACTCTTTCTATAACTCCTGGAATCATCCAAAGAAGTCATCTTTCATCATTTTATCTTTCATTCCCTGCACCTAAAAACCGGTCTTAAACAAATTTCTCTTGAATGAGATTTTATTTCCTAAAATTTCCTAAATTTACTTAGACATATTCAATTCTCTCTTAAATCACCCTTAGATGCTTTATATTTTCTCTAAAAACTTCCTAAGGGTGTTCAATTAGTTACAGAATGGAAAAAATGGCCTTTTTAGACCTTCGAGGGAAGTAGTCTCTCATCAAAACTAAATGAGTTTATCAATCACATTCTAGACATTATTCCCTACATAATGAAACACACTGAATTATTTTATTAGTAATTTCCTTTTATCCATGGTAAACATTCAATTGATGACATGTTGTCTAGATGATAAAGAGTACCTTGCAATCCTCTTTATATAACTTCAAATCAAAACACAACTTCCCCAAATCAACTTTCTCCTTTTCCCTTGTTTCAAGTAGGTCTAATTAGGGTTTGAAATAAAAATTAATGTTTTAATGGATTACCACCTATTTCATCCTTCCATCCACCTTTCAACACACTCATACACCTTACTCAAGCACACCTCAATGCTCCATTACTCATTTATCCATCATCTTGCTAAATTTTCAACTTTTGGCTTTTTAAGACTCCTTATTTTCTCAAGCTCTAAAAAATATTCTCAACTTTTATTTTCACCTTCACCTTGAATTTTAATCAATATTATTTTCACTCATATCACTTTTCTTACCCCTCTCCTAATCAGTAATGCAAATCACTCAACTCTTCCTCTTTCACTTTGGGATTTTCATACAAACCCTTACTCTCTCTAGGCTTCTTTATGGAACTATGCAAGATAGTCAATAGGTATTCTTAATTAAATTTGTATAAGGATTTTCCCCTGTTTCTCAAGGATTAAAAAATTATAACATCACTCCCTCAATGATAGATACAAATTCCTTATGACTTTCTTTCCTAAGACAACTATTTCTCAAGGTTGGTCTTGACAGTCATAAGAAATAAGCTTGATTGTACATTGTTTCCTTTACCTACTAACAACTCAATAATTTGTCCTTATGCCCTTATTTTATGAGTCCTTAATTCCCTTAGGCATTCCTCCACCTTGTCAAAGTCTCCACAAACTTCAAACACATGGAATAAATACTATTTTTCTAATAAAAGTACATCTCTCCTAGCCCTCAAGTTGGGCATTAACACTACTAGACTGTATTTACACATTCCTTTGCTTTTATTCTTATTCCAATATATACTAGGGATTTTAAAACTCTTGGTATTCTTATTACCTTCCTCCACACTTATCAAGGAATCTACTAGGCATAAGTATTAACTTTTATAATGAATGTTCTACTCTAGGCCCTTAAGATTGGACACACACAGTTAAGATTGTGAACAAAAATTTAATTTAAGAAATCCTCCTTTAGATGGATTATTACCTTTTCTTGAATTTTGCAACACCAATTCCTTATGATCAATGCCCTGAAATAGACTCAAGGATTCCATTAAATCATTATGTTCATGTTACATACTACTAAACTTCTAAAACAAGGTATAGTCTGGTCTGAGTAAGTCTTGCTATCTATTTTCCATTCCCTGGACATTGTGAGGGTTCCATGAATCCTTGAACACCATTATAGATAAGAAGACAATCCAAAACAATATATTTACTCGTGAAAATGTTTTACAAAATAGTCTCTAACCTCCAAATCTGATATCTCAATCTAAGAGGATTTTTTTACTTAACACCTAAGCCTATAAAATACCTAGAGCTAGTTCAAATATTCAAATTATACATTTGGAGGGAAACTCCCTATTCTTTTCTATGGAGTCCAAATGGACTATTACAAGCTATGAACATCTCAAGTGGACCCAAGATACCCATAGTCACCTAAGAAATCCAAAATTGATTATTAACAAGATGTTCTACATCACCAAAGGAAGGATGCATAGTGACTGAGAAGCTTTATTTTCAATTAAGGGATTAGTTGTCATGCTTCAAAATTTTCAATTTCTAGATGCTAGTTATTTCTTCCATTCTAGAGCTATTAAAACACCATCTGAGAGAGTTTAGGAAATATCTTAAGCTTCCATAGGTGATGTCAGAGAATATTGGAAGTGTTGAAGGTAATTTAGGAAGATTTAGGAAAGGTTTGATCATTCAAGGACTATCTACTCAACATCGGGTTTTCTAGGTGTAGGGAACAAACACTCTAATGGTGAAACCTAACTTCTCTAGAAGATTTCAAGAGATCTGTAAGGAGTTAGAAGGAAAATAAATAGGCATTGGAAAGATACATAAATCCTCTACATTTTGGAGACATCCACTTTTCTCTAAGGCTTGAAGGTGTCATGAATAATTTAAAAATAGTGAAGCTTCCCTTTTTGGTTCCAAACCAACACTTCACCAATGCAACACTTCATGACACCAAAATAGGGCACTAATAATCAACCTTCATGCTTCTTGATGATTGAAATTATTACCCATTTCACCCCACTTTGGAAAAATAGACAATGGGGTGTAACAGGACCGAGGCACCGGATAAGCCCCTAGAGATGAAACTGAGGTTTGCATGCGTATTCGGGGGTTTTAGGAGAAATCTTCAGGTTTTGGGAATGTTAAACCATAAGATTATTTTTCCTATTCTCGATTTGGACCTATAGGTCAACTTAGAGAAAATGGAGTAAGGCGGGCCCCACGGGAAGTGGAGACGGTAAAAATGGGCCAAGGATAAAATGACTTCAGAGGCAATGCAATGTAATTTTTATACCTCTCAGTGTCTAATTTTTCTAAATATGCAAAAGAATTAAAAGGGACCTATTTGTAGAGTTAAAATTTATCCCGCCTTCGGGCCCACCTTACTCGATCGAGATAGGGGAAGAGGGGATGAGTGAAAAGGGATCCGTGTCGAGCTACTATCAATGAAAAAGGTTGAGCTCACCGAGTAGCTCGATAAACTACTCGACAAGTTGGTCGAGTTAATATGAGGTGAATCATTTCGAGGGGTGAACTTAGACCAAGTTTGGTAGTGAGCTCATGGGCATTCACAGTGAGTTGAACCCTCTTGAAGTTGCAGTGGAAAAGGAAGGACGAACGTAGGTGAAGTGCTAGATGGGGCTAGAAACTATGTAAACAGAGCTCGAAAGGTTCAAGGTGGAGCCGAGTCATGAGGAGGAATCTAAAGCAAAGAGAAGGGACGAAACTTGGATGCCGAGATTAGCAAGGTGAATTAAATTATGATGTGGCTAGTATAAGGTGAAGCCTGGGTGAGTAAAGGCCAAATCATGAGCACATAGCAAGAGACCATTTCAAGGTCAAGCTCATGGGAGGCATGGTCGAGTTTGGCACAAAATCGATGACATACAAGGTGAGGCTGATCGAATTCAAACAAGGGGGCGAGCGAGTCCCGGGTGATAGGCTCACAGAGGAGTAGGATTGTGGACATAGAGGATTTATTGGAGAGTCCGAGCCAAAAATATGAAACTGTTTGAGAATTTGACAAACTCTCGCTCATCTATGAGCTTCTCGAAGGGAAGGACGTGGATCGAAGCCACAAGTTGAACCAATCGGTAGGGAGAGTAGGGGCTAAGGGACTTGATGATGAATTAACAGCATGGGAGTCCTTTTGGTAGTCAGGGAACATGGTTATATAGGGGAGCCATGGCGGAAACCAAGGCCGATTTTCATCGGTGAGTCACACGAAGCAAAACTCGAGCCAGGTGAACTAGAGGGGATCACAAGCCAAACCTTTATTCGCCTTCTTGAAGTGTTGCGCCAAATCAAGGGGCACTTACTTCACAAGTTGTTGGGGATGCATTTAATGTAAGTAAATCTATGTGGGTTTGAAAAAAACAAAAGGGGAGGCTAATCACTCCATAAAGCATATTATATGAAGAACATAACAACTTCTATTCCTCACATTAGCAAAGGAAAGAAATTCAAATCGATCCCCAATGCAAAGTGAGCTCAAAATGTGTAAAGTGGAAAATAACATGTGGAAGACTTGTCAATTTAGATCTCAACAAAAGTAAAGTAGATGTGAATCGACACATTTTGAGTGGGCTAGGTTTATCATGCAATGTCGTGATTAGAAGGTGGAAGTATTACGTTAACGGATCTCAGTTGCCAAAAGGAAAGTAAAGTAAATGTAAAAGGTTGCAATGTATGGGCATAGCATGCAAGTATTTAGCGGTGATTTGAATGTTGAAGTCTTCACATAGGAGGAAACCCACTAAAGAAGTAAATAAATGTGTATTCATTGTGATGTAAGGAGGGTGAGTCGGTCCATGCCCCAAGGCAGTAATGAACTCTCAGATCACCGCATTGAAAGCCAAAGAAAAATAGAGTTATATGGTGAAACTAAGTTACTTTACTTCAAAAATAGGATGAAGTAAAGAAAATGGAGAATAGCCATGAAAAATAGGTAGTAATGCATGGTGAGATCACCAAAATGAATTAGGAAGCATCATTGATGGCCCTTGGCTCTCCCACTGTCTCCCGAGTCTGCAACTTCAAAATACCATAAATTTATCCCCAAAGCTCTATTTCACTAAAATTAGACTTTTCGGAAAGGTATCAGAGTCCTCTACATGCTAGAAGCTTCAGATTTTAGTTTTAGTGGGTGGAAGGGGTTTAAAATGATGTTTCTTCTCCCGCACTCCAGGGCATTTTACAACCAGTTACCACCATTAATGGGGCATGGGAGTGATTTCTTTTCCCATAAGCTACAGTACAATAGTGATGGGCTATGCAGATGTCCCAAGATGTTTTGAATTCAATTTTGCACTTGGTAGGTGAGAAACACATGCATCTAAGAAAAATGATTTTCTCTCTCCTCTTCATTCTTCTATAAATTGTAAGATCATTTCATTAAGAGGGGGAATTCTTTTCTTACCGAAACTTTGCTAAAATGTGTCTAGGAAGCAAATGTGGTGCAGCCTTCATTATGTACATCTTACATGATGATCACTGGCCTTTCTCTATAATTAATTGAATTGTGTATATCAATGAAGTTGTGGATTTGAGTATTGTGGATGTGTTCTTCCCTTTTCTTGTGTCTGTTGTCTTTACTTACCTTTTCAATTCACTTACAATTGTATTGTGTCAATCTAAATTGTCTTACAGATTTCATTACTATTGTGCTTTCATGGAGATGTTAGTTTGATGTTGTTGTTGACTGTGGTGACTGTTACACCCTCTTTGCACTTCATTTTCTATCATTTCCACACATTCAAGAGATTCCCTACACTCCCCTTTTGGTGCATCACCTCCTTAGAGTAGATTTATTTCATTTATGTTATTTCTCTCTCCTTGGTCCCTTGGAAGTCATAGATTAGAAGTAGTTAGATTTATTTCCATTAGAGTTAGTTGTTGCACTATTTTAGGAAGAGGAACCAACCTTCTCTGGATAATTGCTTCAACTACAAGGTCCCACACCTTGAAGTAATTCCATGTTACCCACTCACATTACTTGCATTAACACACTCACATGTTGAGCAACCAGATGGTGCAATGATTTGGTAATAAAATACACCTCATGCTCACTCCTATGCCACCTAGACATCATTTTCCATCAATGCAACTTGACATCAACGACAACACCAATGACACTATGTCCAACACGTGTTTTCATTTGTTATGTATTATAGCTTGGTATTTTATGAGTGCATATCTTTGAGCAGTTGTTGTTTCCTTTGAGATTTTTGAGGTTTGTAAAGTATTATTTTGACACATCTAACACTCCTACAATTGTCAATAAACAATCCAAAAGGCCCCAAAACCTAAACAATGACTATATTCATTTCCAAAATAGACATCGATTATAGAATTTAAACGCTAAAAGATTTAGGTTGAATGCTTGAAAGCCTAAAAATTACCTATGTACTGACAAGTTTAGATTATAAAAAACTATCTCCTAAACCGTGACTAATGGACTTTTGAGACTAGTTCCATAAGGTGCAGAGTAACCCTAATTTATTATATTTACTAAAATAAATTTAAATTTTAAGAAATAATAAAAATTAATGTCTATATTATGCAGAACACGTATGGGTTATAACGTCTACACATTTTTTGTATTTCCTTTTTCCAATACATGCCTCTAGGCTTGGATCCGGTTTGGATCCCCAAGCCTAAGGCATTGATTAAAAAAACACAACAAACACTGTGTTTTTGCAGAAAGATGCTAAAATGCCTATTCCGCCATGATAAATCGAATTAAAATGATTGATTCATTTAATAAAAATATGACTATGACGTAGAGAAAACTTTTTTCTTTCTAAAAATATATTTTTGAAATTTTCTTACTAATATAAGGTTTCCATATTATTTATTTTCTAATTATGCCTTTTTGTAGCCATTTTTTGAAGTTTAAACATGTTTTTCTTTTGTCATGTATCATTTTTTTGACTCATTGAAATTGAAATAAAAATTATGCTAGCCCAAACTAGACCTAATTCTATACATAATAAAAAAATATAATTTTTGATATTTTTTGAGGTAGTTAGGGGGAGGCACGTTCAGAACTACACTATTTTTCAAAATTTAAAATTTTTGTAGTAGAAAAATCATTAAAAAAATACTCGCTAATTTTTTTTTAAAATGGAGCCCAAACTAGATGCTCCTAGCTATCTTTCTACCAAATGGTTTTCAAAAATACTAAATAGTGCTAAAAAAATGTGGGGGCACGAAAGACACTATACTATTTTTTTTAAAAAAACAAGAGCATCTATTGGTATTTTAGTTATTTGACCCATTTAAACTTACATGTTTTTAATAAAATTTAATAGCTTAGAAACTAGACTCAAAATGCTACGATTCATGTTCTTACAACATCTTCCAATTTCAGTGTAACTATTTCAAATAACTCGTACAAGTTGAAGATTTTTTATTTTTCATATACAAGCGTCCACTTAAGACCCCCTTTTGGCCCCCCATATTGGTGTACTTACCCTAACGTATTAACCGTTATTGCTCTATCGTTAGGGGTTCAAGTGTCTTAAATAAGAAAAATGTAATTGTCCATATAATTCAATATAATGGTGTTTATACGACTCATAGTTAGTTTCATCTTGGAACCTTCCTTGTGGCCATTCTTAGCCTACTATGTGAGCTAGTGTATACACACGGTTATTGGATTTGCCAATTTTATCTTGGAGAACAAGCAGATTTACACAACAAAATAATAATATATTCTCTATATTTCACACAATACAATAGCCTAATATATAGGTGGAGTTTCCCTAGAATATAGGAAACTAACTCAACTAAAAATATCAACCAAGCCTAATTATGTGGGGTGAGAATAATTCACGTAACCCACACATAACAATAAATATAATAATATATTTTTGAAACAATATATTATAATATCTCTAACAATAATATCTCAACAATAATAATTACACACGTAATTATTATTCACACACATAAATATGTGAAGCACTATAATATTCCTAACATTCCCCCCCTTAGTGCGAACATGGGGAAAACCTACCTTATACTTGCACCTGCTCATGATCTGTGATTTTCACAGGATGATCACAAACCTCAAGGATGGTTTTACAAATGGTTGACCAAAAACCGAGAATGGTGGTTTTGCAATTGGTTTACCACAAACCACAAAGTGATGGTTTTGCGAATGGATTACGAAAAAAACAAGAATGGTGGGTTTTCTATTGGTTTACCACAAACCACAAATGAAGGTTTTCAAGTGGTTTACCTAAAACCACATCATGATATGCCAAGTACTAATCTCAACCCTCATCACATCTCACTATAGGGAATAACATAGGAAATTCTACTAACATCTCATTGCCCGTATATACATAGAAAAACATGACATACTGGAAATGGAACATTGGAATGATGTTCCCCCCCTCAATGTGAAATTTCCACTTATTGAAAACTAGAACACTCGCAAACCGAGGCACACCATACTTGGAAGCACCAAAATCAAACGCACACACACATTTCACCAAAGCTGATATGTGGCCCCATCGTTAGTAATGCATGGTCAATCACCGACGAGAGGTCGCTGAATGACCTCCAACCTCCGATGCCTCCTACCTCTAGTTTCATGCTGCTAGCTCAGCTGGATTTGGATATGAAGCTCAACTGTTCCACATTGTTTATTCTTTTCTTCCCTCCCGCAATGTGAAACACTTTATTTTTTCCGGACGTCGGGTAACACTGAAAATGCGTCCGTGAGGCAATTTTTTTATTTTTATTTTTACAATTTCCGACTCTTGACACCACAATAACAAAAACCTAAAATCACCTATTTTATTTTTACAATGACACCTTTACTCAAATAGAGATGACTTCTTACAAACTTTTTACAATACTCTATCAACAATAAACCTTATATCACATAAGCCCAAAACTATGTAACTTTATATTAACAAATGATTTGATGACCGATACCCAATCGGACTAAAACATTAAACCCAACTAAATAAAGAACAAGACATATACGACACAAATATAGGAATAAAATCAATATTTACAATATAAAATACCTATATCCCGAAAAACGTTGATGAATGCAAATATGACCACAACCAAATAATGTGAGATCTCATTTAGTCTTGTTAGAAGAATATGAAACTGATGTTAAGGTAGGAATCCGCACTGGAGATAAGAGTCTCAATGAAGCAAAGTTGGAGAGCTTCAATTCACAATACAATTGTTAATGATAATCACCAAGCCGCCACGTATAAGCATCCAGGAACTCGTTCAAAGATTTAATGCATATTGGAAGGGTTGAACGACATATCTCAGGAGGATGTCCGACCAAAACTCCTGAGGAATGGCACGGCTGAGCAACTTCAATATCATAGAGAATTCTTTGAAAAATGGCAAGACTCGAATAGGCGTAGCCAATATCAATCAGATCATTCATGCAACACCGAATTCAACTCCACGACTGAGAAACCGAATCTGAATACATAGAACCCAATGCAAAAAATTGCAGGATAAACATCCATTAAGAGACAAGAAGATGCAGATATAAATGGATGTAAGATTATGCAAATTTTGAATGTTGACTCCGAGCCCTTGGTGTGATTTCTATGGCGATGCTAGGAAAAGATACTAGTCTATGCAGTTGATTGACAGATTTGAAACTCCTTTGAAGCAGGTCGATCAAATCTAATTCAGAACATTGGAAAATGAATCCTTTGAAGAAGTTTTGAAATGCACATATATTAGATTGGCAGGGAAGACATCCTATTCCTGTGCACGTGAAAGCTATCCATACCAAATGAAAATGCCAAACAATAGTATTGAACACCGAACTCGAACCTCATAAAATGACACTTCTTATTCATGCCTTTAAGTTGCAATCATGGACGCATTCATATCTGAGAAACAAAAAAATAACACTATATGCCAATGGGCTGCTCTATTCTAATATTTCTGTGAACCTGCAACTAAAAAATCGTCTTGATGGATTTTCCCTACTCTGAAACTTATAACGTCTAATTACAAAATTATAGCATATAGAAAATCTTCTCTGCAAAGATAAGACTGCTATTCCTCAAGGCAATGTAATACACTATTGCCCCTATACAAATTAACTCTCCATTGTATGGATCAAACGCTGCTCTGATACCAAATCTTGGAGAACAAGTAGATTTACACAACAAAATAATAATATATTCTCTATATTTCACACAATACAATAGCCTAATATATAGGATTCAGTTTCCTAGAATATAGAAAACTAACTCAACTACAAAATCTCAACTAGCCTAATTATGTGGGGTGAGAATAACTCACGTAACCCACACATAACAATAAATATAATAATATATTGTTGAAACAATATATTATAACATCTCTAACAATAATCTCTCAACAATAATAATTACACACGTAATTATTATTCACACACATAAATATGCGAAGCACTATAATATTCCTAACATTTTATTGTTTATCATTTGAATGCACGAAGTGAGTAACTCGCAAGTTTGGAAAATCTATTGGCCTCATACAGTGATGCTTATCTCATATCTAATAACGTAAACTTAAGTCTTATTTTATATTAAACCTTTCTAAATTTAACAAAAAAAATATTTCATACTTTTTCCACCTCTATTTAGTTGTTTTTTGGATGAAATTTTTGGGGCAGCATAGAATGAAGAAATGATGAAAGAGTTGAAAAGAGACATAGAGCATATTGAAGAATTGGTGAATCTTGGAATGATGAGATATGTGTTCATGGAGATCTATGGACTTGAGTTTTTTATGAAGAGGAAAGCTAAATTGCCTATAATTCTTGTAATGATTTCATATTGCAGATTGCCTATGGATACGAGTTGTCAACTATTTTTGCATTCTAAGGTTGGAATGTCAACTATGCTATGTGATCATGAAATCCTGCTCAGACTTGGTAAAATGAGCATAACTCACGTGTTTTAATAAGCAAGGTTCTGAAAAATTTAAAGGTAGAATAATGATACAATTTTTCAAGTGGTATTTTAATTAAATTATGATTTTACAAATGTATATGAAGTTATGCATGACAAAATACCACCCAAGGATAGTAGGAGTATTGTGAGAAAGAAAGAGAAAAGTGAGATAGAGAGGAAAGGAGAGGAGTTTTTGTTTTTTTTTTTTTTAAGTTCATTTTATGATAAATATAAAAGTGTTTTGAGGTGGATAATTAGGGAATATAAGTGTAGGAGCTATAATGATACTTGAGAAGCAAGAAGATGCTAGTTTGTGTTTAGAGCTAGTGAAGCAAGAAGAAGAGAAAGTCAATGAAGGTGAGTGTAAGAAGAGTTTGAATGAAGGATGATCTATTTGATGATTAAATTGACATTGTATGAAGGGTATTAGACAGGGTATGGTGTTGAGAAAACCTCGATAAGGTGAAATAAGTCACAAATTGCATAGTAGAGACATTTTGGGCATATAGAAAAATGATGTAGAGAAAATGTAAAAAACATGACTATAATCAACTTTCTAAGATTTTACAAAACACAACTTGTTCCCTCTATGCATAAAAGGATCCACAATAAGCCTATAATGGCTAAAAATTGCTAAAATTTCTCAAACCTTGTATAATCTGAAAAATATCACTAAAATGGCCTTCACCAAGAATCTACTTCACTATACACTACTCTTCATGCTTTAGACAAGGTTAATGCATCATGGCCAAATGATTCATAGTCCAAGAACTCATTCACTTACTCTTCTTTTTCTAACTTCCCCTCACTACCTTTCACTAGCTCTTTGCTCAATAGTGCAAATTGTGAGTTTTTTTCTTCTTAACACTTCCAAGTATTATTTCTCTATTCATATACTCAAATCACTATTATAACTTTGAATAGAATGCATCAAAAGACTTACAAAATCAACCTCTCACTAACTTGCCTTTACTTTCCCTTACATGCTCCCAAGAACACACATCTTACTCACACTTAGGTTATGAAATTATATAGCTACCAAAAATAAATTATCACCTCTTTTAGTTTCCTTTAATATCCCTTATATCCTTGCAAAATTTCAGAATTAACTCCTAACACAACTCCTTCCACCTCACTTTTGCAATTTTTCTCCTTAAAACACTTACTACCCCCAACAGGTCTTGAAACTAGCATATATGTTTACACAAGAAACTTAAAGACTCATTCTAACACATTTTGAACACCCATTATGAAATATCTTAACCATGAAAGATCTCATACTCATAATATAAACCTAAATGTGACTACCTTTGTTAATCACCCCTCAAAATTAGCCCTTCACCGAGTTTAATTGTCTAACTACAAGAATGGTAAGGATATCTTCATATTCTAGCATTTAAGATTCAAATTTAATCTATTATTAGTTAGAGTACAACCCTATAGTCATTCCCTTTTATTTCTAGAGCACAGCTCCTTGATTAAGTGTCTCAAACACAAACCCTAGCATTGTCTTGATAAAACCCTTCTAGTGATCCCGAGAGAAGTTATTTAGCTATATCTTCCTCAAACCGTTGATTCAAATCACAAAATTATAAAAAGGATTTGTGACATCAAGATACAATAAATATCCTTAACATTGGGTCTTGAATGCATGTGAAAACATCCCTTTGTTCAATCTTTCTACCATGTTGTTGAGATGCACCAAGTTTCTTGTTGACATTTTTACACTTGTGCAAAAATTGGACAACTCGAAACTTCATTACGATGGATGGTATTTATGGAGTGGACCTAACTAGGGAATGCATTACATTGTTATCATGTTTTTAGCTACAACAATTGATTATTTACATGCAATATGTAGCTATGTGTGTTGTTACTAAATGTAGCACCTCACATAGACTGTCATTCCATGTTCATCTTCAACAAGGAAACACAAAAGCCCTAGAAGGACTAATGCATTACCTTGATGAAGGAAGGAATCACAGTTTAGGTGAAATGTTAGATTTGGGAACAACAAAAAAAGTTATAGTTTACAAGAAGGAGAGTTAATTATTAAGTTACAGGTATTCCAAAACTCTTTATTTCTGTATAAATACATTTAATTATGTGTTTGATTTTTTATTCCATTATACTATCAATATATATGTCAAGCTAAAATCAGAAAGAAATATACAACTCAAGTACATAAATTAAATGTCATTTATTTATGAGGAAGTACAATGTTTCCCACACAAGCGTGGGATGTAACTTATAACTACTGAAGTAAAAGATGCATGTACACAAAGCTAAAAGAAGAAGAATATAGAGAAAACCCATCATTTTCTGCAGGTCTTCATTGGTCTTCATCTAGTTGTAGCTTCTTCATCCTCTTCTTCTGCATCATCTAGTTCCATCATCATCCCTGAAGAAAAGTAAACAAAATTTTCATCAGACATTGAGATCGGGATTTTAATCTGTATACTTATGCTAATAGTTTCATGCAAATGAATCAATTGACATCAATAGGCATAAATTACATCATAAACAAATACTAAATTGATAAGAGTAGTATTCTACATCGGCACATATGATTCCATAATCATTTCAGAAAAGAAAGATAAAAGACAAACTGTGGAAAATAAGAGAGGCCAAAAATCCTAAATATTTTCTAAGTATTTGTTTAAGTGTGTAGGTACAAGTAGCCAATGTGTAAGAATAAGATTAATTTATATAGGTTCAAACCATGATCTCATTGACTAGAGAGTATGAAGTACAAGAAAAAATTACTTTAGATACCAATTTACAACAACATTACTTCATAATTCAAAAAAGTAAAATATTGAAATGATCAAATTCATAAGCCTCTTCACGATAGAGAAGTCAAAATATCAAGTATTGATTCCATATGAATGCAAAGAAAATTACATATTTAGATTCAAAGATCATGAACTACCATGCACTAATGTGAAATTAGTTATGAAATAGATAATGAAACTGTTAATCATTCTTTTACAAGTGCATAATAAGGTTTGAGAGGAAATTTGTTTGAGTTAAAATCCACAAATTATCGAATACTATCATTCAAATCATCAATACAGATTGTAACTTCTTTCCAAGAAGTTATTTCAGTTGCTAAGGACAAGAATCATGAGGATGATCAATGAATGGAGAATAGCTAGCATGACAATAATCCTTTCAAACAATTAGAAATGCTTCAGATGAGGATACATGTTTTAGATTACAAGATCATTTACACTTACATCTCGAAGTGACATTTCCATAATTTCTTTTCAATGAAAAATATCAAAGCACGGGTTTAGGTTACATCTTCAAGGTTTGGAAATCAACAAAAACAAGCTCTTGAAGATCAAGTATAGTCATGGTTACAGTCAAGTTTCAAGATCAAAATAACAACTTCATCAAAATGTAAAGCTTGGAAAATGCAATATCAACATATTTCTAGAACTGAAAAGTGCAAATAATGCGATCATTCACTATTAAAAGACAAGTACAAATTTCATTTTGAAGACAACAGTTTCAAAACCTTCATCAAGGAACGAATATACAAAAAAAACCAACGAAAATGACCAATCCAGAAGCCTTTGAAACAAATACAAAAAAATTAATTAAAGCAATGGTCGAAGCTACCAGAATAATAAAATTCCCTTACAAAGATAGCTTTAGTGTTTGAAACCTTAGTTAAATGATCAAGAAATGAACTTGAGCTCGATGTACAAAGATCTGAGAACTTATAATGAATCATTTTGAGCCAAAATAGAAATGGAGTGCATAACCTTACCTCAATCACATCAAGTTATAGACACATGATAGTAGTTTAAAATTTCAATGAGTACAATGCAAATCGATATGAAAAACCCTTTACTACCTTCAAAGCACAAAAGGAAAAATCCATTTACATAGCATGAAGATACAAAAAGAACCACAAGGGTTATAAAAAGGCCACGACAAAGAAATAATGAATACCTATATCAAATACACATTTCTCAAGCACGTTTTTAGAGTTTCAGAACAGAAAAGCATTTTCTTACCTCTAGATAATCAACAAGGTTTAATACAAGGAAACAGAGCTTCAGAACATCAAAAATGGTAAACACGGCCATGAAATTTCTGTAGTTTTCTAAAAGAACTAGAGAACATTTAAGTTTATTATTATTTTCACAACCTCTTTATTTTAGGATACTTCATAGAATGATCCGAAAATGATGAACCTAGTTAGGGTTAGAACATAATTTGTCATAAGCTATTACAATCAAGCTTGAAACATATCTTAGAAGCAATGTTAATGGCTATAAGACCTAGAAGCAAAGTTCGGAAGGAACAACAGAACTCAAACAACCCTCAAAAATGATGGCCACGAACCAAACATAAGGCCTTAGACCGAGTTTGAAATACCACAAAGAAATAACAACTCTAACCCAAACCTGGTTATGGAAGTAATATAATAAAATATGGAGATATTTCTATTTTAGAGCAAGAGTCAATCCAAATAAGCAAACCCAGTCATGGTTATAGATGAAAGATAGGAAAAATACAATCAATGGAGGAAGAAATCTTGAATGTCCCAAATATTGCTAAGAAGAAAGCTTCATTTTTAAAGCCATTAAAGATTCGGGCAAATTTTTGCAAGAACTCGAAGAATGGAATGCAAAACTCACCATTTGGGTCAAACTTGTGAAACCCCCAAAAGATCTATCGAATACAGAGAAAAATAACAATGAACCGGGATGAGATTCAAACTTGAGATGCTAAAAAACACAAGGAAAATGCAAATAAGATGAGTATCATTGCAAAGCGGTTTCAAAGTGCCAAGATAGAAAGTCACAATGCTTATAAACACTATGCTTACCTTGTCCATCAATTTCCCCTACTATTTCTCCCGCCCCTTCGCTTCCACCTCAAAATGACCGGTCACCGGAGTCCTCTAGAAGGCTTAACCTCGATACCCTTGCTGTGGGGAAGGGTCCTCATGAAATTGAAATTGCACATGACCTCCTGAATATTAGCAGTGCTAGTCCCCGGGATGTGCATATGGAGAGCTCTACAAAAATGCTGGAAGCCTTAGAAGCTGATATGAAGCTGTTGAAGGATGAGGTTAAGAACTTGGAAAAACAGAAAGGTAAGAGGAAGAAGGAGGAGGAGGTGGCTATTGATAACAAATTTTGAAGATATCTACAAGAAGTTGAACTCCTTAGACTCCCGTTTAGGGAAGGCCAAAACTCGTCATGATTATAATATGGCCATTTTTAGTGCGATTGAAGAGTTCATTGAGCAGCATGTCCGAAGTGTCTCCAATCTCAGCGGAGTTCAGAAACACTTTGGGGCACTGATAAGGAAAGCAAAAGGACCATTGATCAGCTGGATAAGACTGACGCTACCCACATGACAACTTTGGGAATGTTCAAATCCTAGAAGAACATCAAATCCAGCATCGAAAAAGCTGCCAAGAAGTAGTTGTAGGTGCTTTAGCTGCTCTTGTGTGTTTTTTCTATTTTTTTTTGCGGTCTCTTTGCTGCTTTTTGCAGAGTTTTTGTTGTTTTTGTCTTGATGGGGTAGTTGTTTTTTGGCTACTTTGGGCTTCATTGTCACACTTGGATTCTGATCCTTTTTATTCTGGTTTTAATTCCTATTCAGCTCCTAGGCCCTCTTTTGTACACAAGGGTATAGTCCCTTTCAAAAAACTATTTGCCAATAATAAAAAAAAATGGCCTCTATAAAGAAAATCACAAAAATCTTTAAATGGTGTAACTCAACCGTAAATGAAATATTCAAAACTCAATGACTCAAAAAACCTCACGAAGAAAAATTTATAGAGACCATCGAGCTCAAAGAACACATTGATAGCGATCAATAAAAAAATTAACGAGGGCTTCACTACTCGAGAGAGCAATGCAAAATGAAAATAAAATATGGTTCAAGTTGTTTTACTTGACTACCACATAACTCATTGTAGAACCTAGAGTTAGTGATCAACGGTTGATATCAAAAATACAGAGATCTACAACAATGCATAGCCTTTTTCCCCAACTCAACTATAATGGAACCCAGCTCATCACATTATAGGAATTGATGGTTCGAGATGAAGCATGTACTTCAATCGATGACTAAGGATCAATCACACAATCAATGTAAACTCACAGACTGATCAATGGTGTAAAATGAAGGGGTACGAGATAAAATGGTGGATATTAAAACCACCAACTCAACCACGATTTCCAAGTAACATAGGTGTCAATGCTAAAAAAATCTAACCACCATGGTTATTCAAATCCACCAAAAAGTCATCCAAGGGTCAAGTCATCATGGGGAGGGGGCCAACCCCAATAATTTAATTATTATTGCACTTGATCATATTAATGTCAAAATCACATGATGTCGGTAATTAAAAAGGTAAAACTTTGTATATGTTGAATGATTACTCAAAAAAGTGAAAACAATGATTAATCAAAAAGGGAAAAATATTATATATGCCAAGGACTAAGGTTTATACCTTAAATGTTTTCAAAAGGTCCCGTGACCTTAGTTATCAAAAATTGATGTAGCATCTCAAATCAAAGGGTGGTCTATATTAGAAAAATTAGAAGGTGACCATATTGATTGGAATAAAATATATATGTCAAATTCAAAAGGAGATGATACATAAAAGAAGGTCAACAACAGTATGCCACATGGTTCAGTGAAAGGGACACTTTTGAAATTACCTCTATTATCACAAGAAACTTGTTATCTGCAAGAAGGTATTATTTTCTTGCACATGCCAATAGGTGGTCCCCACAAAAATGATTTGAATAATTACTTCTAAGTATTGAATATTAAAGGCATTATTTTTGCACAGAATATATTTTTTGCATGTCTTCACTACGGAGACGGATCAAAGATAAAGACAAAATACCATGCAAGTGGGTGAATACACAAGTGCTACATCAAGGATTAAATATGATTATTTAATCAAACAACAAGAAGACCAAGTTGCATGCACATTGAAGATGACTTGAATAGTAAGAAAATTGGCTAAGATTGGCTAAGATATTCACCCAACTTATTTATCTATTTAAAAATAGAACAAATCAACTACGCTTTGATTAAGTGTATTTTTGTAACTTAGGCTATATTGCCTCATTGTATTAACATGTTTATTTTTATTCCTTTATTTATTCATGATAAAGGATAAAAATAGGATCCATGGGCGAGTACAAATTTTAGCCTATTTTAGGATAAGTGGAATGAATAAACTTGCTATATATTGTGTGCAATCGCAAAGCACAAGATGGAATTTTGGAAATAGGAGTCTTTGAAGCGATTTTGCCAATTTTTCCCTTTGAATGAGAATTGATTTCTACCTTTCCAATTATTTGCAGTGGTGTGTATATCTTATTATTTCTTGTGAATGTCAAATTCCCTAATTAATCATCTTACCTTGCTACAAATTTAGTAATTTCTACATAATATTAGTGTGCATGTTTTCTTGTTGTATTGTTGTGATTCATTCCCTCAACACATCAAGTGTTTTGCCTTAATATTCTACTGAAAACTATTGGTTTGTGCATTCAAAATCCATTCTCAAATTGATTGTGCATGTACTCAGTCAAATCCCTCAATAAAGTTTGGTGTATCACCCCATTTTTCAATTCATTTACAGTCATCTTTTACCCTCAAAACCCCTAAAAATTAGTTTAGGATACATCAAAAAGGAACCGGCCTTGATATCGGAGACTCACCTCAACAATAGGTATACCCACATACCTAAGGTGTTTCCATTATATCTATGAAAGAGAGAGAGATACAAAGTGCAATCTAAGAACACATGTAGTCATCTCTCTATAAGGTGCACTTTCAAGAGATAATAGTTTTAAGCATTCTGGTGGGACTCGAATCAGATCTGCAGAAAATTACAGTAGTTTACAACAAAAAGAGAAGTTACTTTTCGAGAGTAACACGATGTAGCAATTTATTTTAAAGATCAAAATATTTATTTGGCGACTCTATAAGGAAATTTCAGACCATTTTTACAGCATGTTCCATGCCTAAAGTGACTACGAGATCATCGGTAAGAGGAATTCCTTTTGAGTTTATTTCTTTACCTTTGAATTCTGCAAGAAGAAGAAGAGTTGGTAATACCTTACCTTATAATAGGCCTAGTTTTGATAACCCTCCTCCTAATCTTCCTTCACCACGTATTAATCTCTTTGTTCAAATTCCAGTTATTCCAATGGCTATTCAACCACCTAGGAATTTTATAACCTTTACTAATGGCATCCCTTTAGTAATTCCAGTTTATCATGATATTCCCAATGTTGCCATAAAAATTTTACCTATATTCACTAGTGAAAATCATATTACTCCCATAGAGCACATCAAAGATGTTGCAGCCCTTTGTGTTGTCCATAACATAACTCATGAAGATGTAGCCTTAAGACTTCTAGTTACATCCTTTAAAGGGCAAGCCTTGCAATGGTATAGAACCTTAGAAATTGGGAGCATAAGAACTTGGGATGAGTTGGGAGAAAAATTACTTAAGCAATTTCAAGATCATTCTAATCATTTATCCCTCATAGAGCAATTGTCCACAATTAAAAGAGCCCCTCATAAATTTATGGTCAATTTTAATATCCATTTTTCTAGAACTTGGTAAAGAATTAGAGCAAGTGTCAAGCCTCAAGCTGATCATGCTATTATTTATTATCTTAGAGCCCTAAATAGTGATATTTCAACCTTGATTCAGTCTAAGGGAGAAGATACTCTCATAACAGACTCAATATATTGCTATTCAAGATGAAAATTGCCTTATTCAAGATGGTAAATTGGCACCAAGGCCTTCAATGCCTCTCATAGCATATTTGTCACCTATTTTGCAGCCTATTACCATTATAGAGCCTATTGTTTTATCTCCTTCAGATGATGTATTCAAAGCTTTGCAGACTATGGGTAATAAATTAACATCAATTGAAAACAAATTAGCTCATCCTAGTAGGCCATATCAAGCTCCTTATCAACAAAACTAAAAAAATCAATAGAATAGGCAACCTTATCAACAAAATCAGAATTATAGACAACAATATCAACCAAGGAAATTTGACCCAAAAGCTCCTAGTTCATCTAGCGCTCTTGTTCTAGTTAACATGGTTTTGAAGAATGGTGTCAACCTTGTAATCAACCTCATTCAACTACCAACTTCCCAAATGCATTCCTGAATATAATCCTTGTTACACAACCTCAACCTGAAGCATTGTAAATGACTCAAATGGAGGGTGGGCAAAGAATATGCTCATAATCAAAAACACCAGAACAAAATTTGGTCAGCTTTGGAGAGGAAGATTTTATTGCAGTCACAACTAGATCCCAGGAAAAGGCCTAGGAGAGAGAAATATAACAAAATAGACCTCTTTTGCCTAGAGTCACTGATAAAACAACTTTAGAGCAGAAAACAACTAACAGTTCTGATGTTCCTCAGAAAATAGCTAACAATTGTGCTCGAAAGGACCAATAAAGACAATTACATCCTGATCCTAGAAGACTCTTCATACCTCAGATTTCAAAAGCTTCTGAAGCAGAGTCAGTTTTGCTAAATCTTATGCTAAAATGGTAGAAGCGGTTTAAAAATAGTTTTTTAACATTGTTGATGTAATGAAGAAGCATAATATTAATATTTCACTTTGGGATGCTCTAAGTATTCCAAGACAACGATATTTACTTTCTCACGAGCTTACTAAGCTACAGATTTCTTTGAAACTAGTAGAAAAGGAAGCCTAGAAAGTAAACATGGTCCTTGGAACAATGGAGAAAGATCACATTAAAGAGATTAAATGGATGGTTCAAAAGGTCTTAAATGCTCAAGACATCAAGAAGCCACCACCATTTTATTTATCTCTAATTATTAGAGACCATTTAGTTCATAATTGCATGGTTGTGATCTTTGCAAGTAGCACAGTTATGCCAAAAGTAATTATAGAAAAATTGGGCCTGCAGTATGAACCTACAAAGAAAAACGTGTTGCAACTAGATGGAACAACAACCAACACAATTGGTATTATCAAAAATATAGAGGTAACCCTAAATGTTTTTCCCAATGTTACTATTTTACAAGATGTAACTATTGTAGATTTACCTCCCAATTTTGTCTTATGTTTATCGTGGGATTTTACAAGCAATAATAAGATGTTATCTCTCTTCAAATTGGTCATTTTTGTTTCTTACTAAAAGATATGGAACCAAGGTTACCATAAATTCAGAGCCTTTGGCTAGATTTCATATTGAGCCACATGCTTCAAATGCGACAAATTATGTAGCTTTAGATCAATCTAATTTTTATGTTACAACACATGTTTCTGCACTAGATGGTGTTTCTAATCTATTCATCGATGAGAAAATTAAATAAGAACAAGTTTATGACCCTTTCGATAATTAGAAGAATATTTGTTCGGTGTTTATTACTTGAATGAAGAAAATGCACCAATTCCCTTGTTGTCCAAAACAGAAAAAAAAAAACAGGACTATGGAAGCTTCATTTTGATGGAGCTAAAAATAAGAAAGGACAAGGTGCACGATTAATGTTTACTTCCCCTTCAAATGAAATGTACTTTTCATCTTTAAGTCTACAGTTTTCTTGTACTTGTAATGGAGTTGAATACGAAGCGTTAATTCATGGCTTGTAATGGGCCAGAAAGAGAGGTATCAGTACTTTACAAGTTTTTCGGTGATTTAGAATTAGTTATTAATCAAGTGAAAAACTTTAATGTGTGTAAGAATTCATTTTTAAGTCTTACAAACATAGATTTCTATACTTAATGGATGATTTTGATGCTATTAACATTCAATTTGTCCCAAGAGCTAAAAATAAGCATGCAAGACAGACTTGCAACAGTTGGTGCCAGCTTTGATGTACTAGAACAGATCAAAAATAACAAATCACAGCCACATATAAAATTAATTATTAGACCTTCAGTTCATGAAAATGAAGAAAATTGGAAATTTTTCGAAGACGATAAATAGATTTGCAAATTATTGCAACAAGAAGCTGAATTTTCTGCAGTAAATCAGGAAAACCTACAACACTTCTATGGTGACCAGATTGTTCAGTTGAAGACAATTAAATTTCCTCAAGGATTATTCATTCTAGAATACATTTTCAGCTCGATGATCGGTTAAGAAATAACAAAGGCAAGATTTCAAATCATGCGGATAACTACGAAGAAATTATGGTGGATGATGAAAAGAAAATATTTATTGGAAAGGTATGTTCTTCTGCTGAAAAATAGTCATTTATCAAATTATGTAAAGAATTCAGAGATGTTTTTTCTTGGAAGTACCAATATCTAAGAGGGTTTGATCCAATTTTAGCTCAGCATACAATAGAGTTACAACAAAATTCTAAGCCAGTTAGGTAGAAGCAAAGCCCTGTAAATCCAAAACTTGAGCCATTGATGAGAAAAATGTTATCTAAGTTAATTGAATAAGGTATTATTTTTCTATTTAATAATTCAAGTTGGGTAGCTAAAAATTTTCTATTCGAGAAAAAGAATGGAGAATTAGGATATGTGTGGATTTTAGAAACCTTAATAAAGTTTCATTAAAAGACCATTATCTGCTACCAAATATGGATAGGATTTTGAGAACAATTTCTAGTTCAGAAATATTGTCTCTTTTAGATGACTATAATGGATACAATCAGATCCTTGTGTGTGAGGAAGACAGATACAAAAAATCCTTTACCACTAAATGGGGCACTTATGCTTATAAAAGAATGTCTTTCGGTCTTTCAAATACCGGTACAACATTTCAACGTGTAATGGACATGGATTTTCATAGTTTATTAAATAAATGCATATTGGTTTACTTAGATGATGTCACCATATTTTCAAAGAATACTAATGATTATCTAATGCATTTAAATCAGACTTTCCATCTTTGTAGACAGTTCGGAATATCTTTGAATCCCAAAAAGTCTATTTTTTCAGTACGTCAAGTTAAATTACTTATTCATATCATTTCTAAACAAGGTTTAGCTATTGATCCTTTCATAATCAAAGCTATTTAACAGTTATCCTTGCCTCATCATAAGAAAACACTGCATAATTTTCTCGAAAAAATAAAATTTGTTAGAATATTTGTTCTAGATTTATAGCACTTGTCAAACCTTTACAGCTATGTTAAAAAGGATAAGACTTTCTCTTAGACTAGTGAAGGGACAAAAGCATTTGAAGCAATTAAAATAGCCATTTCATAAGCCCGTACTCTTCCAAATCCAAATTTCAATAAAGATTTAACAATGTATGCACTTACTAGAGTTAAGACCATTTCAGCTATTTTAACTCAGGTTAATAATGAAATCTCTAAGTATCCAATTACATTCTTTGGACAAAGTTTGCATGACTACGAGACAAGGTACACCTTTCTTGAAAAACATGTAATTTCAGTAGTTAGAGGATTGAAAAATTTCAAGTAAATGCTTTCCAATAACAAGATACATGTTTTAGTTTCTCATCCAAGTGTGAAAGTGTTCTTGTTGAACAAAGAGTTGAATGAGAAGAGAGCAGGATGGATTACAAAAGTTATGGAATATGATGTTGATATCCGTGTTGTAAAAATAGTTCAAGGAAAAGGTTTGTGTGAGCATCTAATTACAAATATGGAAAAATAACAGGCTCAGAATCAAAAGATCCAAAACAACATGTTGAAGTTATGTATCAATAATCAAAATATCTTGGTACAACTAGAAAATCAGCAACCCGAACTTAGTCAAGAAGTTCAAGAATTAAGATGGATGACTGATTTGGTTAACTACTTATAGCACAATACATATTTAGAAGGTATGGAAAATAATAAACGAAGGTATTTCAGGTTACAAGTTGTACCTTATGTTTTCATTGATGGCGTGTTATTTAAGAGAGATATAAATGGAATTTTTCTACAATGTAAAGCTTATGATAGAATTCAACAATTATTATCCAAATTCCATAAAGGACCCGCAGGATGTCATTTTTCAACACATACTGCAGCCTTAAAAATTATGAAATCTGGTTACTATTGGCTCAACATATTCAAGGATCAAAAATTACAAGAAATGTGCTTTCTTTGTTAGAAAAGAACATTTAGCTTTGCTGCCCCGCATCCTATTTCAAAGGGATTAGTCAATCATGCAAAGAGTAGGGTCTTGACTTTATTGGCATGATAAATCCACCTTCTTCACAAGGACACAAGTGGATTTTGACTTTGCTACATATTACTTTCACATTGGATGGAAACAATAGTGTTAAAAGATGAAAATGAGACTTCTATATCATCCTTGTATGAAGGTATAGTTTATAGATTTGGTGTTCCAGTGACTATCATTTCAGATAATGCCTTATTGTTTCTTGGTGCAAAGGTAATAGATTGGGCTATTAAGCATGAAATCTATTTAAGTACATCATCTAATTATTACCCACAAGGTAATGGATTAGCTGAAAGTACTAATAAGAATATTTTAAGGATCATCAAAATAACACTCAAAGATAACCAAAGAGCTTGGCATCTCATGTTAAATTTGGCACTATGGGCTGTCAGAGTGACTCCTAAAAGATCAGTTGGCAATTCATTGTACAAGCTTGTTTATGGAAGAGAGGCAAGCATGTCCATCTCGATTGATTTTCTGCATTACATTTCTTTGCATCGAGATGGAATTACATGAGAATGAACCATTGTAGGTTCATTATGTAGAGTTAATGGAGTTGCAAGAGCTAAGAGATCAAGCTCATTTGAACATGGAAAATAATAAAAAACAAATGAAGAAAACTTTTGATGAGAAGGCTAAGTTCAGATTCTTCAATGAAGGAGGCATTTTGTTAAAATGGGATGTTGATCATGCAAAGCTAGGAAACCATACAAAGTTTGATACAATCTGGAGTGGTCCTTACATGATTTCAGCTTGCAAAGAAAATAATGCATTTTAGCTTTCAAGGTTAAATGGAGAAGAACTTCCCATTCCTGTGAATGGTATGTTTTTAAAACATTGTTATTGGAAATTCTACAGTATCTGTTTAGAGTAGGATTTCCCTTTCAATAAGTGCTACATGCACATTGCAATGTTTTTCAATTCAATAAATGCATTCATGCATGTGATCTAGTTAACAGATTCTTTCCCATATTTGTTTTTTTTTTTTTTTTTTTTTGGAAAGGCAATTTTAGTTATATAATTTAACTCCATACCCAATGAACAAGAGCAAGGCATTGGTCTAAAAGCTAGCAAGCAAATTTCCCCAAAGGATCACCTTAAATGTTGACATTTTTACACTTGTGCAAAAATGGGTAACTCAAAACTTTGTTACAATGGACCTTATTGATGGAGTGGACCTAACTAGGGGAATGCATTACAATATTATCATGTTTTCAGTTGCAATAATTGATTATTTACATGTAATCTATAGCTATGTGTGTTGTTACAAAATGTAACACCTCACATAGATTGTCATTCCATGTTCATCTTCAACAAGAAAACACAAAATCCTGAAGGACTAATGCATTGCCTTGATGAAAGAAGGAATTAAAGTTTAGGTGAAATGTTAGATTTAGAAACAACAAACAAAGTTGTTGTTTATATGAAGGTGAGTTAATTATTAAGTTACATGTATTCCAAAACTCTTTATTTTTGTATAGATACATTTAATTATGTGTTTGAGTTGTTTATTCCGTTATACTATCAATATATATGTTAAAAGTTGAAAGCAAAAAGAAATATACAACTCAAGTACATAAATTAAATGTCATTTATTTATGAGGAATTACAATGTTTCCCACACAATCTGTGGATGTAACTTATAGCTACTGAAGTAAAAGATACATGTACACAAAGCTAAAAGCATAAGAATATAGAGAAACCCATCATTTCCTCAGGTCTTCTATTGGTCTTCATCTAGTTGTAGCTTCTTCATCCTCTTCTTCTACATCATCCAGTTCCATCATCATCCATAAAGAATAGTAAACAAAATTGTCATCAGACATTGATCTCAGGGTTTTAATATGTATACTTATGCTAATAGTTTCATGCAAATGAATCAATTGACATCAATAGGCATAAGGTACATTAGAAACAAATACAAAATTGATAAGAGTAGTATTCTACATCAGCACATATGATTCTCATAATCATTTCAAAAAAGAAAGATAAAAGGAAAACTATGGAAAATAAGAGAGGCCAAAAGCCTAAATATTATCTAACTATTTCTTTAAGTGTGTATGTACAAGTAGCGAGGTGTGTAAGAATCGATTAATTTATACGAGTTCAAACCATGATCTCATTGAGTACAGAGTATGAAGTACAACAAGAAATTACTTAAAATAATAGTTTGCAACAACATTACTTCATAATTCCATAAAGTAAAATAATGAAATGATCAAAGTCATAAGCCTCTTCAAGATAGAGAATTCAAAAGCTCAAGTATCGATTCTAGATCAATGCAAAGAAAACTACATATTCAGATTCAAAGATCATGAATTACCATGCACTAATGTGAAATTAGTTATGAAACAGATAATGAAACTGTTAATCATTCTTTTACAAGTGCACAATAAGGTTTGAGAGGAAATTTTTTTGAATTAAAATCCACAAAGTATCGAATACTATCATTCAAATACATGTTATAACTTCTTTCCAAGAAGTTATTTCAGTTGCTAAAGACAATAATCATGAGGATGATCAATGAATGGAGTATAGCTAGCATGACAGTAATCCTTTCAAAAATTACAAATGCTTCATATGAGGATACAGGTTTTAGATTACAAGATCATTTACACTTACATCTTGAAGTGACATTTCCATAATTTCTTGTCAATCACAAATATCAAAACATGGGTTTAGGATACATCTTCAAGGTTTGGAAATAAACAAAAACAGGCTCTTGAAGATCAAGTATAGTCATGGTTACAATCAAGTCTCAAGATCAAAATAACAACTTTATCAAAATGTAGAGCTTGGAAAATGCAATATCAACATATTTCTAGGACCTAAGAAGTGCAAATAATGCAGAGCATTCACTATTAAAAGACAAGTACAAATTTGATTTTGAAGATAATAGTTCCAAAACCTTCATAAAGGAATGAATATACGGAAAAAACCAATGATAATGACCAATCCGAAGCCTTTGAAACGGATACAAAAATTAATTAAAGCAATGGTCGAAGCTACCGAATAATAAAATTCCCTTACAATATAGCTTTAGCATTTTGAAACCTTAGTTGAACGATCAAGAAATGAACTTGAGCTTGATGTACAAAGATACAAAACTTACAACGAATCATTTTGAGCCAAAATAGAAATGGAGTGCCTAACCTTACCTCAATCACATCAAGTTACAGACATAGGATAGTAGTTGAAACTTTCACCGAGTACAACGCAAATCGAGATGCAAAAATGTTATACTAGCTTCAAAGAACAAAAGGAAAACTCCATTTACATAGTGTGAAGATACAAACAGAACCACAAGGGTTATAAAAATTCCACGGTATATAAATAATGAATACCCGGATCAAATGCACAATTCTCAAGTGTGTTTTTAGAGTTTCGAATAGAAAAGCATTTTCTTACCTCCGGATAATCAAAGCAAGGTTTAATACAAGCAAACAGAGCTTGAACATCAAAATGGAAGACACAACCATGAAATTTCTATAGTTTTATAAAATAACCAGAGAACATTCAAGCTTATTATTAGTTTCAGAGCCTCTTTATTTTAGGATACTTCATGAATGAGTTGAAAATTATGAACCCAGTTAGGTTTTGAATAGAATGTCATTAGATAGTACAATCAAGCTTGAAACAGATCTTAGAAGAAATGTTAATGGCTACCGAGACCTATAAGTAAATTTCCAGAAGGAACAACATAACTCAAACAACTCTCAATAATGGTGGCCACAAACTAAACATAAGGCCTCAAACCGAGTTCAAAATCCCACAAAGAAATAACAACTCTAACCCGTGTTTTGGAAGTAATATAACAAAATATGGAGATATTTCTATTTTAGAGCAAGAGTCAATCCAAATAAGCAAACCCGAGTCATGGGTATAGATGAAATATAGGCAAAATACAATCAATGGAGGAGGAAATATCAAATGTCCCAAATATTGCTAAGAAGAAAACTTTATTTTTACATCCATTAATGATTCGGGTAAATTTTTGCAAGAACTCGAACAATGGAATGCAAAACTCACCATTTTGGTCAAACTTGTGAAACCCCCAAAATATCTATCGAATACGAGATAAAAATAACAACCCAGGATGAGATTCAAACTCAAGATGCTTAGAAACACAAGGAAAATGCAAATAAGCTGAGTATCAGTGCGAGAAGTTTCAAAGTGCCAAGATAGAAAGTCACAATGCTTATAAACACTATGCTTACCTTGTCCATCAATGGCCACCGTAAAGAAATCACATAACTCTTAAAATGGTGTAACTCAACTGCAAATGAAATCTTCAGAACTCAATGAATCGACAAACCTCATAGAAAGAAAATTTGTAGAGACCATCTAGCTTGAAGAACACATTAATAGCGATCAATGAAAAAAATTAACGGGGCTTTGCACTTGAGAGAGCAATGCAAAATGAAAATGAGATACGGTTCAAATTGTTTTACTCGACTACCACATAACTCATTGTTGAACCCAAAGTTAGTGATCAATGGTTGAGATCAAAAAGTACAGAGATCTACAGTGCATATCCTTATTCGCCAACCATAATGGAAACTAGCTCATCAAATTACAGGAATCAACAGCTCAGATGAAGTAGGTACTTCAATTGATGACTAAGGATCAGTCACAAAATTAATGAAAACTCACAGACTGATCAATGGTGTAAAATGAATGGGTACAGATCAAATGGTGGATGTTAAAAACTACCAACTCTACCACAATTTCCAAGTAGCATTTGTGTGAATGCTACAAAAAACTCTAACCACCATGGTTATTCAGATCCACCGACAAGTCTTCCAAGGGTCAAGTCATCGTGGGGAGGGGGACAACCCCAATAATTTAATTATTATTTCACTTGATCATATTAAGGTCCAAAATCACATGATGTTGGTTGATTTAAAAGGAAAAACTTTGTGTATGTTGAATGATTATTCAAAAAAAGTGAAAACAATGATTAATCAAAAAGGGAAAAATATTATATATGCCAAGGACTAAGGTTTATACCTTAAATTTTTGCAAAAAGTTCCCATGCCGTTAATTATCAAAAATTGATGTAGCATCTCAAATCAAAGGGTGGTCTATATTAGAAAAATCAAAAGATGACCATATTGATTGGAACAAAATATATACGCCAAATTCAAAAGGAGATGATACATGAAATAGGGTCAACATCGGTATGCCACATGATTCATTGAAAGGGACACTTTTGAAATTACATCTATTATCACAAGAACCTTGTTATCTCGTAAGAAGGTATTGTTTTCTTGCACATGACAACAGGTGGTCCGCACGAAATGATTTGAATAATTCCTTCTATGTATTGAAGATTAAAGGCATTATTTTTCACATAATATATTTTTGCATGCCTTCACTACGGGACATATCGGAGATAAAGACAGAATACCATGCAGTGAGTGAATACACAAGTGCTACATCAAGGATTAAATATGATTATTTAATCAAACAACAATAAGACCAAGTTGCATACACATTGAAAATAACTTGAACAATAAGAAAATTGGCTAAGATTAGCTAAAATATTCACCCAACTTATTTATCTATTTAAAAATAGAACATTCAACTACACTTTGACTAAGTGTATTTTTTTAACTTAAATTATAATGCCTCATTGTAGTAGCATGTTTATTTGTATTCCTTTATTTATTCATGATAACGGATAAAAATAGGAGTCATGGGTGATGTTGTCACCAAATCAATGCATCCCCGAATGGCCAAACTGTGAACAAGACATTCGGTGTGATTGGGACACATGGAATCACCTCTCAAGCTGTGGGACTTGAGCTTGAGGTGAACCTCTGGAGAAGGCCGCTTCCTCTTCCTAAACTAAACACAACACTACTTCTAATGCAGGAAAAATGGCTAACTAGTCCTATGCTAACATTTCATGGGATTAGGGAAAGAGATTTGCAAAGAAATAAAACCTATACTAGAAGTGGTGATGCACCAAGAAAGGGTGTTGCTAGACAACTTTCTCGGCTGGCCAATGAAGAGAGATGATCATGAGGAAGAATGACATGCATTAAAAACCCACTTTTACATACAATACTTCACTCTTTGATAAGCACAATGACCTCCAAAACTTGCAAGAGAAACCCTGGTTGCATAGTTCACCTAAAAACATGATAGAGAGGCAAGTAGAAGCAATAAAAATCATGAAAGGACATACAAATGATCACAAAGCATAATTCTCATTACTTCAAGAACTTTGCACAATGCACCATTACATCAGTGAAAAGGCACAGGCTGCCATTACAATTTTAGAAGAAAGGCTTGAAAGCCTACAAATCACAGCATCTCAACTTGTGAAGAGAGGGGAAGCTTAGAAAGTGTCTAACTTGTCCAACTTGTATGACCTGTCAGAACTTACTTGTTGGAACCCACTTGTTGGAACCCCTTGGAATGAGCCTCCAACTTACATTTATAGAATAAATTGAGAGAGAGGAGAGAAGGAGTCAAATTCCCCCCTAAATGGAAGGCACATGATGTATTATTTATTACATTTTGTTGAACCACCTGAAAAGGTTCCATCATGCATCATTAATGCCTATTGACATAGTCTTCTCAATTAATTAAAATAATATTTAAATAATAATAATAAATATTATTATTTCAAATTTTTAAATAAAAATATTAAATGAATTGAAATTTGGTGGGACCCTCTTGTTGACTAGTTGGTGATGAGGAGGGAATTATGGAAAAAGCCAAAAATATCCCAACTCGGTGGTTGGCTCGCCGAGCCAACCGACCGAGTTGGTGTCGAGTTCCTCTGCATTGTTTCCATCACAACGACCGAGCTACTTCATCTCCTAAATGAGCTCGACCCACTTCTCGTAACCTATTGACACTGGTGACCTCGTTCCACATCTACTCGGCTCGTGTACTCCTTAGTTGGATGCTTCAATGCTGACCGAGCTCTATCACAGGTTCGATGTTTTCCACAACCAAGTTCACTTTCTCACTTTGATGAGATCTCCTTTTCTACCCGTGCTCACACCCTAATCACCTCTCCACCGACTAAGTAGCTAAGCTCCATCATCTTTTTGGTGAGCTACATTCATGAATGAGCTCATCTTGACCGCCTTGCTCGAATTGAACCAGAGTTGGGCTCACTTTGCATTGATCTCCTCCACCATGCAACCGAGCTCATACATCAAAGATCGAGCTCCTGCTATTTCTTCTATGTCGACTCAAAACAAGCTCCCCTCCATCCTTTTTGAGCTTCGTTCTCCCGAGCTTCTCAATATTTTCATATAGCTCATCACACGATGCTAAGCTCCCTCGATCCCATGTTTTCCTTTGATCACCATGCATCGGTTAATACCGACTTAGACCTCGACTCACCATCTCTACATAGCATCCTACATGAACTCGCCCTTCACTAAATTGTGTCACACCAACGTACCACTAACATCCAATGTCGTTGTTAGGCACTTGACTCAATCCTCCTCATAGCTTGGCACACAACTTAGACCTGCTTGACCAAATCCTCACCTACACAAAGCTCTCAACACCTAAATTCTCGTAACCTTGAAATTTCAAAACTCTAAATTTTAGAATTTCAGGATTCGAGGTTTCCAACACGCTCAACATCTTTGATCCCAAAAACTCAAAAAATCCAAAAGGGAATTCTTTGAAAAATATCTCTTAAATGCAAATTCTGAAACATACGTACTTCTCTCGCACACCTCGGCTATTCATTCACTCACTCAAATAGAGTCCAACCGAGCGGTGCTTCCTAAAATCTTAGCTTGGTGATGTATTCGACCAAATGAATTGGTTCATCTTGCATCTGATATACAACATAGAGGGCATGCCTCCAAAGTTTCCTTCGATGTAGCTTGCACCTACGTCCATGTTCAACTTGAACCACCATTTGAGGCTATGTTGTATCAACGTATGAATCATTCTAACCTAGCAAGCTCATTGAGCCAATGCATGAAACCTAGCATGCCTTACATAGCTATTTCCTACATCAACCCGCCTACCTAATTTATCTTTGGTACCTATCCTTCACTTGATTCTAAACTCGGTGACTCAATCTCCCGAGTTGATGCATCTGAGCCTTCATACGTAGCTTGATATTCCATAATGTGTTTCACTCTAGTTTATGCTTTGACAAGCTATCCTAAAACTCCCTTCCTGTGTGACCCCAAGATGAGGTCTCTGCTTATATGTCAAGATCCCTAACATGATCATTCAATCCAAGACAACCCCTCGAGCTATGTTTGATATCCATTTCCAAACACTGAGCTCACTTTATGAAACTCTAAACTCGTCGGCGCTTTCGATTTCTTAAGTTAATGCTCTCCAATGTTGACCTAATTTGGTGAATTTCTGATTGATGGAAATGGGTCGATTTTCCTCAATGAGATCTATGTTGATTCATCAAGCTATTTTCTGGGATGAGTTATCTTTCAGCCCCTCCTAGTCGTCCCCATCAAGCCACACTATTTCGCCTCTACTTTTGGCTCACCATCCTCCATGAATGATGTTGAGCTCTCCTTGTGGCTAATTTTCCAGATGGCCCCATCTCTATCATGGCCCAATAATGTAGCCCGAGCTATCCCTAATCTACTTGATCCAAATTATTTTGCAATGCATTCATCCATTACCGATCTCTGCAACCAACTACAAGCTAATTTCGAGCTCCATTCATCCACAGTAAGCCCAAGCTTCCACGAGCTCACGTGTGATCTTTACCATCCTCACCAAGTTCACTTCATGATGTTGAGATCCAACCATCTCCGACTCCAACCATGTTAGTTTTGTCTCGATCGAATCTATTTCGTCCACAGTGAGCCTGAGCTCCCATCCTCTGACAAGCTTCACCTCCCAGTCTAGCGCCATTCAATGTTGAGATGACTAACTCACCACTTGTTCTTTTGATAGACATATAGAAAACTAATTTCCAAGCATATGCGATCATAAAATACACTCAAACAAACATTCCTCTTGGTTTCTTGTTGGGGTCTTCTTTTATACAATGATCTCTTTTCCCGCTCGACTAGGCCAACTTGACTCGGCTCCAATGAGTACTGTATGCTCCCATATTGATATATTTTTGTTCCAAATTTTGAGCCCTCAAATAAAATTTTCTAGCTAAATTTTTCTTCTATAAATCACCCGATCCCATTAGCCATCGAGCTCTCAATGCTCGAACCTAGAATCAGTACCTTCCAACAATTTCACCTATTTTTCCCATGTCGACTTGGCTTGATAATTTTTCTACCTTCATGACTTGCTTTGGATCTCACGTTTCAATGATTTTCTAAACCTATCATCCCCATGCTTAATCTGAGTTCGTCTATCATTCCCTGAGCTCTAAACTATATGCCTCGAGGAGTATTTTACTGTTATGAGCTTTACATGCCGAGCTCTTCCATCTTTGTGTGTTAGGTTTACTTATTGAATCGATGCCCAAACCACCATGTCTAGGTTTCGAGCTATAGATTTTAACACACCGAGCTACCTATTGTGAATGGTACAATTTGACCGAGCAACATTATAGAATTAGCTTGGCCAACGAGTTGTTCATGATGCGAGATCAATTCATCTCAACTTACAAATCTTGAACTCAAAGAGACTTTCCCTTTTCGGATTGGCTCGACATTGTTTTTCCTGAATTCTAATTTGACAAGCTTCAAACCTCTCTCATTTGTACTACAAAATTCACCCACTAATCTCATTGTCAAATGGATCATTAAATTCATGGGCTCAACCCTTGCACCGAGCACAAGTAGCTGAGTTTTCTGATGCCAAGCTCTTGGCTGATCTAACAAACCACGCCTAGCATCAATTCTACGAGCTCCAATTTAGGTATTTTTCCTAACTCGAATATTTCTTATATTGTGCCGAGCATGATCCCTTTTAAATATAATTTATCATTTTTTATTATTTAACCAAGAGGTGAGCCCATTAGGGCTGATTTTCCCATTCCAAGACCAACTTGAACCTTCAAGACACGGAAAGAAGGAACAATCCCAGAAGATCCCGAAACAACATACAAGGCTCTCAAGGCTTGTAACCTCATTGTCCATTTTTTCTTAAGGGGGAAAAATTGACAATAGGAAAGTATAAATTTTATCCTATTTTAGAATAGGTGGGATTAATAAACTTTTTATATATTGTGTGCAATTTCAAAGCACAAGAAGGACTTTTGGACATAGAAGTGCCAAGCAAATTTTGTCGATTTTTCCCTTTGAATGAGAATTGATTTCTTCCTTTCCAATTATTTTCAAAGTGGTGTTTATATCTTATTATTTATTGTGAATGTAAAATTCCCGATTAATCATCTTACCTTGCTACAAATTTAGTAAATTCTGCATAATATTAGTGTGCTTATTTTCTTGTATTTTTGTGATTAATCCCCAAAACATATCAAGTGTTTTTCCTTAATATTCTACTAAAAACTATTGTTTTGTGTATTCAAAATCCATTCTCAAATTGATTATGCATGTACTCGGTCAAATCCCTCAACAAATTTTGGTGTATCACCCCATTTTTCAATTCATGTAAAGTCATATTTTTACCCTGAAAACCCCTAAAAGTTAGTTTAGGATACATCAAACAGAACCATCCTTGAAACCAGATACTCACCTCAACAATAGGTATACCCATAGACCTGAGGTGTTTCCATCAGATTGTATATACGAAAGAGAGAGATCCATAGAAATCTTAGAACACCCGCATTCATCTCTCATAGGTGTACTTTCGATATATAACATTTACATAAGTCTAGAATGGATTCTTCTAACACTCTCTTCACATGGAATGAAATCCTTAATGCATCAAGGTTCCCTAACTCTTGCTCCTAAAACCCACCAAGCACTCTTTCACATTTCCTTATGTCTATGCACGTCCTAGCCTTGCATTTCATAGTTTTAACACATAGTTTAGCCTTGTTGTTAACTATTACTTTGTCAATTCAAACAACTATTCTCCTTGGCAACATTTTCCATCGACTACTTACGTTTTGATATATATCCCTCTGAGTTTCATATGCATCTTCCCCAACATGATTTTTCTCCTTGTTTTGACTAACAAATTCCTTTCCCATTGTTCCTCCCCATCTACTTTCACTTCTTAACTATATTCCTTTTGGCCTTCGCATTGTACATTTCACGTACAATTGTTAGTTTATACTTCCCAAAACAAAATTTTAGAATTATTATGGTGGTTCTAAATGTGGCCCAATTTTTCAAATACACTTTAACTTGCTTTATGTTATTAGCAATGTTACTTGATTGGGGTAAAAGTGAAAATATGGAACCATTCACTTTGTTCCACTTATAGGCGGCATAGCCAATGGAGGAACCAAAAATATTGCTCAACTCACTTTGAAAATATATCAATCGACTAATCAACTTTGAAGGAGAATAATGGAACAAAAGTAAAATTTTAATTTTTTTCCTTTTAGAGGTGAAAAATACAATGAAGGGCATATAAGTTTAGAAAAAAATTTAAGTCCCAAACATGGAAAATTTTCAATGTGACCCAATTTACCCAATGGATTTTTTTTTCCAAACATTAGAGAAAATTTTGCAAGCTTTCTTCCATGTGACAACATCTATCAATAAAGTTCTTATTCCATTGCTAATATTATTCTTCTCGTCATCTAAAGAGGGTTCATATTTAGATCTATGTTACTTCCCAACACATTAGTTTATGTGTTTTTATCCTTGAATTAAATTCCCTTATCTATAGACACAAAATCACACACTTGGGTACATTTCTAGGTCTTATTCACATACTACTACACATATGATTCCTAAGCGAGAAAACTAGTAATTGACTATTGTTTTTGGCTTTTTTTATCTTATCTTTCCTATTATATTTCTGGTCTTGCACACCCCATATCATATAGTTGGTATTTCACTTTCTTATATTTCTTGACTTTGGATGCCGGTTCCTATCCAAGACGCTTGACACCCAAGTACCCTCGTCTAAGGTAAAATTTAGTAGTCAATATTCATAGTTTGGCGAATAATATAATTTTAGGAATTTGATTTTGGAAAATTTTACAGTAATGGAAGTACCCAGGTTTCACCCAAAATTCCAAAAACAATAAGTTGTCCCATGTGAATCTCCAAGGAATTTCCAATCCCAATGTATATTTTTATATTAAATCGCCATGTGATTGCCGTAACTTTTATGAATCTATTTTTTCTTTTTATCGTAGTATGCCTTTCAGAAATAGAATTAAGATTTAAATAATTTCAATTTTCAATGGATGTTTAAATTTATCCACTGAATGGAATTTGTAAAGATACTAAAGGCTTTAAATTCTACTTATCCATTTCTATTTATTAGACAGCCACGTGGTAGGATTCTGGTCCTCCTCAAGGTAAAGGCATTCCCTGGACTCCAAGCCCATACAATGAACCGATTCAATAAATTTTTTGGGTCCAAGGTTTGGGCATTTAATGATTTGGCCTTTGAATTATTTATGGGTCGTTGATAACATTTTGAACCCCCGATTTTTCCCATACCACGTGGAAGAATTATCTGGATTTATTTTTTCCTTGCCCCAATCGACGTGAACCTCCCAAACTTAGGTGACATGAATTATAATTTTGGGTCCGAGTTTATTTATTCTATCCTTAATGATATCATATTCATCATGATAAAACTAAAAAGGTGTTTAAAAGGTGGAGGCACGTCCGATAGTGATGTCGGTTTAAAAGAAAACTTTTGGATAAGATTTGCATTTAATATTAACCATCATACCCTCATTTAGAGGACACGTGTATGGTGTAAAGGTCCAGTCAAAGAACTCACTCAAAAATTATAAATTCAAGCCCCATGGTTGTTTTCTAACACTTACTATCTTTTTGAAATCATTAGGGGCCAAATTAAGCACATCAAACCAGCATCACGCAAATAATACATGACAGACGTCGACGTTTCTTCTGATACAAAATTAGACGTGGATATTTTTGGTAAATCCTTTTCCCCCTCTATTTATAGTTATCCTTCTGATGGTGCTTCCACCCCCACTCCTTTCCATTCGACTTCTTCCCCTATTCCCCTTCATTCTCCTAGAACTTCTCTTATAGAGATCCAACCGGATTCCTTATCTGAGAAGCTAATTCTTGAAGCATTATTAGAACTCTTTATTCTTTATCCAAAATCCCCTGACTTGGAACCTATGGATTCTCAATATGCTACTACAAATGATGTGGATAAGGAAATTGATGACAATAAACCAATAGTGGCGACCCCTCAGTTGGACATTCAAGATGAAATGGTGTCTTCCATCCTTGCAAAGCTGTAGCGAGATTTTGAAGTGCTTAAAACTTGGAAAGACTATACAAACAACACCAAAGCTATCATTGATAAATAATGTGTCGAGATACTAACCCTAGCTAACACTCTGGTGGAGAAGATCGATATTGATGCAGCTAGGAAAGTGGTACAAGAACTGAAAAATCTATTATGATATGTAATATTTATGTTATATCTAGTTATAGATTTTTTGGTATGCCTATGTTATGATATGTAATGTTTATGTTATATCTAGCCAGATGGGATTTTTTGTAAAAGGATGAGGGTCCTTTCAAAACCCCCACTTTACCCTATTCCAAAAAATGTGTAGTGTTCTATTATATTTATAAAAAATCTTTTCAATAATCTTATACTTCTTGAATTATAGGTTTCAACAAATATATGAGGGGCAGGGATCAAATTTGAAGTTGTCAATGCCCTTCAAATGTATTTCAACTTGTCATAGAAGGGTGTTTAAAAATTTACACTTCAAAAGAAATTTAAAATTTAAAATTACATGTCAATATCGAAATGAGGTCACTTATGTTAATTTTTCATTAGAAGGGCCAACTAAAAAATCACTTGTCATACAAATATTAAATGCCATGTCAATTTTTGTAAATAATGAATTCATTTTAATAAATTAGATATTAAATGAATAATTATTGCATCGATAACTCATACTTACTTTATTTATTTTCTTTGTTAAAAATCTACTTTCACTTTAGACAAATCATGCAAAAATTTCTTGGAGAAGATGAATCATCACTAAACAAGAAACTAGTTGAGTGCTTCTATTTTCATAATAGCAATATTAGTTTTTAAGCTTTTTCATTCCATTAAATGAATTTGGGGATCTTATTCTCAATTCTGTTGTTTTATTTTACAAAGTGGGTTCTTAAATATTAGTTGTTTCTCTAAATTTTGTATTCATATTGTTGTTAAGATAGTAATCCAAATTTTTATGCCTCTAAGTTAACAAATTTATTATTGTGTAATCAATGGATGGTTGTATTATTTAAGGACTCCTCCATGCTTTGAATAGTTTTTGAGGTCTGAAAAATGGACATGCTTTACATTTGTTTTGTATGTAATAAATATCTTGTGATTATTATTAAAACCTTAATAGGATTTAGAAAATTACAAAAAAAATTATCGCTCTAAATTGTCTAACAAATCTTATTCATGAATAACAAAGAGTTTGTTTCTTTTTTGAAATATATGTTATAATTTATTAAGTTATTAAATTATGAAATTATTTTTAGATGTTATATATTTCAAATTCAAAAAGGATTCAGTTATTTAATATAAAGGGCAGTTCCAATAGTAAAAAGGATTCAGTTATTTAATAATTTAATAACTTATAATATGTTATTATTAAATATAAGTTATTTTTTCCTTATTATTAAAGTTATCAGTCCTTCCCTGCCCATTAGGTAGACACGTGGCAGGATTTTGGGCCTCCCCAAGGCAAAGGCATTCCCCAAACTCCAATCCCGTGGAATGAACCGATTCAATAAAGTTTCGAGTCTACTCTATTGATGAGGTAAGGAAGAGTGGACTATGGCATGCAAAAGAAATGAAAAATTTTGGGCCTTATTATAGTCAAATTTGATAGAGGGTATTCACCAAACTAGTTACAGGAGATTCACCAATCGATTTCCAACTTTTTTTTTATATTTATACCATTTTCACTAAAAGAACAAAACATGTTACATGGATATTTTCCATAACCATGAAACTGGTTACATGTATATTTGCCATGATTTCTATAAGTTTTTTACAGGGGTTCCTTAAAATTTTCCCTAGCCTCATGCCCTTTGGGCACCCCTAACCTCTTTGTAACTTGGTCTCCTCTTTTGGGCCTCTTTTATCTTTTACGCATCTTGTTTTCTTATGGGTTGGCATTCTAGTTGTCAATTACGAAATTCAAACAAGGGAGACATATAAATACAAAGCTATTTGATCATAACAAAGGACAAATCTCTAAGCATATTATCACCACCTAAAGTTGCATCCAAAGGCATTTTAAGAGCATCAAAACATTGATATAGCTTCCTTCAAGGGATATGTGACTACATTTTTGCATATACACATAGAAGGGGAAGTTCATTTTGTCATCCACACATTTACTTGTATTTCTACATCTATCTATTATTCACTATCAAGTGCATCTTACAAAAGATCTTCCTATGGCACGATTCTACACACACACACACACACACAGAGAACTACATGGAGTATGAGTTTTAGTGCGGTGTTCAATCGTAAGTTCACTCTATTGGGTGACCTCCGAGGTTAGTCTCGACTCCCAATTTGCTTCTTTTTATTTATAGGATTTGATGTGTTTTTTGTTTTCCGGAGAGAATGTTTGTTGTGTAGTCACTTTGTTGAATTCTTCTGGACATGGTGTGACATACATGCGACAAACAATGAAGGTTTGTGAACACCTTGTGACACAATAAGAATCATTTTCCAAGGTTACGTGTGGTCACAAGTGCCTACAGAGGTCTCTAGTGCCTAGCTACCCCTAACCCAATCCAAGCGTTTTTAGCAATTACATATTTTTTGTTTTCATTTGTGACAATTTCCTCTTATTGTTCCTCAACCTTCTAGTCAAGAACACTTTGGGGTTAATTGCAAAATTAGCTAACTACTTTATCCTCTCTCTTACACCTAGGGTTATAATTTTCATTTTTATTGCTTGTGTCAGAAATGTGCTTCATTTTTCATTTCTCATACGTGACTCTCCAATATCTTAGGGTTTTATAAAAAAATATTTTTTAAATCACTATCAACAAAATCTCCCTAATATTACAGTAGCTTGAAATGTTTGTCTTTAAATGGGAATATAAATCTTCACGATCAAGATCACACATATAGAATTTGTAATTTTTAGGCACCAAAAAACATGTAGCTATTCTAATTTTTGTGTTATTTATTAAGATTCTTATTTAGATATTGTATATTTTCATCTTGTTTTTCTTTTCTAATAATTTAGTCTAACATTTCTTTTCTTTAACAATTATTCCCCCATATATCCTACCTTTTTTGTTTTATTCCGTAAATTTTCCTTCTTTTACCCTTTAAAATATAGTTTCAAACACCCTTCATGATTATGTGTTTCATTCAATAAGATTATATGTATTTTGTTATGGGACCTAACTCAAGCCCTCTTCTCTAAATATAGCTTCTATAACTCCAAAATACCACTGTAAGATGCTCCCTAATTGGCCATAATCCCTATTCTCTTTAGATTTGACAATATTTTATATAGGATTTCCCATTTTTAAGGTATGTCCATCTCCCTTTATTCCTTTTTGCCTTTACCTTTACTCACTCCTTGTTTTTCTATTCTCAATATGCCTTTGTCTCTTAATATCCTTAATTTATCTTCAAAGTTCACTAGCATGACCCAAATATTCAAAACTTTTCTTCCCACTCTCACCATGCCCATTATGCTTGCTTGTTTAAATTGATACATCAATTGTAATTGGTATGTAAGGAAGTCCATTGCTAAATTGTGTGTATCCTCTTTTTCTACTTAGTCCTTCAACCCTTAAATGATTATATTGGATCATCTATCATAATGTTCTCTTTCTTCCATCATTTTATTCCTAAATCTATTCTCTATTAGATAATTTTTCTTTCCCATCAACGCCTTTACTACTTGTGCCCATGTTTTATCCTCCTTCAACTTATCTCACAACTCGTTCTCTCTTATATCCATGATATGAAATTCCACTTAAAATTCTATTATTTGTGTTGTATTAGCCATTAACTCCTTTACTATGGTACTTATTGAAGTGTGAAGGGTTTGTTTGAGGGATTACCATTCATGTTATCCAACAGTTATGCAATATTTTGAAATTCTTCCACTTGTGATTTAAGCATGTTGTTGTCCTTTTACACCTTTTCTTGGAGCTTAACACCTCCTCTATTTTAATATGTTTCATTTTCCCCCTTATCTCCACACTTTCTATTCTTTCTTTCGAACTCATTATCTCTTGCACATAGATTTTTGATGACCAAATGAGTAGGGTCCTTGTAGGGCTATAAGTTTCCTCACCTTCTTGTGTCTTGTCTTGGTGACATTTTTGCAACTTGTTATGTGTTTTGTTTCAGGTTATGACTATTACAACATTTTGTATCCATGGTAAATTTTAGGGGTGAATATTCGTGAAAAGGCAAATATCAGGAATTTTAAATTTTGAATTTTGAGAATTTTGTACTACCATATGGTAGCGCATTCGCCAAAATTTTATGGGACATAAAAAAATTTGAATATAATTTCACCTTCATGTTTCTACCATGGGCTGAATGATGTTAGTATATTCACCTTCATGTTATAAAATTATAAAATATATAGTATTAATTCATTATAGTATAGTCTTATTTTTTACATTATACGCATGCCAAAAAATATAAAAGTATAAGACCACAAGCCGAAGGATTCAGGAAAAAGAGAATTTTTTTGTATATTGGCAAGGTTATTTTGTGTTGACAGAATACAAGGCCAATGTGCAAGTTTTATTAGGCGACAACATGTATAAGTGTTGCGGGCCAATGAATGATATCCGATAAATGTGTTACCGAATGGTAACAGATATTTGTTTTACTTGACCGTGCAACAATGATATTTTCCGCCGATAGAAGATATATATATTCTTGGCGTGCAACAAAAATATTTGTTTCTCGCCATTAATAGTTAAGCGTGTTACCCGATCGGTAGTAGTATTTCCTATAACCTTCTTGCATATTTATTTTTTGTTCAAGTGCTCGGTTTTTGTCATCCATTGTTCTTAAGTTGTGTTGGTTTTATTTTGATAAAGCTTTATTGTCATTAGTATTTGAAAGTTCTATGTTTTTTCATGTGTGTAGAATTCAAAATCATCCACGCAATGGCCCATGTTACAAATGAGAAAATAACTCAAGGAAAAAGAAAATGCAATATGGATATTTCAAAATATTTGATCGTAAGAAGTAACCCTAGTGGAAAAGGTAAGCAAACCGATTTCTATTATGATAATGTTACTTTAATTTTTTGATTTACTTAGGGAAGGCTGTAACTTGAGATCATTTTCTCGTCAAATGTAGAAAACCCTAGAAGCGACCTTACTCTAGATGAAATTTTCAACCACCGTAGTAATACAATTCAAATTAGCGATACTAATAGTCACATTTCCCATCTAAATCAAACTTCGATAAACATTCCGAGACCTCACATCAAAAACATAAGAGTGGGAAGTGGACTATGTAGGAGGGACTTATAAATTTGAATGGTCAACCAAATATCCATTAATTGAACCTAAAAAAAATACTGATACTCCTACAAAATGTATATGTATTATCTGTAGTTGGAAACTTGGCAAGGACAAAAACATGCAATTGAATTTGGACACAATAGAGAAGCATTATGGGAACGTATATGAGTCTAAAAAGAAAAATGATGGAACAGTTATAAAAATAACTAGATGGAAAACTGAGCAAGATTATTTTCATATGAGATATACTACATAATATAATAGTCATCATAAAAATCTTCTGGACCTATTTGATATAGGTGGAACTATAAAGGATAGATTTGAAAAAGTGTTGACGTAAGTCTTCGAGCTAAACTCATTCAATTCAGAACAATATTTCACATTTAAAAAAAAGGAAGACAAATTTCAGATCTCATTGATTATAAGACATTGTTTCAATCTAATGGATTTCCAAATATACCAACAACACACTGGTCAGATACCAGTGCATGGGAGATGGCAAAGTGTATGGGAGAAATAAAAATCACTTATTTGAGAGAGAAGGTAAAAAATGAAAATTTTATCACTTTGTTGATTGATGAGGTCACAACAGTAGATAATACATCTTGGGTGTGCATGCATGTCTACACTTTTAGTTTTAGTAACCATTTCAGGGAAAATAATATACTAAATATGCACAAAATGACGGAGAACTGCAATGCTGAGAACATCTACAAACTTGTTATTAAAATTTTGAAGGAAATAACTAGTATGGATGATCATTCAATCTCTGCAAAGCTGATTTGTGTAGGAGATGATGGCACATCTGTCATGTAAGGTCACAAAACTAGACTTTGTATTCATCTACAAACAAGAATAGCCCCTTACATGATACATATTCACTGTATGGCTCGGGGAATAAATTTGGCTTATAAAATTATAAGTAATTTTGAAAATGTTTTTAAGGTGGAGGAGCTAATATGGGACTTGCATTCATATATGTCAAGCAGTCCTCAAAGATTTCTAGAGTTTCAAGATATTTTCTATTGGAATAACAAATGGTAAAAAAATGTTAAAAGATGTTGACACGAGATGGATATCATTGTATGAACCAACTTTCAAGATTTTTGAGGAATACAAGTCTTTAGCATGGTATATGTTCGGGAATTAAAGACAAGTGGAAAAGGATAAATATTTTTTGTATTGCTTGAAATATTTAGAGACATTATTAATTTTATGTGGTATTTTGTCAATGCTGAAGGAAATAAACAACTTGGTGAAACATGCTCAGGAGATATCCATATACATTGTTGATTTTCTAAAATTAAAGAGATAAGTATGTATAATTTTAGATACCTTGTATATCACCCAAGACTGGATTCAAAATCCAATTTTTAGCAGACTTTAAGGTTTTGACAGAAACCAAATATCGAATAGCTATTTAAATTTCAATATTAGTGGTCATCTTTGTATTTCTGTTGATGGGAAAAATATTAAAATGCACACTTTATACAAAGATCCTTATGTAGTAGGTTCTGAACTTGAGGAAGTACCTGTCACGAGCTGTCTTATTGATGTTTTAGTTTCTGATGTACATAAAAAATTGATGAAAATATCTGAAACATTATCTTCTGAGATCATAGAGCATTTTAAAAATAGTGATCTGTTGGAGGCCATGGGAGTTGTAAATCCCATTTTTGGAACCCGATGATTGATGAAGAACAAAGAGATACAAACTTTGGGAAATCCATGACTACACTTATGGAGTAGTGTTGCAAATCTTCACATGTTTATGAAGGGGAATCAAAAGGTATATTGGACAAAAAATTACTCATATCCCAATCACAACATTTTGGATTTACAATGTCTGATCAATATAAGTCTATTGTTGACCCAACAAAAATGGAAGTTGTCACTCTATTTTGGATAAGGATGCATCAGAGTAGCATTTTGAGAGAGAATATAAGTGAATAATTCAAACTATATGAACTCATACAGACAATGAGTTCATAACAGATTGGACAAGAATTTTGAAACTTATTTAAGAATTTATGTTTCCAGATATAAGGTAGACACATTTCCATTTGAAAGAGCTCTAGCTACATGGACATCTCTTGTAGAGTGCAGAGCTATTAATCATATAGAGAACAATGAAGTCTCTAATAATGGTGAAATTGACTTGGACTCTCTGGAGAAGATATTGTAACAGATATAAGAAGTGATGAAGCACCATCCAGATTGGGTTGTTTCAACTACCAAACAGTTGATTGTATTCATTTTCTAAAATATAAATTGTTACTTGATATTTTTTCATTCACATATATTGTGCATATAATGACAAACAAGTGAACAATAAGAATTTCTTACCATGTGAATGTTTTCTATAATCAACAGATTGGTTGTGTGGCATTATGGTGAAGGATGGTGGTGGCACTATTACAAAAAACCCTAAATTTAATGAAAACCAATTAAAAAGAATGATAAATTTGTAAAATAAAATTCAAAACAATAATATAAATAAATATTTAGTCATTATTTTTTAGTTGCTTTATACGAAACTCGAAGATCTCGGGTGGGTTACTTTGCAATAGACTCAATGTCTTCATGCTCGGGAATATATGTGGTGTCTACAACTGTATGAGAAAACTCTCTCTGAGGCAATGCATATATGCCAAAAATATTGCACAATAGGATAATTAAAGTTACCAATATGACATCGTAGAGAATCGATATTCGATTATTATAAGTCTCAAAATAATTAAGTAAAATTGAAACAATTATGTAGTATGTAAAAATTAAAACCCTGATTTTTCTCATTTTGGAAAGAAGAAAATCGTGTTCTCTCCTTGCTATGGGAATGGATCAAGTGTGAAGAATCCAAATAACCATGCATCCATTCAACTGGTCTTGACTCTTGAGACATAAATTCGTTGTACTCGGTGACATCAATTGTATTGTTGTCACCCGATTGCTCAAGCCCAAGAGGGTTATGCGGGTGAACTACCTTACTACGAGTTGTTCTAGTATTTCACTTTCTTTCACCTATTCATTGGTTCAAAATAGAATTACAGATTACATATTTACAAGAATTAATTTAACAATGATTTTTTTAAAGGAATCAAGATTAAATGCTTTTAAAATAAAATACTCACCAACTGTTGGTCCATAGGAATTCCATGTTTTTCCATCTTCTTGTGAAGAGAAGTTGGAATAATTGTTGATTTGAGTCCATAAAAACCCTCATAATATAAAGCAAGAACATAAAAAGAAGAAGAAATAACTGTAGTAGGATTGAATTTGGCCTTGTCAAGTTCAGAATGAATCTTTGATGCAAGATATGTGCACCAATCGAATCTAATGTCGGAAATGGTTTGAAGAAGGTAGTACATTTCCCACTAAGGAATGTCAGTGTATCTTCCCTATAACACGATATGGGACTAAAAATTCCACCATGGCTAGGAGAAAGGGGTCTTTGATAGATTGAGAGTTAATGCCTCTTTTGGACCTCAGCCTCAACAGAGAGATTGTAATGAGACTCTAAAAAAATTCTCATCAAGAAGAACGGCTTTGGAGGTTATAGGCAATGCATTTTGATAGGGTAATCCTATTAGACGATGAATTTATTCAAGTGTTATTTTGATGATAAATTGGTGGGAGGGTAATTGAACTATGAAAGTGCCATCAGAATGATTATACACTTGCATTAAATTATTTAGTAATTTGTGTTCTATCTGATATTGGGGCATGTAAATAAGACCATGGAATCTTGAGCTAATCTACCAATCAAACCAGTTTGAATAATTATTTGAGGGTCTTCGAGCGATTCTGACAAGCTGGGGATATAAAATGTTTCGGTAAACATATGAAGTTAGTTTAATGGTTTTTTTCCTTGGGGCCATTATTCTTGAACGTTGATTGCTTGAAAAAAGAAGAGGTTGGAAAATTACAGATTAAGATACCTGTATATGATGACAATGTGCCTTCAATATTGATGATCAACCCTAATACTGGAAGACTGGAAACAAATGAGAATTAAAGTGCAAGAAAACATATAGGTATGGTGTATATATAGGAAATTAAAGTGCATTCAATTCGGAAGGCACGTTTCAGTATTAAATGTTGGAATACTTGTGATTTTTACCTTCGGGAAAATAAATTACACATTACCGGCTGAAAACTATGATATTGTTATCGATCTTCAACATCGACAAGTGTTAATGCCGAAAACACTAAATATTTTTATCGGTCGATAACACCTAAAAGTGTTACCGTTGGTAACACTAAAACTTGTTACCGGTTGGTAACATCGAAAAGTGTTACCGGTCGGTATACACTAAAAAATGTTACCATTTGGTAACACTTCTTAGTGGTGCCAAATGGTGGTAACATTGATAAAGATGGTGTCGACCGTAACACCGAAAAAAGCTGTTCACGACCGATAACACTATTAAAGTTGTTCTCACTCGGAAATAGGCCATCTTGATTTGACCGTAACACAATTTTTTTTTACTATTGTCGTTCGGTGATAAAAAAATACGGCACCACCCCACTATGTTTTGGAAAATGCCTTCCTTTCGTTGCCATCACGAAACCCATTTTTGTGCCTTCACTACAATGCAAATGGATTTTTCATCGATTCACCACCCATTCTATAATATTTTTTTGGGAGGGGGTCTTAAAATGAACCTTGTTTTTATCCTTTGTGTCACCCCATATGTGGATCTTATCGATCTTCCTATACTTGAAGTATGCATGATAATGACTTATTATTTTATATCATTTTGCTTTCACTTATTTGGTTGTGGCTTGTTTAATTTTCATCTTTATTTATTCCTCTTTATAATTTTTGCATGTTTCCATGTACATTCAAGTATCTTAATATCACTGGCACTATTTTGCAATGTATATCAATTGTGATATTATTCTCAAGGGTGTTTGACGTGTTGTGATGATGAGTTGGTTTTATATGGGAAACCCATTTTCAAATTATATACAAATGTCTATGTTTTAGTATCCCCATATGCTTCAATGTTCTCTTGAATGATGATATGGCTTGCGTGTGCACATGTTAGAACCAATAAGTGTTATGATTCATCCTCTACTACTTCATTTATCTCTGCTTAGGCCATTATCTCCTAAAGTTTCAATATAAAATTCCCGACTTCCAATTAGTAGCTGATTAATTTTGTTTTGACATATTTTTCCTAATGAGAGGTCTTCTTCAGGACAACCATTTCTTTCCCTGCCCATATTTAATTTCATTTTTGGCTCACCCATTGAGCTACAACCCATTTTCTTTTACATGTGACCAGAGGCTTTAACAAGAGACACACCCAACTTGAGGTCATAGACTAAAAATAAATTGATAAATCCCTTAAAATCTAGATGCCTCTAGAAGAGTGAATAGATGCCTTGGCACCTACTTTGAAAGAATCGTGATGGAATTGATATTTGCACATTTTTAATGTGAACGCTGAATTGCGTACAAATGAGTCGAACACTTCAAACATAAAACAACAAATAAAACTTATCGAAAAAAATATTTACAATATTTATAAAGTTTGTAGTCCACACTCTACACCACGTAGAAAAAGGAGCCTCTCCTCTTTTTCCTTCTCGACGAAGATACAACCAACATTCCCAAACCACATTTATTTGAAAACGTTCCAAATGAGCTCACTAAAATCCACAAAAATACATTTAGTCGTTATTTCATCGAGATTGGTTGCACAAGGTAATGCACTAGTGAATAATGATGGAATGGTTATGCGTTCTCTTCTTAAGAATTTTAATGCACCGCCCAACATTTTCCACAGATTGGAACTTATAACGCAAACAAATAAAACAATAAAATTATCGAAATAATTTTTTTGTCTTTAATTGCTCTCTTTGCACACACCATAAGGGTTCCAGTAGATGAACTCAACATCACATAAGACACTTACACAAACATGAACCCACTCATACAATAGGATAATATAGGGTACACATCAATGTCTTACTCAAATGATCTAAACAAGTACAATGACCTAACTAAAGTAAGAAACATAAGATAGACATAATCCACAACATGGCCTTTTCATGGTTTACATATTCATTTCATTTAGGTTTCCATTATATGATCTTATAGTTTCTAAGATAATTAAACACATAAAGTTTAAAATTTCCTATTTTTCAAACTTTGATTATTTTATTTTATAGAGAATTAGTCTTTAAAGGAAATACATTTTTGATTCTTTTTCCCAAATTCCATTAGTTATCCATAGCTCATTTGTTAAATAAATTCATTTTAAACAACTACGAGTCTCCTAATATTCATTCTTATGTTAAAGGTTTGTTTCTCAAAAAAATGTTTAATTGACGTTAAATTTTACCCTCGTTACTTAAGGGATCTAGCATAAAGTCAAGGGAAAAGAAATCTTGAAATTTAAAGAAGATTAAGGTTCAAGTTACCCTTTCCTATAAACTTCCCTCTATAAAAGAACGTTTATTCTCATACTATAGTTGTTATAGTTCAAAAGTTAGTTTAAGTCAATTTAGCATTTACACAACATAATTTTTTTAATATACTCTATATTGCCTCAACTACCTAATCCCACCAAGAATAATTTGTATTCGTTCTTAACAAAAAATCAATGCTTAAACCAGATATAAAGATTACATGTGTAAATTTGTTCCTGAACCATTATCACATTTACTCTTGTTTTTCATCATGTTTACATTATTTTTAGGTCTCTTATTGGTGTCACTTTACAAGAAAATGAGTTACGAGAGTACTTTCCTAACATATTGAATAAGTACATGATTAGAAGCATTATAAACTATGTACAAACCACAAGTGATTTGATTTCAAGGTAAGATCCCATCTTTCCACATTTCACAATCCCGCATGGGACATTTCTTTCCTTCTTAATTTCATAAAAGGACATAACTAGGGATTAACAGGACCAATTTTAATGCACATCAAACAAGAACACAACGAATCTGTCCCATTTCATCCAAAGGTGGCGTACAGTCCTTTATTCCTCGGCAAGTGCTCCAAACATGGATCAAATGGAACTATGTGATTTATTCCTTCATTCGCTTAGCAGAGAAGTAAAGGAAGAAGTTCAGAAGTTCCCATTACGAACTTACGATGAGGTACTGGAGAGTGCCCTTCGAATAGATCAAGCAGTGATTGATAGTGGTCGCAAAACATATGGAGCAAATGGGAGGTTAATCGCCCCCAATCAGAACACTAAAAATTATCCCACTACCACAAACGTCAATCAAGGACCTAAAATCCTTAACAAAAATGCGGTGTAACAACCGATGGAGTAACCGACCAGCCCAAGAAGGTAAATGTTGTCAATACTCCATCACAAGTAAACAACCAACGAAATAATAACTTTACCCCGACAATCAATACAGTGGATTTTAACCATCAACAACAACAACAATGGTGAAATCCCATACAAGGGCCAAGCCAAAATTCAACTAGGTATCAAGACCAGAATTCAAACCAAAGACAACAAACGCAAAATTTCAATAGACAACGGTTTGATCAAAATTTTGGGCCACAATACACATTAAACCAACAAACTAGGGATTACAATCCTAACTCATATTGTGGTTTCCACGAATTCAGGGCCACGACACTAGAACGTGCCGTGACTACAATAAATTCATGCAACACTTGCCAAATGAACAAAAACAACTTTTCATGGATATGTTCTTAGCAAACCATACGTCACCAACATCAAATACCTTTTCAGGGGTAGTTTCCCCTCAAAACGCACCCCTGAAGATCTTTAATGATCCACTCCCAAATCACGATAACAACAGGCTAAATCCAACTGGGACGAACAAGGGTGCAATAACAGGAAACAATGATCATGAAGCCTCGACTTCGCTAAATCCATTAGTTGCGCCGCATAATTGGGAAGTCAGCCATGACCTAAGGTAGTTGGATTAGTAGAGTTAGACACTGAATTACCCATCGAAGCTATAACAAGGACACGAGAGTATTTCTCTCAGCCAAGTCCAAGCCACCTGCCAAAAATGGATAACATCCAACAAATCGTAGCAAAGCCTGTGGGTGCTTATGATTTAATTAATGATCTAACAAAAACCTTCTCGCATATTTCGTTTTTAGACTTACTAAAGAACTCTCCTGCCCACAGGGCTGCTCTTTTAGAAGCATTAGGTTTAGGTCATTTAATCAACATCACTCCACCTCCTGAAACACAGGTAAATCATATAGACTTTGATGTTCATCCTCCAGGACAGGCGGATAGGGATGTCGAATTCATATTCGAGATAAACAAAATGCCGACAGATGCTGAGATCACAAGTCATGGTGATCCAGCTTTACATTTGCAAGTATGGGTTTATAATAACTACGTAAAATGTGCAATGGTAGATGATGGGGCAGTGGTTAACATAGTCCCCTTCTCTTTTCTTCAAAAGCTAGGGTATGGAGAAACCAATTGTTCCACAACTCGAAACACGCTAAGAGGCTATGACAGCCTTAAAGCCACTTCAATTGGAACTATAATATTACCAGTCACCTTAGGACCCAAAACCATTTTGACTGAGTTTTATATTATAGATCAAGAAACTAACTATAATATGATCCTCGGCCGACCATGGATACACCGCATGAAGGCAATCCCTTCTACACTATTTCAAGAAGTAAGGTTTTTACATTTAGGAAAGGTATTCGTGGCCAAAGGTGATCCAAAACCATTTGATGTACACCTAGCCGACTTAAAAAAGAGACCAGTCGTACACTCGGAGTTTGAACTCCCAACAAATCAACTTAATAAACCTACCGATGCAAAAACAAAAGAAAATTTGGTACCTACGACAGATCTTGAAACTATCAGCATAGCCAAAACAACCCCAACTCCCGAAGATAAGGCTAACACTATAAAAACAGTGTCATTAGGAACTACTGCAAAAATCGTTGAGTTGATAGAACAAGATTTACCAATGTTCTTACCATTTGATTCAGTAGGCATAGGATATTCCCTAGGTGTTGGTTCTCTTCCAGCAGAGGATCTCTGCATGGTAGAAGTAGAGTGCGCAAATGCAGCAAATACCCCAACATCTATACTCCCAGCTAAGTATTGGACTCTCCATTTTGATGGGGCTAGATGCCGTTATGGAGCAGGGGCAGGTATAATTCTTACTTCGCCCAAGGAGAAAGTCCTGCCATTTGCCTTTAAACTAAATTTCAAATGCACAAACAACAGCGCTGAGTACGAAGCCCTCCTCCTTGGCCTCACCTTAGCCAAGAGAATTGGTGTTGATAACATCAGAGTCTTAGGAGACTCGCAATTAGTGGCAAACCAAGTTTCTGAAGTATATGAAACTAAAGCCGAGCACTTGCAGTTTTACAAAAACGTTGTATTAGATTTAAGCAAGGCATTTAACTTCATATCCATTGAAGCAATCTCGCGAGAGAGAAATCTTCTCGCCGATTCAATAGCAACTTCAGCATCACGTTTTACTCCAAGTAATGAGTTAGAGGATACCCATTTCACGGTGTCCATTCGTGATGAACCATTGATAAAAACAATGACAAATCCCCTTTTGAACGGGAGTGAATCTACCATCCTAGACCATATTGATAGTGATATGGCCACGTTGGATTACATAAACGCCTATGCAGCACTACATCTCTCCTATCATATGCTAGATTTGTCCTTAATTCCACATCTGTCTTCCTACTTCGGAAATCCCGTGATGGATCTTCCCTCACAAATGGAACCTAGCATATACACAGTAGAAAATGGGGATGATTTGGATTTACCTCTAGCACCACCTAAGTTTGAAGAGGGTAACGCCTCTTTGATCGAAGAAACCATTGATATTAACATCGGAATGGAATATGAACCAAGGATTTTGAAACTAGGATCCTCGTTAACCCCAGAAGAAGTAGAAATACACACTCGGATCCTCAAAGAACATCAGAAGGCATTTGCATTTAATTATAAGGAAATGACAGGAGTTGCACCCCACATTGCGGTGCACAACCTCGTCACTAAATCTGATGCAAAGCCAGTTAAACAAAAATCAAGACCCATGAAACCCAAGGTAGCTCTCATGGTAAAGGAGGAGGTAATAAAACTCCTCCAGGTAGGATTCATCAAACCAGTCGACTACTCCCAATGGGTATCTAACATCGTTCCCGTTCTCAAGAAGAATGGAAAGATACACATCTGCATAGATTTCCGAGACATCAACAAAGCATGTCCTAAGGATGACTTCCCGTTGCCATCTATTGATGTCATTGTTGATGCAACAGCTGGGTTTGAACTTTTGTCTCTCATGGATGGATTCTCGGGATATAATCAAATTAAAATATCTGAGCAAGATCAAGCTAAAACCACGTTTATAACTCCTTGGGGAACCTATTGCTACGCTGTTATGCCATTCGGTCTCAAGAATCTTTGGTGCTACATATCAGCGGGCTATGACATATATATTTCATGATCTAATTCATAAAATCATGGAATCCTACGTAGATGACTTGTTGGCTAAGGCCAAGAAGTGTTGTGACCATCCAGAAGTACTCCGTGTCATTCTCTCACGTCTGATAGAATATGGAGTCATGCTAAATCCAGAAAAATGTGTCTTTGGTGTAACGGGAGGGAAGCTCCTAGGTTACATCATATCCTCACGAGGGATAGATGTTGACCCAGCCAAAATTCGGGCTGTCCTCGAAATGGTTCCACCTTCAGATGAATCTGGAATTAGGTCATTTCTCAGAAAGTTGGGTGCAATCCGAAGATTCATCCCGGACTTAAGCTTCGCCATTCATCCAATCAACAATTTACTCAAGAAAGACTATAGCATTGATTGGATGAAGACTGCAATGAAGCTTTTGACAAAGTTAAGCGTTTCTTGTTGTCACCACCTACGCTAATGCCGCCTAAACTAGATCGCCCATTAATTTTATATTCACGAGCTACCGGTGTCTCTTGCTGCTTTGCATGTTGGCCCAAAAAGATGATGACAAGAGAGAACGCGTGATTTATTTCATTAGCCGAACGCTGCTCGACTATGAAACACGCTATACACAAGCAGAACGAGAATGTCTCGCCATAGTCTTTGCAACCAAACGCCTAAGACATTATATGTTAAATCAAGAAACAAGGGTCATGGTAAAAATGGACCACTTACGAACTTTCCTCACACAAGGGTCCTTGTCTAAAAAGGCTGGACATTTTATAACCTTAATGGGAGAATTCGAATTAACGTTTGTAAATCAAAAGTCAGTTAAGGGACAAATCATTGCGGATTGGTTAGCTGATAACCCATTAGATGGAGGCGATCTAGTAGATTTAGATTTTCCAGATGAGTGCGTATACTACATCGAAACCCGACCCTCTATCTCTGAGTGTCCCTGGTACGCTGATATCATTAACTATATCATGGACCATACGTATCTAGAAGGAGCTACACCACAACAAAGAAGGCGGTTACGCATTATCGTAGCTAAATACGTCATTATAGAGCAAGTGCTCTATCGAAAAGCGTTCGATGGAATGCTCCTAAGATGTGTCGACACAGAAGAATCCAAGAAGATTCTCCATGAATCCCACAGTGGAATATGTGGAGGCCACTTCGATGGCCATGCCACCGCTTGAAAAGTACATCGAATGGGCTATTTCTGGCCCACTCTAGAACATGATGTAATAGAGTTTGTATGCAGGTGTCATAAGTGCCAAGAATTCTCCCATGAGATCCACATGCCGGCACAAGCTCTGCAACCAATCGCTACTCCATGGCCCTTTTCTACATGGGGCCTAGACTTAATAGGGAAATTCTCTCCCTCATCCACAGACGGCCATAATTTTATAATCATGGCCACTGAATATTTTACCAAATGGGTAGAGGCTATGCCTCTTACTACTGTACCTGGTTCTGTAATCACCAAGTTCATTTTGAACCAAATCATTTGTAGGTACGGTATCCCGCAAATCATTATCTCCGATAATGGAACTTCTTTTAAGAATGAAGAGGTTCACGAGCTATGCAATAAATTTAAGATAAGCCATCATACGGCTTCCTTGTATTACCCTCAAGCCAACGGACAGGCTGAAGCGACGAATAAGACACTAAAAGCCATTCTCCTTAAAATGGTGAAAGAAAACAAACGAGATTGGCATTTGAAGTTATATCCGGCCTTATGGGCCCACCGAACCTCAATAAGAACACCCACGAGAGCAACTCCTTTTCACTAGTATTCGGGCGAGGCGGTTCTCCCACTCGAGGTTGAAATACCCAGTCTCTGCATTTCGTTACAAGGTATTCTGGATGAAGATGCTTATAGAGAAGCATGTCTTTCCCAACTAGAAAGCCTAGATGAAACTAGGTTAGATGCTACACAGTGACATAGAGTCTATGCTGACCGGATGTGCCGATAGTACAACAAGAAGGTCTATAAACGCGACATATACGAAGGTGATCTAGTTATAAGGCTGGACAACCGGATCGACAAGAAGACCGAAAAAGGAAGGAAATTCCGGCCCAAATGGTTGGGCCCATACCGAGTCATGAAGGACTATGGAAATGGTGCATACCTCTTATGTACACTAGAAGGTGAGGAATTTGGCGAAACAGTCAATTCCCTGCACCTCAAGCATTTCTACACGTAAGCAAAATGGCACTACTTATATAACTATCTACATTGCATCTCCATATAGATTAGGATCATGTTGTCCATTTGTTTCGTACAAAAATCGTGATCAAGGAATCTATTCTCAAAGCAATTCATTACAAACTCATGATGTTTTGGCATAAACACTCTGATCCTACTTCTCCATTTTCATGATATCATCAAATTATCTCAGAATCATTTTATCAAATAAAGCTAGACGTGACAAAGTCTTAACGGTAACCATACCAAGATTTGCAAGTTTATTCTCGCTTTGATTTCTTCTTAGGATAGGTTTCTTGCCTATGGTCTGTTCTAGAAGCTTCATAGTGTCACATTTATCCCATATGCATATCTCTTTGGAAATAAGCACATACTGACATTTTACTCAAATAAACAAGTCAAATGTTGATCAAACAGAAAATTTTAATTTTACACATTTCCTTGCCCCACCAACCTTTGGTGATGAGCTTGCGTCTCTTACTAGTGATGTAGGGTTGGGAAAGGATGGAAATTCCCTTACTCGCCTATGCCTTGCCCATGGTGATAAACCCACGCTTCTTACTAGTAGCATGGGGCAAAGTGTAGGGGGTCCTCTTGACAAATAAATACAAAAGGTCATACACAAACAATTCAAACTTTGAAACTTTGAGTCAAAAACAAATGAATCAGATGTTCAAAATCCCAAAAGAGTTAAAATCCTAAAAACCTAGATTTTTTCTACTATGTGGCCATCTACGGGTCTAAGTCTGGATAAACCGCAAAGCAAGTTGCATCCAAAACTATGAAGTCACTCGAGTGGAGTTGACTTGTGGTGTCCTAATTTGGTTCCGCCAAAGCTTTGTCTGTCTTCCATCACTATCATTTCACCACATTTCATAACTTGCGCCCTTCTTGACTCTTGGTGATAAGCCCTCGCATCTTACTAGTTGCGTGGAGTTAGGATTGGGGCAAGTTTATCTGTTCATCGTACTGGTTTATATTCATCACTTTGCAAAAAAAACATGAGGTATCCAAAATTGCTTACAGAAACCAAGATTCAAAATCACATTATATCTACATTACCATTATCAGCATCATGAAACACAAAAGGAAAGTAAAACATTTACATTATTTGTTCACCATTGCATACATTCTAAAAAGCATATAAACATGTATCGTAGTATACACAAAGAAGCTGGAAATAGAAAGGAAATAATGAGTGCCAAGATTTTGATCCAAAACGAATGCATATATATAAATAATCAATATTTATATACAATGACATCATGCACTAAGCATGGTCAAAACGCTCAAAGAGCCCGGATATACAAATAATATATGATACAAAATATACGAGAGCCAAGTGGCCTCTCAATCCCTACGCGACCCCTCCGAAGGTGCGCACCTCGCATGGGACTCCGGCTATGCCGGCGCTCTGAATGTATGAAGGGCTCGGGGTCTCGAGGAGTAGCCAGCGATCTCACCACGAGAATGGCTCCTCATGAGGCGCTCAGCCATCCTATAGCCCGCTAACTCTGTGTGGAGGGTCGACACCATCCTGGCCACATGCCAGACAGGAGCGAAGACATCGGTATGTCTACCGGCTGCTGAGGGCTCCCCAGCATCCACGGATAGCTCTGCACGGGTCCTATCCATGGGGATCATCAGGGAATCAGTACATACCCTGCGGATCAAATCCCTCCACTCATCAACAGTCTCTGCAAACAAGGAAGAAAGTGAATTAGAAACCAAATAAGAAATTAGAAAATACAAGATAGCAACTAAGGAGAGCCTACAAACAAACATTAAAAGGGAGAAAGGGTAACTTACTCGGATCACCAGGCCTCCAAGATGGGTCGCTGGGGCCAACACCTGCCGTAGATACCGCTGGCCGACCGAGGGGCTACTCCTGTGGCGAGCAACGTATCACCCCGCAACGGACTCATCCTCTCTACCATGGCCCTGGGAGAGTGGCTCCTCTGAAACCAGAGTCACCCTCTCTGTGCTTTGCTCGGCCCTCTCTGCCTGCATAATATCCTGAGTGTCATGCCACTCAGGATCGCTGTCATCGGTCTCCTCCTCTGACCCTCCCTCTGTGAACTCCTCAGACTCGAGTCAATATCAATAGGGTCATCGCTGCTATGAGTGGGACCCATAGCAATCGAAGAAAAGGTTCCTAAGGTGCACCGCTCTCCCTCTAGCACGAACTATCCTCTTGGGTGTAATGGGAACGCCGGGAGTAACCACTGTCCAACCTCGGCCTCTAGGCCCCCCTCTGGCCTCACGGACTGATCTGTAGACTGGCGCCACTGGGGGAAGCATGCCCGTGTATGGTAGGCCAAACTGCTGAGGAACTCGGCCAAAAGGGTGTACCTCCACTCGCCCCACTCGATCAATAAGCTGCCCTGTGGTGGAGCAGGAGATCAAGGTAAGAGTCTCCTCACCCCATATGCTGGCCATGAGCTGGTATGGTGTCACCTCCATATCGGCGGTAGTCAGGGAGGCAACTGGCTGATGAGGTGCTCTAAGCACCGACATGTCCATCCATCTGGCTACCCTCACAGCCCGGGATCTGCCACCTCCACACCCCTGCCATAAGGGATGAAATGCTCGTAGACCCAACTCATGACTAGAGTCGGGTGGCTTAATGACTGCCCCTATAAACGGACCACCCTGTATAGGTCATGATAGGTGGTCCCAAGAATGTCTGCACCCCAAGCGTATATCCGACCATGCCCCTCTATCTATGCAATAATGGGGGCCCAGCAGTATAATAATGTGTCCCCTCCCTTGTCCCCGATCAATCTCGAGGCAAGGATCCCCATGATGGCCTGGCGAAGTAAGGGGATGGGCAAAGAAGGAATAGATCGAACTCTCACCCCCTTCTTCGACCCCGTGGAGATGACTACATCTCCCATATATGCGGCCCACTGTGTAATCTGTGCCCGTGAGCCTGCTGTCTCTAAAGTGAGTCACCTTCCGATGATCGGGACCCCCAGAATGTAGTAGGCGTCCTCCAACATAATGGTCCACTCACCACGGACCCTCAGCATCGGAAGGTGTTCCGATCATCATCCCAAGATGAGAATAAGTCACAAAGGATGTGACTAGATGGTGCAACATGGGGCACGTGGGGCACGCGCGATATGCCGCAATATGCCACCCTCGAAGTGTGTCCTCCTCATCCCGTGAGAGGGCATCTAATACTCCTAGGAGCCAATCACACTCCCTCTCTCTGCTCCATCTGATGTACTCCTCTCTCGCCTGCATACACCCAAAAACACACAAAACAAAGCAAGTTAGCATCCGAGCAATACTAGAAAAATCATGTAAACACGTAGAAATGCTAGAAATACAAACACAATCTCAAAAAAAAGTTCCTTTTGCATTCTGTTCAAAACCGCCACCCTGAGCAGGGAGGTGGTTTTGTAACCACCGCCTTAAAGGCGGCGGTCGTGTAACCGCCGCCCTGAGCAGGGCAGCGGTCATGTAACCACCGCCCAGCCAAGGCGGCGGTCATGGTCCGAAAACCCACGCGGGTTTTTAAACTAAAAAGGCCTAAAAAGTGCAAAAAATGGCCATTTAACCTAAAAACGGAGCCTACCCAGTAGGCGCCCCCCCTAGGTGGACCTTTTAACACTAGCATTTTCAAAAATGACCCCCCCATTGCAAAGAATTTAGCATTTCAAATTTAAGGGGGTAAAAACAATAAATTGAAGAAAGCCAACCTGTGATCTCACGGGCGGTGTTCTGCACGTGGAGGCATGATCACTATCTCGCTGTAGACGTTTCGACTCTACTCACGCAAGAAACTGTCACCGTGGGTCCCAGAGCTCAAAATCAATCAAATCGACTCGCGCAAATGAATAGGAAAATGGGCCCACTTTCATATATATAGCGCCCTGATTCATTTTAAAAGACTTTTTCACAGGTTTTGGAGCGCCAACGGAGGTAAGTTTCTATCCCCACACAAATGGTACGTTCTCATTCCCTATTATTTTAGTGTTTATTTTCCAAATTATTGTGTCTATCTGCACTTGAGTTCTCTTTTCCTTTTGTAGGTAGCGGGAATTTTGGACGGCGTCATTTCAACACACGGACGTATCAGGTATGATTTCTAACTTCCCATTTCGGGACCGCCATACTCGGACCCACCGTTTTACGCCTCTTCATGGCTAAAATGCTTCTCTGAGGGGGCAATATGTACGTACCCAAAATTGTAAGGTACTGTACTGTCGGAACAATGTAACAAGTGCCCCAATGATGATACAGGTCTCCTCACAAGGTGTTCGGGATCTGGAAAAGCTCTCCAAGTATGTGTTAACATCCCGCATGCCCCGCTTAGCCCCGTGTGCTTTGATTTTCCCTTTTCCCCTCTTTTCTTAGCCTTTTTCTCTTCAGTTACGAAACCGCCGCCCTGCTTAGAGCGGCGATCCTTTGGCGTTTTCCAGAAGGCTATTTTTACACGACTCACGTAAATTCAACGATTTACCTACTTTCTTTTACTGCCATGAGCTTGCATTTATGATTCTGGTTCCCTGGAATAGTGTTTTGCCATTGTTTATAGTTTAAGAGTTCTATTTGGCTTTTACCTTGGGTAAATGCAAATGCTATAAATAGATGGCTTGTGCTCAAGCAAATGGCCCCTCATTCACTTCTCATTTCCTCATTTCAGTAGTTCAGTCTTTCATTTTTCTTAGAGTTCATAGTTTAGTTCATTACATGCTTAGTTAGTATTGTTTTACTGTTGGTAAGCCACATATCCAGCTTGTGCAAGCAGTGTTGTTGTTTTATCCAATCCATTGGAGTAGAATAGCTTAGGAAGCCATTAAAGTTGCAGGTTTTTCTCCTCAAACAAGATAGTTTCAGGTTCTGGATGCTTTATGTTGCATGACTCGCAATAAATCCCGCTAGGAATTACATAAGCCAAGCTCTGTACTCTTGCGCTATCCCTCTCCTACTCGCATTGTATTCGGTGTGTATTCTGAGCTGCCTTTATCCCAATATCTACTTCTGTTGATGCTAGCATTACACGCTTTTCTGGATCCACGTGAACACAAAAGAATGAGGAGATCACACTGAGGGGACAAGATCACACACACCATTGGATTCGCCACTGTTCTACGGAATCCAGGTTCTAGCTTTCAAAGTTCTAGTTAGAATCATATCAAATAGAGTAGTTAATTGCTTCATTTCAGTAAATTCTATTCTCGATATTGCCAGGGAAGCTGTGGGGATTGATAGTTTCTGAGAAACTATGATTCACTCCTCACTTCTGAGGTAGGATCGAGAATCTTGCAAATAGATTAGATGAGCTATTTTATTGTTTAGAATAGATCTACAAATTACACAGGCAAATAACTACACTCGGTTATTTTGTTTGTTTTAAATTATTATTTAGTTGTCATTTCTAGATATTTTAATAGTTGCTTTCTTAAATTCATATAGTTCGTCAGAAAATACAAAAATAGAGAAATCATATATGCTATAGATATATTGCAAATAGTTAACTTTCATTTTGTTACAGTTCGTTTATATTGTTGCTTTTGCATGACAATCACGGGACCTAGAGAGCCCAGGGAATACGTATTCGAGCCAATCGTGCCTCAGCCCAATCTCATCACGGCAATAACCGATATAGATCAAAATCTTAGGATCCAAGTCTTCCGAACAACGGTAAGCTTGCAACAAATCAATTCCCAGTTGAGAGGATTGAACAGAGAAGATGACCAAGCACACACGTTTTGGTCAAGTCAGCCAAATTACAGATTACCCTAGGTATATATGACTGTAAGAGGATTAGAAAGGGAACAAACCTTTGGTTGTGATCCTTTGGTCCCACATCCAGGTGCAGGAGACACCCTCACAGACATAGATATTAGTTTAAGGATCCAGGTTGCATGAACGCCTGTGAGATATTCCGAGAAAATCACACAGTTATTGAGCCTAAACATAGAAGCTGAGAAAACGTACGATTACTGGATATTAGGGATTAGGACTTGATTTCATGTATGACCATAGCAGGTCCACAACAACCGCGAATCTACGGTTATGACCCACAAATCCCGCATCCTAATGAATCCATAGGAAAATTAGACATGATACTTGGCCTACGCACACTAGTATTCCAATCCACTCCACTTCTACCTATCATCATCAAACAATTATCCTTGCTAGACACAACAGCTAACAAAGCTAGAGAGTTCTGGACTAGGCCAGAGAATCGTCCATAGAGACAACTATTTTACTATCCACCATATGACCCTGTCCGGAGAAATACACAAAACTATCCCGGGTCATTTTCCACGTATTCCACAACCAATAGACCGAATCATGCCAGAGCTCGATATTGATTGGAGCCTTCGAGCAGTCATCCTTGCTGATCGATCTATCACACCAGTTCAAGTTAGAAGGGCCTTCTTTGCCTTAGACTCGCAAATTCCATTGGTGCGTATTGAAGACATTAGATTGCCTAACTAGCTTGACTACACTCCACACACATTCCTTACCCACTGGCTATCTCGGCACGACCTCGGGAGGTCAGGTACGTGGAAGAGTTACCTGTAGATTCCCACGCTCGCTTGTCACTTTTCCAAATGCGTACAAGTACTCCCCCTATCATGATGCTTTAAATTGTCATTATAGAATACTTTTTTCTCTTTTTGATTTTCTTTTGTCAAAGTATAATCACATATGTGAAGCACAATCACAATTCAATTTGTTACTGAACTCATATGACAAAAAAGTACTTTGTTTAGTTTTGCATTTTCTTTCCCGCGCACCCTTAACACATAATAGCATAATTGTACTCTTGTGTGGGAGAATCGATAGTAAGAAAATACACCATGGTCGTTATTATTATCATTCAAAATTTACAAAATGAGTACATAAGTGTTCCCTCGTAAGTAGATTGTAAAAGATACTAAGTGATTTTCGTAATTAGACTCTTACTTTCATAATTGTCAACATATATTAATTTGATAGTGTTTTGTTATAAGGAGTGTAATACATAAAATTTATTTTAGAATTTATAATTAACTAGGGTATACAAAAAGAAAGGTATTAGCATAAATCCAACAGTTCAACTCAAACGAAAAATAATCTATCCATAACTAATTGGGAATTCTTCTTACCCAATATCCCCATTAATGTTTAATCCTTTTAAAAAGTGATGCCTCTCCAATGCATATTTTGTTTGTAAAATACTTATCTAAAGGGTGTGTAAAATTTGAGATTTCAATTGGATTACTTAAAAAAATATGTCTTTGTAGTTGTAGAGTTGGATAAAGTGCCCAAGATTATATTGGCATGTTGCATATTACACAATTTCTTACAAATAAATGATGAGCGTGAACTAGAGATAGAAGTAGATCCATGTCTCAATTATGATGTTGAACTATGCAATCACTCTATAAAGAGAGAGATAGAGAGATAGAAGAAAGGAACACGAGAGATATTATGATATATGAATGGTAAAAGCAATGTAATATTAGTTTGGAAAACTGAGGTAACTTACTAAAACAAGAAATGAAAAATATTTTGGTGTTAATATTTTATGTACAATTTTCTTTTTATGAAATTTAAAATATTAATATTTTCTTGAGAAAAACCTTTGCAATCCGGTGTTACACATCTAATATTTGTTCATTACATATTGACAATGTGGAGATAAAACGAGCTTTAACTACAACACATGATATTGATCCTTTCATTGTTCATAATAATATAAAATATCATGTATTCTAATATTGGTTGTGAATTTTATTTTGATAGTTATTACTCTTCTTATTCTAATTATGACGTTGACATTGTTTATGCAAAAGAAGAAAAGAAGCCGCATAAAGACAAAAAAGTGTAGGATAAGAAGGTAGAAACGACACACTATAAACCCATGTAAACTGATGCACAACATATTGAATATCATGTAAATTGTTAAAATTTGTAAAAACTAAGGGGTTGTTGGCTTCCATGTAATAATGGTAAAATTTTGTTTTTATTATAAGAATGTCTGAATTTTAGAAGATTTGGTAATCCTTAGAATGGATGCAATCACTTATTATCTATTTCACCCTTTCAAATTAAATGTCAAATATTTGTTTTTAAATAATCTCACTAATTTATAAAAGTTTTCATGCTGAAGAAGACTTACATACACTTTATTAGTGTGAGAATTTCCTTTTGGGTGTATGTGAAAACACAAGAGGAAAGCGTCCACTCTTCATCTTTCCTAACCCATCTTCCAACCTAGCTAACTTGGTTCCAAACCTATGTGCACAAAAGAGAATGAAAGAGAAATTTCACAAAATAAAGGTTTTCATATGATTTCTCATCTTAGGGGTGATTATTTTAATCTACACCATGGATATGGACACTTGATCGAGAGTGGAGAGATGTCATGAGTGAAAGAAACGGTATAAGTTTTAGGTCTATAAACTCTAGGTTAGTATCGAGAGAAATTCCTAGGCCTTCACCTAGAAACCACCTCCATTAAAATATCAAGGATCCAAAAATAAGATTAAAACCTTGTCAAAAAGTGAGCTAAGTGATCACTCTTCACGCTAGATCATAAAGGATCAAAGGCAAAGTAAATTAGCTTCATGAGAAGACACTTGACTCTATGTATGTATAGAAGCTTAATATGTGTTAAATTTTGTTAGAGTTCTCGCAATTACACAAGGTAAACACACACAATAAAATCTTAATCAAGAATTCAATAAGAAGTTCTTCGATTTCACTATTTAGTGAGAGATGTTAGATTTATAGGACCAAATATTATAAGCGTAATCTCCCACAATCAATCATACCTATAGAACATTATAGGACTCCTTTCTTCTTGTTTCCGGGTTTACTAGGTGTCACTATGACCCAAATGTTTACATTTTGTAGCAAGATGAGTCCATGTTTATTTTAGTTTTTTACATTAATGACTTGTTGATTATGGGAAGCTCTTCCTCCATTGTTGATTTTTTCAAGACTACCTTGGGATTCAAATCACTCGGTCGACTCGAGGATCAACATTTCTCAACCCAAGTACACCCTTCATTTGTTTGTTAGGTTTAACATGGTCGATTGTAAGCCATCTCCCACTCCCTTCCTTTCTAGATTCAAGTTAGTAGTTGATTACTCCACTCCCTTAGTCAATCACACCCTTTATCGCTAATTGATTAAGAGCTTGATCTACTTAACCCATAACAAACCGATTTATCATTCCTTGTTGGCATTATGTCTAGATTTATACAGGAACCTCATGACATTCATTGGAAAATAACGAAGTGGTTCCTTCACTATGTTAGAGACACCTACACCAATGACATTCACTACTTTAGAGGGACATATTGATTTATTTAGATATACAGATTACGATCGGGTTGGTGATCTTGATCATTTGAAATCTACCTTCAGATACAACTTTTCTCTTGGTCTGAGTCTTGTTAATTGGTCAAGCAATAAGTAGAACGTAATTGATATATCTTCTACGAAGGAAAAATATAGGGGAGCAATCAACGTTGGCATGAAATCTATTTGGTTATTGAGGATTCTGATAGAGTTTGGTATTTAGTTCAGATATCCTATCATCATATATTATGACAACCTTAGAACTATCTCCATCTACATAAATTTAGTTTAGCATCAACGGATGAAGCGCATTTAGATACACATGCACTTCATTTAGGAATCGATTCATGGAGACATCATCGATTTGTAGTATTTTCATAATTCGAGACCGGTTGCAGACATCTTTACCAAACCCTTCACTAAAGCCAAGTTTCTTCACTTGTGCTCTCTTATTGGGGTGAGGTATATTTTAGCCGCACATCTACTTCAGGATTTCTAGTCCCCTTCTCCTCTTCTTCTTCTAGAAATATTGTATTTTGTACATGGGTACCTCATCAAGCCTTGTTGTCAAGACCCATATAACACATTTTCTTAGCTTTTCTAGGGGGAGTCTTTTTCCTCTTTCTAGCTTGTCATGCCTCGTCCTAATATTTGATGAAGGGGGGTGTTGGTGTGAGGATATTATTTTTAGCTTTTATTTATTTATTAGGTTATTTACACCTCACACATGGTGAGTCATCTCACTTAGGTGAGTAATAAGTATTTTAGGGAGTTAAATGAAAAATGAAAATTTTGTCATAGAATCTATCATATGCGTCATTTTCATATGGGAGTTACATTTTATTCTAGCATCGTAAATCCTCTCTCCGTTTTTGTAGTATAACAAGTCCAAGAATGGGAGTTACGCAAAGCACTCCCTATATGTGCTTCTTCGTTTTTTGATATATGAGCATGAGTTGACCATTATTTGTTATGTTTGTGGAGCCTATTTTCATGTTAGAGTGTGGTACACCTTCTATGTGTTACACTTGGGTATTTTTACGGTGGTCTGCTCGCCGGTGAGCGGGTCAAGGGGGTTCGGGGGCGAAGCCCCTAAAGCAAATTTTCATGGGTGGTTTATTAACCCATGGGTAATGGGTAACCATTATGGGTTGTTTTTGGGCCCATGGTTTTTCGGTACCCATTGTTTTGATACCCACGGTTTTTGCCCATGGTTTTGATACCCACGGTTTTGTATCAAACTAGCTTAAGCAATTGTCTATTTATATGGTCTTATGCATATGATACATAGACAAGCAAATGTATTGTAGATGTGTTTTGAATTTGGGTGTGAATTCTGGAGAGTTTGTTGAGCATAGCTCCAAATGGATCTGGGTATTGTATTAAGAGAGTGGAGGCTTGTAATAAAATCTAATCAAGTGATTCATGATGGATGTAGCCCAAATTGGGTGAACTACGTTAAATCTTGTCTCTCTCGTGTTGTGTTATTTATTCTGCACTTTTATTTGAGATCTGTAATATTTTTTGCCTATTAGTTTCTCTTTGTTGTGATTACAGAAGGATTATTCCACATATTTTATCTCTTATTTCCTAAAAATATGTATTAGGGCCTGGTTTGGTTTGCTAAAGTGTTGAATCACAAGGAAAGTTTTATCTTGAGTGGGAGCTATGGCAGATGATGGAAGATCTAGGGTTGATAAATTCAATGGGCAGAATTTTAGTCTTTGGAAGATACAGATGGAAGATTACCTTTATCAGAAGGATCTTTATACTCTGCTATCTGAGAAGGTGAACAAACCCTCGAGTATGATAGATGTAGAATGGGATTTATTGGATCGGAAGGTATTTGGAACGATCCAGTTGTGTCTTGCATCTTCGGTATTATTTAATGTTTCAAAGGAAAAGACTACAAAAGAACTGATGGATGCATTAGGGAAGTTGTATGAAAAACCCTTTGCCTCTAATAAGATATTTTTAATGAAAAATTTGTTTAATATGAAGATGTTTGAGAATAGTTCAGTAGCAGATCATTTAAATGATTTTAATACGGTTGTGAATATGATAGCTTTGGTTACAATAGAATTTGATGAAGAAGTTAGGGCTTTATTAATTCTGTGCTCTTTACCTGAAAGTTGGAATAGCCTGGTAATGGTGGTAAGCAACTCGGTTCCAGCTAACTCAAAGTTGAAGTTTGAGGATGTTGTAGGGGTGATTCTAAGCGAGGAAATGTGAAGAAAAAGCTCCAGGAATCTTCTACTTTAGGGAATTCTTTGACAATGGAAACTAGAGGGAGATAGAAGAATAGAGGAAACCGTGGAAAATCAAAAGATCGGGCAAGGTCAAAATCCAAGAGAAAGATTGTATGTTGGAACTGTGGAAAGTCTGGGCATGCAAAGAAGGACTGTTGGGAGCTTCAAGACAAGAAGAAACAACAGGAAGAAAACAAGGAGGAAAATGTGGCATCGGGTAATGTATGCCAGGATGCTTTGATTCTTTCTTTACATAATATTATTGAATCTTAGGTTTTAGATTCAGCGCTTCTTTTCATGCTACTCCACATAGGCATTATTTTGTTGATTATGTTCAAGGATTTTCGACATGTTTTTCTTGGTGATGATGAGCCTTACAGTATAGTTGAAAAAGGTTCTATTCAAGTTAAGATGCAGAATGGGAATACATGGCTATTGAAGGATGTTAGACATGTTCCTACATTAAGGAGAAATTTGATATCGGTGGGGCAATTGGGAAGTGATGGTTGTACTATGATATTTACAACTGACTCTTGGAAGGTTACCAAGGGTGCTCTTGTGGTGGCAAGAGGTAAGAAGGTTGGAACCTTGTATTTATCCACTGATAGTACTAATGATTGTAATCTTGTGGCTTCAGATGCAGATACAACATTATGGCACTATAGGCTCGATCATATGAGCCATAAGGGCATGGACATCATAAAGAAGAATTTTCCTAGATATACAAAAACAGGTTTGGAGTTCTGTGAGGACTACATATATGGGAAACAGAAGCGAGTAAGGTTTCTCAAGGTTGGACCTACAAAGAAAGAGAGTAAGTTAGAGTTGGTGCATTCTGATGTGTGGGGGCTAGCTCAGGTATCATCTCTTGGGGGTTCAAGTTATTATGTTACTTTTATTGATGATGCAACAAGGAAAGTTTGGGTTTATTGTATTAGAAACAAATCTAATGTATTTGACACTTTTGTTAAATGGAAAGCCTTGGTAGAGAATGAAACAGGTCTTAAGATTAAATGTCTCGGTCGATAATGGAGGGGAGTATTACATCAATGAATTTAATGATTAATTTTCTAAGAATGGAATCCATTTGAAAAAGACGGTTCAAGGAACTCTGCAACATAATGGGGTATCAGAAAGGATTAACAGAACAATAATGGAATGTGCTAGGAGCATGAGGTTACATGCAGGACTGCCTCTTTCTTTTTGGGCAGAAGCGGTGAGCACAGTTGTGTACTTGATAAACAAAGGACCCTCAAGTGCCTTGGATGGAGGCATACCTGAGGAGGCTTGGTATGGTAAGAAAGTTGATTATTCATTTCTTAGAGTCTTTGGATGTGAGGTGTTTGTTCATATAGACAAGGATGATAGGACCAAGCTAGAGGCTAAATCAGAAAAATGTACTTTCATTGGTTATAGTGGTGATGAATTTGGATTTAAATGTTGGAGTATTAAGGACAAGAAAATCATTCGGTCTAGGGATGTGGTCTTTAATGAGAAAGTCATGTATAAGCAACAGTTGTAGGAAAATAGGGAAGAATCCAAGAAAGAATATGCAGTGGTAGAGGATCTTCCGAATGGGACAATGACCCATGAATCAGTTCAGGAACCGACTCAATAGGAACCCCAAACTCCTACAATGAGGAGGTCTTCTAGGGTAAGAAAAGAACCTGAATTTTTTTCTCCTTCTCTTTATTATTTATTACTCACTAATAGTGGAGAGCCAAAGAACTTTGATGAAGCAATGCAGGTAGATGCCAGTAAGAAGTGGGAGTAAGCCATGGATGAGGAGCATAAGTCTCTCATGGAGAACCAGACTTGGGATTTGGTGAAGCTACCGGAAGGCAAAAGAGCATTGCAGAACAAGTGGGTGTACAGAGTTAAAGATGAAGAAGGAGGAAAGAAAAGATATAAGGCCCGGTTAGTGGTCAAGGGGTTTGCACAGAAACAAGGTATATATTTTGATGAGATATTTTCTCCTGTAGTAAAAATGACTTCTATTAGAACTATTCTTGGAATAGTGGCAGCAGAAGACTTGCACTTAGAACAGTTAGATGTAAAGACTACATTTCTCCATGGTGATTTGGAGGAGGAACTATATATGCAACAACCAGAGGGCTATGAGGTCAAAGGTAAAGAGGAGATGTTGTGTAAACTGAAGAAGAGCTTGTATGGCTTGAAACAAGCTCCACGTCAATGGTATAAGAAGTTTGATAGCTTCAAGATGGAGCAAGGTTATATTATATGTCATTCTGACCATTGCATGTATACAAAGAAATTTGAGGATGGAAGTTATATTATCTTGTGTTTGTATGTTGATGACATGTTGGTTGCAAGGTAAAAACATGCAGAAATAAAAGTACTCAAGAAACAACTAAGTGAATCCTTTGATATGAAGGATTTGGGGGAAGCCAGACAAATCCTTGGTATGAGGATAACTCGGGATAGGAAGGAATGGAAGCTGACTTTATCTCAGGAAGAGTACATTAAGAAGGTATTGGATAAGTTTAACATGTAGGATGTTAAACCTATTAGGACTCCTTTGGCAGGCCATTTTAAGTTATCAAAGGAGAAGTGTCCCAAGACGAGCGAGTAGGAAAGAAACCAGATGTTCAAGGTACCTTACTCATCAGCGGTTGGCAGTTTGATGTATGCTATGGTGTGCACTAGGCCTGATATTGGCCATGCAGTGGGAGCTGTGAGTAGATTTATGAGTGATCCGTAAAGATCATTGGCAAGCGGTAAAGTGGATCCTTCGGTATTTGAAAGGGACAATGGGGAAAGTTTTGTGCTACGAGTGGATCGAGACACCACTTTACGTGGTTATGTAGGTTCAAACATGGCTGGAGATGTAGACAACAGGATGAGCACGACGGGTTAGATTTACACTGTAGGTGGGATAGCAGTGAGCTGGATTTCACGACTACAGAATTTGGTGGCTTTGTCAACCATGGAGGCTGAGTATGTTGCTTCCATAGAGGCAAGCAAAGAGATGATTTGGTTATAAAATTGCTTGAGGAGTTGGGGCATAAGCGGGAGGAATGTAAGCTGCATAGTGATAGTCGAGTGCTATACACCTAGCTAAGAACTCGCTTTCCACTCCGTGGATGAAGCATAAACAGTTGAGATATCACTTCATCAAGACACTTTGGAGGAATTTAAGTTGAAGTTGGAGAAGATTCATATCGCTTAGAATCCTGCAGAGACATGATGACCAAGGTGGTCACAGGGATAAACTAAAGCTATGTTCACTTTGGGCTGGCCTTCGCGGATGACAGTGAAGGGTTGAGAAGCTTGCTCAGTGGAAATCAGTCTCCAAGTGGGAGATTGTTATGTTTGTGGAGCCTATTTTCATGTTAGAGTGTGGTACACCTTCTATGTGTTACACTTAGGTATTTTTACGGTGGTCCCGCTCACCGGTGAGTGGGTCGGGGGTTCAGGGGTGAAGCCCCTGAAGTAAATTTTCATGGGTGGTTTATTAACCCATGGGTAATGGGTAACCGTTATAGGCTATTTTTGGGCCCATGGTTTTTTGGTACCCATTGTTTTGATACCCACGATATTTTGCCCATGGTTTTGATACCCACATTTTTTGCCCATGGTTTTGATACCCACGGTTTTTTATCAAATTGCTTAAGCAATTGTCTATTTATATGATCTTATGCATATGATACATAGACAAGAAAATGTATTGCAGATGTGTTTTGAATTCGGGTGTGAATTCTATAGAGTTTATTGAGCATAGCTCCAAACGGATCTGAGCATTGTATTGAGAGAGTGGAGGCTTGTAATAAAATCGAGCAAATGATTTTGATGGACGTAGCCCAAATTGGGTGAGCCACATTAAATCTTGTCTCTCTGTGTTGTGTTATTTATTTTGCACTTGTATTTGAGATCTCGTAATATTTTCTACCTATTAGTTTCTACTTTTGCGATTCTGTAAGGGATTATTCCGCATATTTTATCTCTTATTTCCTAACATTTTTCTTATGCATAAATTCCTTGAGATTATTTTTATTGCTAATTACTTGGATTGTTTACGTGTTTTCATTTAGAGTGTAACTCGGTCGATGTGTATGCATTTAGGAGATCTTTGTGCCCCCTTTCAAGAAAGATGATTTTCACCGGTTCAAAAAAGGATAAACAAGTTTGGGTATAAACATGTATAAGGGATATTATATGGGAACTAAATCTTTATAGAGGTTATGAATCTATCTAAGAGTATTATTTTGATTTTAATTATTATAAATAGGTTTACCCGGATCTCGTAAGTTCTAATTTTTAATAGAATGATATGATACATCTATGTTGTATCTAAATTTTATTCTCCTTTGTCGAACCCTAACATGGTTTTCCCTAAAGATGAGTTTTATCACTCCAAAGAGCACCCTAGATGAAGAAGTAGGAGTAATCCTTCTCTTCGGTTGATACAATGGGAACTTCTCTGAGTTGTGGGTGACATGAGTTGAGAAGAACCTCCATAGTGGATTGGTTCCCTAGATCTATCACCTAATTAGTTCTCTAGCGGGGTTGAGGGAGAGAAACAAACACAAACTTAACATAAATCATGTAAAATAGGTGATACACCAATGTGTTGGAGACTTGTGACTACACAAAACACACTTACTCGATTCTTCAAAGACTTGAAAATAATCTCTTCATCTATTGTTTGATTAACTTCTACACTTCACAAAAGGCATTAATAAGTTGTTTTCAAATGATGGGAGGGCATATTTAAAGTCTATTCCATTTCCAGAACCTAGTAAACAATCTAGCATGCACTTGAAATGATCTATAAAATCTACAAAACTAATGGAGGTGTCTGAAATTCATGATTATGTAAAGAAAATAAAACATTCACTAGCACATATTAATAACTTCCTATAACACACTTCAAAAGCTGCAAATGGAGGAAAATTAGTCTTCTATTGCTTCAACAAGGTGTTGTAGTACAAAATTCTGCATAGCCTATGCATGAGGGTCAAAGCATACAAGTGTGTCCCACTTTGTGGCCATAAATATTTTAAAATATGACTAGTAAATAAATAATTAAAAAATACTATAAAAATTTAAAAAATCAGGTAAATTCTAGATGCCCTGCACCTTGGTATTTATAGCCTCTTAAAAATGCATGTTTGGTCATTTTATATGTGTTTGGTCATGTTTTGGTTGTCAGACATAGTTTGCTGAAAGTACAAAAACTACAAAAAAGTGGGACACAGTTATATGCTTTGACCCATGACAGAATGATAAGATCCCCTTTCTTGCTTAAAAGAAAAGTGTACATATAGCAAAATGGAGGAGCTAACTCAACTCACTCTCCAAAAATAGTACTTCTACATAAGTTTGAGACTCTAGTTAGATAATTAGAGACAAATCCAATATTAGAAATTATTACATTCCATGCATAATTTGACCTCTTTTCAAATAAATAAACTTCCTAATTATAATAAGGTAAAATCACTATCATGCACAAGGTCTAAAAGGATAAAATTGGGTTTTACATGGTCTATTCTCCCTTTGTTGACTCGGTCAATCCCCATTCAAACTCACAATTTGCAAAATCTAAGGTAATAAATCCAAGTTTAGCTAAGATTAAGGTAATATTCCCCACCTTTGCCTTGGGCACACATGCATGGCTAATAATGTGTTTCTTTTGACTTTGGTTTAGCACGATTATCGCCTTCATGAATTATCTCATCTTGACCACCTTACTCGAATTGAACCAGAATTGGGCTCACTGCATTGATCTCCTCCACCATGCAACTGATCTCATACATCAAAGATCGAGCTCCTGCTATTTCTTCTATGTTAGACTCAAAACAAGCTCCCCTCCATCATTTTTGAGCTTCGTTCTCACCGAGCTTCTCAATATTTTCATATAGCTCATCGCACGATGCTAAGCTCCCTTGATCCCATGTTTTCCTTTGATCACCATGCATCAGTTAATACCGACTTAGACCTCGACTCAGCCATCTCTGCATAGCATCCTACATGAACTCGCCCTTCACTAAATTGTGTCACACCAACGTACCACTAACATCCAATGTCGTTGTTAGGCACTTGACTCAATCCTCCTCATAGCTTAGCGCACAACTTAGACCTGCTTGACCAAATCCTCACCTACACAGAGCTCTCAACACCTAAATTCTCGGAACCTTGAAATGCCAAAACTCGAATTTTAGAGTTTCAGGCTTGAGAGGTTTCCAACACACTCAACATCTTCGATCCCAAAAACTCAAAAAATCCAAAAGGGAATTCTTTGAAAAATATCTCTTAAATGCAAATTTTGAAACATACGTACTTCTCTGCACACCTCGGCTCTTCATTCACTCACTCAAATAGAGTCCAATCCGAGCAGGCTTCCTAACATCTTAGCTTGGTGATGTATTTGACCAAATGAATTGGTTCATCTTGCATCCGATATACAACATAGAGGGCATGCCTCCAAAGTTTCCTTCGATGTAGCTTGCACCTACGTCCATGTTCAACTCGAACCACCATTTGAGGCTATGTTGTATCAACGTATGAATCATTCTAACCTAGCAAGCTCATTGAGCCAATGCATGAAACCTTGCATGCCTTACACAGCTATTTCCTACATCAACCCGCCTACCTAATTTATCTTTGGTACCTATCCTTCACTTGAATCTAAACTCGGTGACTCAATCTCCCGAGTTGATGCATCCTGAGCCTTCATACGTAGCTCGATCTTCCATAATGTGCTTCACTCTAGCTTATGCTTTGACAAGCTATCCCGAAACTCCCTTCTGTGTGAGCCCAAGATGAGGTTTCTACCTTATATGTCGGGATCCCTAACGTGATCATTCAAGCCAAGACAACCCCTCGAGCTATGTTTGATATCCATTTCCAAACACTAAGCTCACTTTATGAAACTCTAAACTTGCCAACGCTCAGATTTCTTAAGTTAATGCTCTCCAATGTTGACCTAATTTGGTGAATTTCTGATCGATGGAAATGGGTCAATTTTCCTCAGTGAGATCTATGTTTATTCATCAAGCTATTTTCTTGGGATGAGTTATCTTTCAGCCCCTCCTAGTCGTCCCATCAAGCCACACTATTTCACCTCTACTTTTGGCTCACCATCCTCCGTGAATGATGTTGAGCTCTCCTTGTGGCTAATTTTCCGAGATGGCCCCATCTCTATCATGGCCCAATAATGTATCCCGAGCTATCCCTAATCTACTTCATCCAAATTATTTTGCAATGCATTCATCCATTAGCGATCTCTCGCAACCAACTACAAGTTAATTTTGTCGAGCTCCATTCATCCACAAGATAGCCCAAGCTTCCACGAGCTCATGTGTGATCTTTACCGTCCTCACCAAGTTCACTTCATGATGTTGAGATCCAACCATCTCCGACTCCAACCATGTTAGTTTTGTCTCGATTGAATCTATTTCGTCCCACAAAGTGAGCCCGACCTCCCATCCTCTCGACAAGCTTCACCTCCCGGTCTAGCGCCATTCAATGTTGAGATGACTAACTCACCACTTGTTCTTTTGATAGACATATAGAAAACTAATTTCCAAGCATATGCGATCATAAAATACACTCAAACAAACATTCCTCTTGGTTTCTTGTTGGGGTCTTCTTTTATACAATGATCTCTTTTCCGCGCTCGACTAGGCCAACTTGACTCGGCTCCAATGAGTACTGTATGCTCCCATATTGATATATTTTTGTTCCAAATTTTGAGCCCCTCGGCCTAAAATTTTCTAGCTAAATTTTTCTTCTATAAATCACCCAATCCCATTAGCCATCGAGCTCTCAATGCTCGAACCTAGAATCGTACCTTCCAACAATTTCACCTATTTTTCCCATGTCGACTTGGCTTGATAATTTTTCTACCTTCATGACTTGCTTTGGATCTCACGTTTCAATGATTTGCTAAACCTATCATCCCCATGCTTAATCTGAGTTCTTCTATCATTCCTTGAGCTCTAAACTATATGCCTCGGGGATTATTTTATTGTTATGAGATTTACATCCCAATCTCTACCATCTTTGTGTGTTAGGTTTACTTATTGAATCAATGCCCAAACCACCCTGTCTAGGTTTCAAGCTATAGATTTTAACACACCGAGCTACCTATTTTGAATGGTACAATATGACCGAGCAACATTATAGAATTAGCTTGGCCAATGATTTGTTCATGATGCAAGATCAATTCATCTCAACTTACAAATCTTGAACTCGAGAGAGACTTTCCCCTTTTCGGACTAGCTCGACATTGTTTTCCCGAATTCTAATTTGACAAGCTTCAAACCTCTCTCATTTGTACTACAAAATTCACCCACTAAGCTCATTGTCAAATGGATCATTAAATTCATGGGCTCAACCCTTGCACTGAGCATGCTGAGCTGAGTTTTCTTATGCCGAGCTCTTGGCTGATCTAACAAACCACGCCTAACATCAATTCTACGAGCTCCAATTTAGGTATTTTTCCTAACTTGAATATTTCTTATACTGTGCCGAGCATGATCCCTTTTAAAAATAATTTATCATTTTTATTATTTAACCAAGAGGTGAGCCCATTAGGGCTGATTTTCCCATTCCAAGACCAACTTGAACCTTCAAGACACGGAAAGAAGGAACAATCCCAAAAGATCCCGAAACAACATACAAGGATCTCAAGGCTTGTAACCTCATTGTCCATTTTTTCTTAAGGGGGCAAAAATTGACAATAGGAAAGTATAAATTTTAGCCTATTTTAGAATAGATGGGATTAATAAACTTTTTATATATTGTGTGCAATTTCAAAGCACAAGAAGGACTTTTGGACATAGAAGTGCCAAAGCAAATTTTGTCGAGCTTTTTCCCTTTGAATGAGAATTGATTTCTTCCTTTCCAATTATTTGCAGTGGTGTTTATATCTTATTATTTATTGTGAATGTCAAATTCCCTGATTAATCATCTTACCTTGCTACAAATTTAGTAAATTCTGCATAATATTAGTGTGCTTATTTTCTTGTATTTTTGTGATTAATCCCCAAAACATATCAAGTGTTTTTCCTTAATATTCTACTAAAAACTATTGTTTTGTGTATTCAAAATCCATTCTCAAATTGATTGTGCATGTACTCAGTCAAATCCCTCAACAAATTTTGGTGTATCACCCCATTTTTCAATTCGTTTACAGTCATATTTTTACCCTGAAAACCCCTAAAAGTTAGTTTAGGATACATCAAACAGAAACCGTCCTTGACACTTTGAGACTCACCTCAACAATAGGTATACCCACAGACCTGAGGTGTTTCCATTGTATATACGAAAGAGAGAGATCCATAGAAATCTTAGAACACCTGCATTCATCTCTCTATAGGGTGTACTTTCGATATATAACATTTACATAAGTCTAGAATGGATTCTTCTAACACTCTCTTCACATTGAATGAAATCCTTAATGCATCAAGGTTCCCTAACTCTTGCTCCTAAAACCCACCAAGCACTCTTTCACATTTCCTTATGTCTATGCATAGTCTAGCCTTGCATTTCATAGTTTTAACACATAGTTTAGCCTTGTTGTTAACTATTACTTTGTCAATTCAAACAACTATTCTCCTTGGCAACATTTTCCATCGACTACTTACGTTTTGATATATATCCCTCTACAGCTTTCATATGCATCTTCCCCAACATGATTTTTCTCCTTGTTTTGACTAACAAATTCCTTTCCCATTGTTCCTCCCCATCTACTTTCACTTCTTAACTATATTCCTTTTGGCCTTCGCATTGTACATTTCACATACAATTGTTAGTTTATACTTCCCAAACAAAAATTTAGAATTATTATGGTGGTTCTAAATGTGGCCCAATTTTTCAAATACAATGTTTAACTTGCTTTATGTTATTAGCAATGTTACTTGATTGGGGTAAAAGTGAAAATATGGAACCATTCACTTTTTTCCACTTATAGGCAGCATAGCCATGGAGGAACCAAAAATATTGCTCAACTCACTTTGAAAATATATCAATCGACTAATCAACTTCAAGGAGAATAATGGAACAAAAGTAAAATTTTAATTTTTTCCTTTTAGAGGTGAAAAATACAATTAAGGGCATATAAGTTTAGAAAAAATTTAGTCCCAAACATGAAAATTTTCAATGTGACCCAATTTACCCAATGGAATTTTTTTCCAAAAATTAGAGAAAATTTTGCAAGCTTTCTTCCATGTGACAACATCTATCAATAAAGTTCTTATTCCATTGCTAATATTATTCTTCTGTCATCTAAAGAGGGTTCATATTTAGATCTATGTTACTTCCCAACACATTAGTTTATGTGTTTTTGTCCTCGAATTAAATTCCCTTATCTATAGACACAAAATCACGCACTTGGGTACATTTCTAGGTCTTATTCACATACTACTACACATATGATTCCTAAGCGAGAAAACTAGTAATTGACTATTGTTTTTAGCTTTTTTCTTATCTTTCCTATTATATTTCTGGTCTTGCACACCCCATATCATAATTGGTATTTCACTTTCTTATATTTCTTGACTTTGGATGCCAGTGCCTATCCAAGACACCAACACCCAAGTACCCTCGTCTAAGGTAAAATTTAGTAGTCAATATTCATAGTTTGGTGAATAATATAATTTTAGGAATTTGATTTTGGAAAATTTTACAGAATGGAAGTACCTGGGTTTCACCCAAAATTCCAAAAACAATAAGTTGTCCCATGTGAATCTCCAAGGAATTTCCAATCCCAATGTATATTTATATATTAAATCGCCATGTGATTGCTGTAACTTTTATGAATCTATTTTTTCTTTTCATCGTAGTATGCCTTTCGAAATAGAATTAAGATTTAAATTTAAATAGAAATAATTTCAATTGTCAATGGATGTTTAAATTTATCCACTGAATGGAATTTGTAAAGATACTAAAGGCTTTAAATTCTATTTATCCAATTTCTATTTATTAGACAGCCACGTGGTAGGATTCTCGGTCCTCCTCAAGGTAAAGCCATTCCTGTACTCCAAGCCCGTACAATGAACCGATTCAATACCACGTGGAAGAATTATCTGGATTTATTTTTCCTTGCCCCAATCGACGTGAACCTCCCAAACTTAGGTGACATGAATTAGAATTTGGTCCAGGTTTATTTATTCTATCCTTAATGATATCATATTCATCATGATAAAACTAAAAAGATGTTTAAAAGGTGGAGGCACGTGCGATAGTGATGTCGGTTTAAAAGAAAATTTTTGGACAAGATTTGCATTTAATATTAACCATCATACCCTCATTTAGAGGACATGTGTATGGTGTAAAGGTCCATCGAAAGAACTCACTCAAAAATTATAAATTCAAGGCCCATGGTTGTTTTCTAACACTTACTATCTTTTTGAAATCATTAGGGGCCAAATTAAGCACATCAAACCAGCATCACGCAAATAATACATGACAGACGCCGACGTTTCTTCGATACAAAATTAGACGTGGATATTTTTGGTAAATCCTTTTCCCTCTCTAATTATAGTTATCCTTTTGATGGTGCTTCCACCCCCTCTCCTTTCCATTCGACTTCTTCCCTATTCCCCTTCATTCTCCTAGAACTTCTCCTATAGAGATCCAACCGGATTCCTTATCTCGAGAAGCTAATTCTTGAAGCATTATTGGAACTCTTTATTCTTTATCCAAAATCCCCAGACTCGGAACCTATGGATTCTCAATATGCTACTACAAATGATGTGGATAAGGAAATTGATGACAATAAACCCCTAGTGGCAACCCTCGCTTAGACATTCAAGATGAAATGGTGTCTTCCATCCTTGCAAAGTCAGTAGCGAGATTTTGAAATGATTAAAACTTGGAAAGAATATACAAACACCACCAAAGTTCTCATTGATAAATAATGTGTCGAGATACTAACCCTAGCTAACACCCTAGTGGAGAAGATCGATATTGATGCAGCTAGGAAAGTGGTACAAGAACTGAAAAATATATTATGATATATAATATTTATGTTATATCTAGTTATAGATTTTTTGGTATGCCTATGTTATGATATGTAATTTTTATGTTATATCTAACCAATTGTAAAAGGATGAGGGTGCTTTCAAAACCCCCACTTTACCCTATTCCAAAAAATGTGTAGTGTTCTATTATATTTATAAAAATTCTTTTAAATAATCTTCTACTACTTGAATTATAGGTTTCAACAAATATACGAGGGGCACGGATCAAATTTGAAGTTGTCAGTGCCCTTCAAATATATTTCAACTTGTTATAGAAGGGTGTTTTAAAATTTACACTTCAAAAGAAATTTAAAATTTAAAATTACATGTCAATATCGAAATGAGGTCACTTATGTTAGTTTTCCATTAGAAGGGCCAACTAATAAATCACTTGTCATACAAATATTAAATGCCATGTCAATTTTTGTAAATAATGAATTCATTTTAATAAATTAGCTATTAAATGAATAATTATAGCGTTGATAACTCATACTTACTTTCTATTTTCTTTGTTAAAAAATCTACTTTCACTTTAGACAAATCATGCAAAAATTTCTTGGAGAAGATGAATCATCACTAAACAAGAAACTAGTTGAGTGCTTCTATTTTCATAATAGCAATATTAGTTTTTAAGCTTTTTCATTCCATTAAATGAATTTGGGGATCTTATTCTCAATTCCATTGTTTTATTTTACAAAGTGGGTTCTTAAATATTAGTTGTTTCTCTGAATTTTGTATTCATATTGTTGTTAAGATAGTAATCCTAATTTTTATGCCTCTAAGTTAACAAATTTATTATTGTGTAATCAATGGATGGTTGTATTATTTAAGGACTCCTCCATGCTCTGAATAGTTTTTTGAGGTCTGAAAAATGGACATGCTTTACATTTTTTTTGTATGTAATAAATATCTTGTGATTATTATTACAACCTTAATAGGCTTTAGAAAATTACAAAAAAATTATCGCTCTAAATTGTCTCGACAAATCTTATTCATGAATAACAAAGAGTTTGTTTCTTTTTTGAAATATATGTTATAATTTATTAGGTTATTAAATTATGAAATTATTTTTAGATGTTATATATTTCAAATTCAAAAGGATTTAGTTATTTAATATAAAAGGAAGTTCCATAGTAAAAAAATTCATTTATTTAATAATTTAATAACTTATAATATGTTATTATTAAATATAATTTATTTTTGCCTTATTATTAAAGTTATCAGTCCTTCCTTCCCATTAGGTAGACACGTGGTAGGATTTTGGGACTCCCAAGGCAAAGGCATTCCCAAAATCCAATCCCGTGGGATGAACCGATTCAATGAAGTTTCGAGTCTACTCTATTGATGAGGTAAGGAAGAGTGGACTATGGGATGCAAAAGAAATGAAACATTTTGGGCCTTATTATAGTCAAATTTGATAGTGGGTATTCACCAAACTAGTTACATGAGATTCACCAATCGATTTCCAACTATTTTTTATATTTATACCATTTTCACTAAAAGAACAAAACATGTTACATAGATATTTTCCATAACCATGAAACTGGTTACATGTATATTTTCCGTGATTTCTATAAGTTTTTTTACAGGGGGTTCCTTAAAATTTTCCCTAGCCTCGTGCCCTTTGGGCACCCCTAACCTCTTTGTAACTTGGTCGCCTCTTTTGGGCCTCTTTTATCTTTTACGCATCTTGTTTTCTTATGGGTTGGCATTCTAGTTGTCAATTACGAAATTCAAACAAGGAGACATATAAATACAAAGCTATTTGATCATAACAAAGGACAAATCTCTAAGCATATTATCACCACCTAAAGTTGCATCCAAAGGCATTTTAAGAGCATCAAAACATTGATATAGCTTTCCTTGAAGGGATATGTGACTACATTTTTGCATATACACATAGAAGGGGAAGTTCATTTTGTCATCCACACATTTACTTGTATTTCTACATCTAGCTATTATTCACTATCAAGTGCATCTTACAAAAGATCTTCCTATGGCACGATTCTACACACACACACACACACACACACACACACACACACACACACACACACACACACACACACACACACACACACACACACACACACACACAGAGAGAGAACTACATGGAGTATGAGTTTTAGTGCGGTGTTCGATCGTAAGTTCACTCTATTGGGTGACCTCTCGAGGTCATCGACTCCCAATTTGCTTCTTTTTATTTATAGGATTTGATGTGTTTTTTGTTTTCCGAAAGAATGTTTTTGTGTAGGTCATCATTGAATTCTTCTGGACATGGTGTGACATACATGCGATAAACAATGAAGGTTTGTGAACACCTTGTGACACAATAAGAATTATTTTCCAAGGTTCTGCGTGGTCACAAGTGCCTACCGTGAGGTCTCTAGTGCTGTAGCTACCCCTAACCCAATCCAAGCGTTTTTAAGAATACATATTTTTGTTTTCATTTGTGACAATTTCCTCTTATTGTTCCTCAACCTTCTAGTCAAGAACACTTTGGGGTTAATTGCGAAATTAGCTAAGTACTTTATCCTCTCTCTTACACCTAGGGTTATAATTTTCATTTTTATTGCTTGTGTCGAAATGTGCTTCATTTTTCATTTCTCATACGTGACTCTCCAATATCTTAGGGTTTTATAAAAAAAATATTTTTTTAAATCACTATCAACAAAATCTCCCTAATATAACAAAAAGAGCTTGAAATGTTTGTCTTTAAATGGGAATATAAATCTTCACGATCAAGATCACACATATAGAATTTGTAATTTTTAGGCACCAAAAAACATGTAACTATTCGAATTTTTTTGTTATTTATTAAGATTCTTATTTAGATATTGTATATTTTCATCTTATTTTTCTTTTCTAATAATTTAGTCTAACATTTCTTTTCTTTAACAATTATTCCCCCATATATCCTACCTTTTTTGTTTTATTCCGTAAATTTTCCTTCTTTTACCCTTTAAAATATAGTTTCAAACACCCTTCATGATTATGTGTTTCATTCAATAAGATTATATGTATTTTGTTATGGGACCTAACTCAAGCCCTCTTCTCTAAATATAGCTTCTATAACTCCAAAATACCACCGTAAGATGCTCCCTAATTGGCCATAATCCCTATTCTCTTTAGATTTGACAATATTTTATATAGGATTTCCCATTTTTAAGGTATGTCCATCTCCCTTTATTCCTTTTTGCCTTTACCTTTACTCACTCCTTGTTTTTCTATTCTCAATATGCCTTTGTCTCTTAATATCCTTAATTTATCTTCAAAGTTCACTAGCATGACCCAAATATTCAAAACTTTTCCTCCCACTCTCACCATGCCCATTATGCTTGCTTGTTTAAATTGATATATCCATTGCTAAATTGTGTGTATCCTCTTTTTCTACTTAGTCCTTCAACCCTTAAATGATTATATTGGATCATCTATCATAATGTTCTCTTTCTTCCATCACTTTATTCCTAAATCTATTCTCTATTAGATAATTTTTCTTTCCCATCAACGCCTTTACTCCTTGTGCCCATGTTTTATCCTCCTTCAACTTATCTCACAACTCGTTCTCTCTTATATCCATGATATGAAATTCCACTTAAAATTCTATTATTTGTGTTGTATTAGCCATTAACTCCTTTACTATGGTACTTATTGGAGTGTGAAGGGTTTGTTTGAGGGATTACCATTCATGTTATCCAACGGTTATGCAATATTTTGAAATTCTTCCACTTGTGATTTAAGCATGTTGTTGTCCTTTTGACAACCTTTTCTTGGGCTTAACACCTCCTCTATTTTAATATGTTTCATTTTCCCCCTTATCTCCATACTTTCTATTCTTTCTTTCGAACTCATTATCCCTTGCACATAGATTTTTGATGACCAAATGAGTAGGGTCCTTGTAGGGCTATAAGTTTCCTCACCTTCTTGTGTCTTGTCTCGTGACATTTTGCAACTTGTTATGTGTTTTGTTTCAGTTATGACTATTACAACATTTTGTATCCATGGTAAATTTTAGGGGTGAATATTCGTGAAAAGGAAAATATAAGGAATTTTAAATTTTGAATTTGGTGAATTTTGTACTACCATATGGTAGCGCATTCGCCAAAATTTTATGGGACCTAAAAAAATTTGAATATAATTTCACCTTCATGTTTCTACCAAGGGCCGAATGATGTTAGTATATTCACCTTCATGTTATAAAATTATAATATATATAGGATTAATTCATTATAGTATAGTCCTATTTTTTACATTATAAGCATGTCAAAAATATAAAAGTATAAGACCACAAGCCAAGGATTCAGGAAAAAGAGAAAGACTCAAGAGGTAAGCGAAAAGAGAAATTTTTTTGTATATTGGCAAGGTTATTTTGTGTTGACAGAATACAAGGCCAATGTGCATGTTTTATCGGTGACAACATGTATAAGTGTTGCAGCGAAGAATGATATCCGATAAATGTGTTACCGAATGGTAACGAGATATTTTTTTACTCGAACCGGTAATTGTATTATTCACGCCGGCCGATAGAAGATATATATGTTACTGGCCGGTAAAAAAAATATTTGTTTCTAGCAATTAATAGTTAACTGTGTTACTAGTCGGTAGTAGTATTTCCTATAACATTCTTGCATATTTATTTTTTGTTCAAGTGCTCAGTTTTTTTGTCATCCATTGTTCTTAAGTTGTGTTGGTTTTATTTTGATAAAGCTTTATTGTCATTAGTATTTGAAAGTTCTATGTTTTTTCATGTGTGTAGAATTCAAAATCATCCATGCAATGGCCCATGTTACAAATGAGAAAATAACTCAAGGAAAAAGAAAATGCAATATGGATATTTCAAAATATTTCAATCAAACCAAAGATAGAACTTAAAGTGGAAAGAGGTAAGCAAACCGATTTCTATTATGATAATGTTACTTTAATTTTTCGATTTACTTAGGAAGTCAGAATCGAGATCATTTTCTCACAAATGCGAAAAACCCTAGAAGCGACCTTACTCTAGATGAAATTTTCAACCACCAGAGTAATACAATTCAAATTAGCAGTACTAATAGTCACATTTCCCATCTAAATCAAACTTTTGATAAACATTCCAGAAACTCACATCAAAAACATAAGAGTGGGAAGTGGACTGTAGGAAGGACTTATAAATTTGAATAGTCAACCAAATATCCATTCATTGAACCTATTGAACCTAAAAATAGTAATGATACTCCTACAAAATGTATATGTATTATCTGTAGTTGGAAACTTGGCAAGGACAAAAACATGCAATTGAATTTGGACACAATAGAGAAGCATTATGGGAAGGTATATGAGTCTAAAAAGAAAAATGATGGAACAGTTATAAAAATAACTAGATGGAAAACTGAGCAAGATTATTTTCATATGAGATATACTACAGAATATAATAATCATCATAAAAATCTTCTCTCGGACCTATTTGATATAGGTGGAACTATAAAGGATAGATTTGAAAAAAGTGTTGACGTAAGTCTTCAGGCTAAACTCATTCAATTCAGAACAATATTTCACATTTAAAAAAAAGAAAGACAAATTCCAGATCTCATTGATTATAAGACATTGTTTCAATCTAATGGATTTCCAAATATACCAACAACACACTGGTCAGATACCAGTTCATGGGAGATGGCAAAGTGTATAGGAGAAATAAAAATCACTTATTTGAGAGAGAAGGTAACAAATGAAAATTTTATCAATTTGTTGATTGATGAGGTCACAACATTAGATAATACATCTTGGGTGTGCATGCATGTCTACACTTTTAGTTTTTGTAACCATTTAAGGGAAAATAATATACTAAATATGCACAAAATGACGGAGAACCTATGATCTTGAGAACATCTACAAACTTGTTATTAAAATTTTGAAGGAATTAAGCTGGTATGGATGATCATTCAATCTCTGCAAAAGCTTATTTGTGTAGGAGATGATGGCACATCTGTCATGTAAGCTCACAAAAACTAGACTTTGTATTCATCTACAAACAAGAATAGTCCCTTCCATGATACACATTCACCGTATGGCTCGGGAATAAATTTGGCTTATAAAATTATAAGTAATTTTGAAAATGTTTCTAAGGTGGAGGAGATGATACGGGACTTGCATTCATATATGTCAAGCAGTCCTAAAAGATTTCTAGAGTTTCAAATATTTTATGTTGGAATAACAAATGGTAAAAAATTGCTAAAAGATGTTGACACGAGATGGATATCATTGTATGAACCAGCTTTCAATATTTTTGAGGAATACAAGTCTTTAGCATGGTATATGTTCGGGAATTAAAGACAAGTGGAAAAGGATAAAGATTTTTGTATTGCTTGAAATATTTAGAGACATTATTAATTTTATGTGGTATTTTGTCAATGCTTGAAGGAAATAAACAACTTGGTGAAACATGCTCAGGAGATATCCATATACATTGTTGATTTTCTAAAATTAAAGAGATAAGTATGTATAATTTTATATACCTTGTATATCACCCAAGACTGGATTCAAAATCCAATTTTTAGCAGCTTTAAGGTTTTGACAGAAACCAAATATCTGAATAGCTATTTAAATTTCAATATTGGTGGTCATCTTTGAATTTTATTTGATGGGAAAAATATTTAAATGCACACTTTATAGAAAGATCCTTATGTAGTATGTTCTGAACTTGAGGAAGTACATGTCACTAGCTGTCTTATTGATGTTTTAGTTTCTGATGTACATAAAAATTTGATGAAAATATCATAAACATTATCTTCTGAGATCAAAGAGCATTTTAAAAATAGTGGTTTGTTGGAGGCCATGGGAGTTGTAAATCCCATTTTTTGGAACCCAATTATTGATGAAGAACAAAGAGATAAAAACTTTGGGAAATCCATGACTACATTTATGGAGTAGTGTTGCAAATCTTCACATGTTTATGAAGGGGAATCAAAAGGTATATTGACAAAAATTACTCATATCCCAATCACAACATTTTGGATTTACAATGTCCGATCAATATAATTCTATTGTTGACTCAAAAAAATGGAAGTTGTCACTCTATTTTGGATAAGGATGCATCGAGTAGCATTTTGAGAGAGAATATAAGTGAATAATTCAAACTATATGAACTCATACAGATAATGAGTTCATAACAGATTGACAAGAATTTTGAAACTTATTTAAGAATTTATGTTTCCAGATATAAGGTAGACACATTTCCATTTGAAAGAGCTCTAGCTACATAGACGTCTCTTGTAGAGTGCAGAGCTATTAATCATATAGAAAACAATGAAGTCTCAAATAATGGTGAAATTGACTTGGACTCTCTTTGGAGAAGATATTGTAATGTATATAAGAATTGATGAAGCACCATCCAGATTGGGTTGTTTCAACTACCAAACAAATGATTGTATTCATTTTCTAAAATATAAATTGTTACTTGATATTTTTTCATTCACATATATTGTGCATATAATGACAAACAAGTGAACAAGTAAGAATTTCTTACGATGTGAATGTTTTCTATAATCAATGAGTTGGTTGTGTGGCATTAGGGTGAAGGATGGTAGTGGCACTATTACAAAAACCCTAAATTTCATGAAAACCAATTAAAAAGAATGATAAATTTGTAAAATAAAATTCAAAAAAATAATATAAATAAATATTTAGTCATTATTTTTAGTTGCTTTATACTGAACTCAAGATCTCGGGTGGGTTACTACTGATAGACTAAATGTCTTCATGCTCGGGAATATATGTGGTGTCTACAACTGTATGAGCAGACTCTCTCGAGGCAATGATATATATGCCAAAAATATTGCACAATAGGATAATTAAAGTTACCAATATGACATCGTAGAGAATCAGATATTCGATTATTATAAGTCTCGAAAATAATTAAGTAAAATTGAAACAATTATGTAGTATGTAAAAATTAAAACCCTGATTTTTCTATTGGAAAGAAGAAAATCGTGTTCTCTCCTTGCTATGGGAATGGGTCAAGTGTGAAGAATCCAAATAACCATGCATCCATTCAACTCGGTCTTGACTCTTGAGACATAAATTTGTTGTACTCGGTGACATCAATTGTATTGTTGTCACCCGATTGCTCAAGCCCAAGAGGGTTATGCGGGTGAACTACCTTACTACGGTGTTCTAGTATTTCACTTTCTTTGACCTATTCATTGGTTCAAAATAGAATTACATATTACATATTTACAAGAATTAATTTAACAATGATTTTTTTAAAGGAATCAAGATTAAATGCTTTTAAAATAAAATACTCACCAACTGTTGGTCCATAGGAATTCCATGTTTTTCCATCTTCTCGTGAAGAGAAGTTGGAATAGTTGTGGATTTGAGTCCATAAAAACCCTCATAATATAAAGCAAGAACATAACAAGAAGAAGAAATAAATGTAGTAGGATTGAGTTTGGCTTTTTCAAGTTTAGAACGAATCTTTGAACCAAGATGTGTGCACAAATTGAATCTAGTGTCGGTAATGATTTGAAGAAGGTAGTACATTTCCCACTAAGTAATTTCAATGTATCTTCCCTATAACACGATGTGGGACTAAAAATTGCACCATGACTAGGAGAAAGGGGTCTTTGATAGATTGAGAGTTAATGCCTCTTTTGGACCTCACCTCAGCCAGAGAGAGATTGTAATGAGACTCTAAAAAAATTGTCATCAAGAAGAACGGATTTGGAGGTTACAGGCGGTGCATTTTGATAGGGAAATCCTATTAGACGATGAATTTATTCGAGTGTTATTTTGATGATGAATTGGTGTGAGGGTAATTGAACTATGGAAGTGCCATCAGAATGATTATACACTTGCATTAAATTATTTAGTAATTTGTTTTCTGTCTGATATTGGGGCATGTAAATAAGACCATGGAATCCTAAGCTACCAATAAAACCAGATTGAATAATTATTTGAGGTTCTTCGAGCAATTACAACAATCGGCGATATAAAATGTTTCGGTAAACATATGAAGTTTGTTTAATGGTTTTTTTCCTTGGGCCATTATTCTTTAACATTGATTACTTGAAAATAGAAGAGGTTGGTATATTTCGGATAAAGATACCTTTATATGATGACAATGTGCCTTCAATATTGATGATCGAATTCTAATACTTTGGAAGACCGAAACAAATGAGAATTAAAGTGCAAGAAAACATATAGGTATGGCTATATATATAGGAAATTAAAGTGCATTCAATTCGGAAGGCACGTTTCGTATTAAATGTTGGAATACTTGTGATTTTTACCTTATGGGAAAATAAATTACACATTACCGGCTGAAAACTATGATATTGTTATCGATCTTCAACATCGACAAGTGTTACCGGCCGAAAACACTAAATATTTTTATCGGCCGATAACACCTAAAAGTGTTACCATTCGGTAACACTAAAAACTTGTTACCGGTTGGTAACACTCAAAAGTGTTACCGGTCGGTATACACTAAAAAATGTTACCATTTGGTAACACTTCTTAGTGGTGCCAGCTGGTAACATTGACGATGGGTGTCGACCTTAACACTTGAAAACTGCTTTGACCGATAACACTATTAAAGTTGTTGTCACTCGGAAATAGACCATCTTGATTATTTGGTAACACAATTTTTTTTTACTATTGTCGCTCGGTAATAAAAAATTACGGCACCGCCCCACTATGTTTTGGAAAATGCCTTCCTTTCGTTGTCGTCACGAAACCCATTTTTTGTGCTTTCGCCTACAATGCAAATGGAGTTTTCATCGATTCACCACTCATTCTACAATATTTTTTCGAGAGGGGGTCTTAAAATGAACCTTGTTTTTATCCTTTGTGTCACCCCATATGTGGATCTTATCGATCTTCCTATCTTGAAGTATGCATGATAATGACTTATTATTTTATATCAGTTTGCTTTCACTTATTTGGTTGTGGCTTGTTTAATTTTCATCTTTATTTATTCCTCTTTATAATTTTTGCATGTTTCCATGTACATTCAAGTATCTTAATATCACTGCACTATTTTGCAATGTATATCAATTGTGATATTATTCTCAAGGGTGTTTTGACGTGTTGTGATGATGAGTTGGTTTTATATGGGAAACCCATTTTCAAATTATATACAAATGTCTATGTTTTAGTATCCCCATATGCTTCATGTTCTCTTCAATGATGATATGGCTTGCTTGTGCACATGTTAGAACCAATAAGTGTTATGATTCATCCTCTACTACTTCATTTATCTCTCGCTTAGGCCATTATCTCCTAAAGTTTCAATATAAAATTCCCCGACTTCCAATTGTAGCATTTAATTTTGTTTTGACATATTTTTCCTAATGAGAGGTCTTCTTCAAGGACAACCATTTCTTTCCCTGCCCATATTTAATTTCATTTTGTGGCTCACCCATTGAGCTACAACCCATTTTCTTTTACATGTGACCGAGGCTTTAACAAGAGACACACCCAACTTGAGGTTCATAGACTAAAAATAAATTGATAAATCCCTTAAAATCTAGATGCCTCTAGAAGAGTGAATAGATTCCTTGGCACCTACTTTGAAAGAATCGTGATGGAATTGATATTTGCACATTTTTAATGTTAACGCTGAATTGCGTACAAATGAGTCAGAACACTTCAAACATAAAACAACAAATAAAACTTATCGAAAAAATATTTACAATATTTATAAAGTTTGTAGTCCACACTCTACACCACGTAGAAAAAGGAGCCTCTCCTCTTTTTTTCTTCCTCGACGAAGATACAACCAACATTCCCAAACCACATTTATTTTAAAATGTTCCAAATGAGCTCACTAAAATCCACAAAAATACATTTAGTCGTTATTTTATCGTGATTGGTTGCACAAGGTATTACACTAGTGAACAATGATGGAATGGTTCTGCGTTCTCTTCTTAAGAATTTTAATGCACCGCCCAACATTTTCCACAGTTGGAACTTATAACACAAACAAATAAAACAGTAAAATTATCGAAATAAATTTTTTTGTCTTTAATTGCTCGCTGCACAACACCATAAGGGTTCCAAGTAGATGAACTCAACATCACATAAGACACTTACACAAACATGAACCCACTCATACAATAGGATAATATAGGGTACACATCAATGTCTTACTCAAATGATCTAAACAAGTACAATGACCTAACTAAAGTAAGAAACACAAGATAGACATAATCCACAACATGGCCTTTTCATGGTTTACATATTCATTTCATTTAGGTTTCCATTATATGATCTTATAGTTTCTAAGATAATTAAACACATAAAGTTTAAAATTTTCTATTTTTCAAACTTCGATTATTTTATTTTATAGAGAATTAGTCTTTAAAGGAAATGCATTTTTGATTCTTTTCCCAAATTCCATTAGTTATCCATAGCTCATTTGTTAAATAAATTCATTTTAAACAACTATGAGTCTCCTAATATTCATTCTTATGTTAAAGGTTTGTTTCTCAAAAAAATGTTTAATTGACGTTAAATTTTACCCTCATTACGTAAGGGATCTAACATGAGGTCAAGGGGAAAGAAATCTTGAAATTTAAAGAAGATTAAGGTTCAAGTTACCCCTTTCCTAAAACTTCCCTCTATAAAAGCACGTTTATTCTCATACTATAGTTGTTATAGTTCAAAAGTTAGTTTGAGTCAATTTAGCATTTACACATCATAAATTTTTTTAATATACTCTATATTGCCTCAACGCCTAATCCCACCAAGAATAATTTGTATCCGTTCTTAACAAAAAATCAATGCTTAAACTAGATATAAAGATTACAAGTGTAATTTTGTTCCTAAACCATTATCACATTTGCTCTTGTTTTTCATCACGTTTACATTATTTTTTAGGTCTCTTATTGGTGTCACTTTACAAAAAAATGAGTTACGAAAGTACTTTCCTAACATATTGAATAAGTACATGATTAGAAGCATTATAAACTATGTACAAACCACAAGTGATTTGATTTCAAGGTAAGATCCCATCTTTCCACATTTCACAATCCCGCATGGGACATTTCTTTCCTTCTTAATGTCATAAAAGGACATAACTAGGGATTAACAGGACCAAGTTTTTCGTTTCGCCATTTCTCTTAAGTCAACATCTTCCAAATAAATTTCATTTGTTAAGAGTTACTTATAATTTTGTACCCACAAGTTAACCTCCTAATCAGTCGAGGTTTAGTTTACTTCCAATTGCACTCAGGGCTCTACACTTGACTATAGATCAGTTTAAGGTGTGAAAACATGTTTATCCTATAAAACCTTCATAAAAGACTAAGGTGTTATGTTGTTACTAGCCAAGGTAACACATTTATCTATGAGGAATTAAAGAGATCATTAACAAGAGTTTAAGTCATAGTACAACTATTTCACTAACCCCATTTGTGTCATTTGGATCCCACAAAGAGTTCATTCGATGATGAAGTTAATCCTAGGTCTAACTTTATAAGACTTTGGCGAGTCTACTAGGATACTAAGGAAGTGTTAGTTCTACTTACCGTGTAAATGGTAAGATTACACCGCATAGTCATTTATTCGAATAAGGACTCTTAAGTTATAGAAATGGTCTTTTGAGACTTTTCTTAGGTGTAGTACAAGAATTCTAGTTGTGAGGATTAAATTATTTCTTGACACGTTATAGTTTTAAAAATTTAGATGCGAGATAGATTGAGAGGTAGGGTACAACAGAGAGTTAAATACAAACTTAACTTATAGGGTTTAATAATAACTAAGTTACTATCATCTAGATTTGAGTTTATGCTTGAACCAAAATAACTATCTAAATTAAAGTGATTGCTTTGATCATCTAAACCATAAAAAGTACATTTAAATCGCAATGAACTTAACACTCATGAAGTAAACGGTACAAATTTTGTAAATCCATTTACATTGTCAATTATCTTCCTTGTTTATCTAGTGAACATAGTTGGTCCTAAGTTCATGATGTGACATTCCTACTAGTATTAAAATGTTAGCTTTAAGACAAGCAGATACAAACCACATATTTTTCTAGGTATAATGCTTGAAACATATTAATCCAAGAGGAACAAAGGTTTTTGACAAAAAAAATTTAATAATGTAATTCACTTTTAGCCAACATTTGTAATCTATATCAATGTACAATATTTCACTTATTACAACATATCACACCCTTGACCCTTCTTGTTTGGAGTACCTACAACCAACATTGTGTCATTCCTAGGACTAGTATGGAAATCCCCTACATTCAAGCATAAATCCACACATTCATCATTTCAAACAATTTTCAATTAAATAAAAGAGGGAAGGAGAAATACGAAGATGAGAAGAAGACAGAGTTCGTTTCTCATGCATTCACACTTTCACATTCATTTGCACTTAATATTTTAACTACTAGAGAGAGAGTAAGGATGAGAGAGAAAGTTAAGAGACATTTTATTTTCCATTTACAATGTCATAACCATTTTCATTTCATGTCCATTATCATTTCATTTCAAACCAATTTACATTTCTCAATTCATTTACGTTTTCAAATCAATCAAGTATCATAGTCATTTCTAGAGAGAGAAGAGGATGGAGAGAGAAAAAACACCATACATTTAAAAATCCATTCATACAAGATAAAATATTGAATAATATTCTAATTAGAATTATGAAATTATTACAAGGTCACATGCATGGCTAGAAGTCAAATAGTACTCTCAGAAGGAGATTCTAGCTAAAGTAGCAAGTTGAGAAAATTGACTAAAACATCAAAAGTACCTACAAACTGGGTCTTGAAAACACTCGATTTAAGTTTTATCACAAAGTTTGACAATTCCTACTTACTCTCCCATATAAAGAGAATTTTTCATGTTTGATGAAAGTTGATTATGACGAATAGATCTCAAGTTGCAAGGGAAACTTTGGGGCCATGTATCATAATTGCGTCAACAACTCTCATTGCCACAAGAACCAGTGGGCCCCAAAACCCACTTGCAAAACTAGTTTCCAAAGGTGTTTTCAAGGGAATGAATGTGGGTTATGATTCTTTTGTTGGAAGTCTAAAGGTAAGTGGTAGGGGTTTTCAATTTCTCTCAAACTAAACGGAATCCGTAAGACAAAATAGATCGTGTTTTATTAAAACAGACACGTCACACAAGTGATTGTTAAGCTAAGTGGGCTTAGAAATTTGACTTGCAAGGATGATAAATCAATTCAAATGACTTGGCTAAGTTACCCCATGGTGTCCCACGTTACCAGGGGTCATACTAGGAGTTTCAAGTTTGTGGTATACTTGGGTATGATGCTCCATGCGCGTGAATTTCAAGAACGAGTTTTTTTGTTGATGTTTTGAGAGTTCACGTCAAGGAAATATTTTTTCATTTGTTGGAATTATGTTCCCTATCATTCAACATTTAATTTTGAAAAGCTAGAAATGATGAAGTGAAATTTAATGCAAGTGAAAAGGGGAAAATATTTACTTGGAAGTTTCTTAAGCCTAAAAATACACAACCATTTGCATTTTATATGCTCCCATCCCTTTTTCATACAATATTTCCATACATCTAAAAATATCACTTTCCATTACAATTTGATGGGTGAACACCACGCAATCCTTACACTCCAGGGATTCAATTTCTTCCTATTTTTTTTAATCAAACTATTTACATACTTGGCACAGGGACATGCTAATCTTTCCCTGAGGCATCCCCTTGAAAACAAAAATTAATAACAAAAATATTCTTGCCTTTTCCAAAGAATCCATCTTCCTTCTACTGCATATACAATTTTCAATCCTCATCATTTAAGAGGATTCCCACCATAATAATGACATAAAAAGAATCCATGTTTAAACTCTTATATAGTGATGGTAGGAGGAATGGAAAGGATAAAACAATTGTTTCACGTAGAGGTAGAGTGACAGAGAAAATTCTTGCAAGGCATGTGTGGAATAACAGGGAGGGCACTTCCAATGTATTAATCAAGATCAAAATCTCTAAACAATTGGGCATCCTCATAAATCTCGGTTCTTTGTGGCTCTATACTAACTCCCTCAATGAAAGCATTCCTCATTCCATTTTTGATCTTCCCTTGTTGGAAGTGATTTACTTGAACACCAAGAGTTTGACGAGGGATCCCCTCAAATGTCGGGAATCTCACCCACTCTCAATCTTATGGTTAGGAGAAAATTCATTGGTTGGAGAGATACCTTCATTTAATGCCAATTGTGGGCATCTCATAGAGCTTTATCTCGAATGAAAATCATTTATTTGGAGAGTTGTCAAAATCCACGGGCCGGCTTTCAACATTAGTGAAGCTCTATGTTACTTCCAATAAGCTTGAGAGTCACATCCCCAAATCACTTGGCAACCGCACAAAACTTATCATACTTGAACTGTCCGCCAACTATTTTAGTGGTGCTATACCATGGGAATTGGGAAATCAGTAGCGATCGGCCATGTTGTCGGTCACCCAAAAAAATCTCACATGGAGTATATCATCTTCACTTTGAGATCACTACAACACCTCTACAGCTTTATTTGAATAAAAAAATCTTTTACGGGAATATCCTGCACAACTTGTGAATTGCAGCCTAATGGAAGGGTTGAGGTTACATGAAAACAAGCTTGATTGGGGCATTTGCAAATTTCATACTTATATGATAATTCACTCCAGGCCCAATCCCTCCACACTTTTGAAGCAAAATGGTTATAAAAACGGCTCTGTCAACAATAGTCTTACATGAAACATATCTCAAAAGGTTTGCACTCTAAATCACTTACAACAACTATTTTTAGAAGGTAACCAGCTATCTCGGCACAATACCCTAAGATTGGGTGCAAAAAACAATCTCACATTACTTGATCTCGATTGTGGATCGACTTAGAGGTACAAAGACCTCACAAACTTTGCTCTTAAGGAAATTGGAGCTTCTAGTCATGGGAGACAATCAATTAGAAGGGAGCATTCCTATAGATAATGGTAAATTTTTGAGCTTGAGACAATTGACACTTTGAGTCACAACCCTCTATCTCGGTCTTATTCCCTCATAGTTCCTAGGTTTCAATTCTATTAATTCTTACCTCGGCATAAGCAGCAATAATTTACAAGGAAGAATACCATCGAGCCTTGGGCAGTGCAAAAATCTGATCTCTGTAGACTTTGATAGCAGAAGACAAAATTATATTCAATGTATTCAATGTATAGACAAGAAAATAGAAGAGCCATATATAGGTTACAATAGAGAGAGAGGAAGAGAGGAACAGTTAAATAATTGTTCACAAACAAATGAAACTAACAATGTATTAAGCAGCATTAACTAATGCGCTAACATTCCCCCTTAATACATTGCTCGTACAAACATACATTTCTTGATACTAGATGTCCCCCCTTAATGAGAACACCGCAAAGAGGGTCTTCACACGAGCATGTGCCTACATGGTCTCGATACACATGGTTTTTCTAAGGTTGACCATAAACCTAGAGGGACAGGAGCACTTTTGACTGTTCACCTCGGTGGTTTTACAGGATTACCATGAACCAAGAGGATGATTCCTTGGTGGTTTTACAGGTTTACCACAAACCAAGAGGATTTTACCTCGGTGGTTTTATAGGTTTACCACGAACCTAGTGTGAGTACCATGCGCTACTTTCAGTGCTTTTTTGTTCCCCATGATGCTTTTCAATTTAGGAGATCTCAAATAGGAAACTATGCAACATCTGCACTTTATTGAAAAACAATAGAACAACCAACACAACATTGAAATAAACAAACCAAAATTGACGAATTTGTCCTCAATACCTTATTCGCCACAATATCTCGCCGGTTTGCTAAGGCCTTGTCACTTACTTAACGAAGAGGTCATTTGGATTTCCTCCACCTCCATTTTCCTCCATCCTCCCGTGTGTTGTTGCTTACGAAAGCTAGAGATGATGTGAAGCCAATCTCATCAACAGCTTCCTCACTCTTGTCGAATCTTTTGGATATTCTCTATGAACAGTATTAGCTCCATTGTGTTTTATATTTCTTTGTAGAGACATCTCTTGCTCGGCTATGACAGTTCCACATTGTATGACCTTTCTTCTAACAATAGTGGCATTCAATCTCTTGTTTAGGCCCTTGTTTATTTTTATCTGATCGCCTGTGAAATTTTCTATTTGTGGAATAAAGTGCACTTTCTTGTTGAGTATCACCTTCTACAACATCGTCAGTTATGCGTTTTTCCTCTGCGAGAACAGCCGCGATCATGTCATCTAAATATTTAGACTGAATTTGACTGAGAGTAAAAACAACATTGTTGTATTTAGAAGATAGATTGTTTAGTAATATAGCTTCGGCATCCTTGTCTTCTATCACAGCTTTGACTTCTGCTAGTTGTCGGAGTAGAGACCGAAGATTATTAATGTGGCTAGACATAGAAATGCTTTCTTCCATTTTGAATCTATATAACTGAAGTTTTAGGGAAAACTTTGTGTTCACTGCTTTCACTCCAAATAATTGATTTAAATTATCCCACATGTCCTTGGAAGATTTATTGAGATCAACATGATGGAGTTCAGAATTAGAGAGAGCAAGGCCAATAATGGCTTTTGCTTTATCACCTCTGCACTGCCATTCTGCTAATTTGGTGGCGTCTGTGGGCGTTTTCTCTTTCCCATCTACTATACCCCATAAGTTTTTATGCATAAGTTGCATTTGGATCTTCACCTTCCATGTATGAAAGTTTAACCCCGAGTATTTTTCCAAGTGAATGTCCATAGTAACTACTTAAGAAATGAAAAAATGGTGAAGTAGGAAATAAATTACCAGTCAGAACTCTCTGTCATATAAAGCCTGCGGGAGGAGTTATAAGTGTTGGTTTCCACGCAGGTCTGGATTCTTATTTGTCAGATTCACCTTCAAAAAAATCTACCAAAGATCCACGTATCCAATGAAATACAAACCTTTCTTTGCTTGCCCCATGCTCTCATACCAATGATAGCAGAAGACAGAATTATATTCAATGTATTAAATGTATAGACAACAAAATAAAAGAGCCATATATAGGCTGCGGTAGAGAGAGAGGAACAGAGGAACAGTTAAATAACTATTCACAAACAAATGAAACTAACAATGTATTAAGCAGCATTAACTAATGCGCTAACAGACTTGTCCATGAATGAATTGAATGGTACTCTTCCTCCAGATTTGGGAAAACTTTCCATACTAGAGCGGCTGAATGTATTCTCTAAAAATCTCACCGGTCTGCTCCCTCAAGAGCTTGGTAAATCTCATCTCTTGTATTCACTTGACTTGAATTTTAACTCATTGAATGGCTCGCTACCAAACCAGTTAGCGAGTCTACAAAAATTCCAGCTTCTACTTTTGCAAGGAAACCATCTTGGCGAAAGCATTCCAGACTGGTTGTCCAACTTGAGTGAATTGTTGCAATTAAATCTAGGAAAAAACAAACTCCAAGGTAAAATTCCTCCATTACTTGGCAGACTACAGCAACTAACCATGGAATTGAATCTAGGCAATAACATGTTGAGTGGATCAATTCCAGCAACTCTGGGAAATCTTAAAAATCTAGAGCGAATGGATTTATCATCCAATAATCTCTCTCGCATAATTCCATCTACGTTTGATGGTCTCATATCCCTTACTGAAGTAAACATCTCCAATAACCAGATCAATGGATGCATACCCATGTCATGTTCTAAGCTATGGAATTCGTCATCGAGCTCATTCAAAGGCAACCCAGATCTTTGTTTGGTAGATAAGAAATGGAGTTTTTGTAACTACAAGGGAGATATTCCCTCTTCTCTGAAGGAAAGTAAATGTCTTGGCACACTCCATATAGTCCTCATTGCCATTGGATCCATAATGTTTTCTTGTTTCCTGGTAGCTGTGATTTTATGGATATTTTTATCGCCTAAAACCATACCCACATCCACAACGGAAGGAGAATTTCCTTCCAAACTATACCAAATTATGCAAGCAACGGATTATCTAAATGAAGAGTGTGTAAAAGGAAAAAGGGGAAAAGGGGTTGTTTACAAAGTGGAGCTACCTTCTAGCCAACTGTACGCCTTAAAGACAATAGAATTAGCAACTGAAAAGAGATAGGATATGAGTATGAAGAAGGAGATCAAAATAGTGGGAGATATCCATCACTGAAATCTGGTTAAACTGTTAGAGTTCTGGAAACTACAAGATCGTGGATTTATTTTATACGAGTACATGTCCAACGGGAGTTTGAATGATGTATTACACAAAATGAAGCCCCTCCACTTTTAGGATGGGATATTTGCTACAATATAGCCATATGGACAGCTCATGGGCTATCATACCTCCACAATGACTGCAAGTCGGGGATCATACACAGAGATATCAAGCCCTGTAATATACTGCTGGATTCAGAGATGGAACCTCACATTTCTGATTTTGGGATAGCTCAACTCATGGACACGTCTCTCACTATCGATTCCTCTTCCTCGTTTGTCATGGGTACTTTGGGTTACATTGCACCTGGTAAGAACATTACTTCATGGTATTATTTTCATGTGGCATGATATTTGTTATGTTTATTTTATCCCTGCTTTTCCAATGGATTATCATGTGTTGTTTCTATAGAACGCAGACATACAACCAGAATAAGTGAGAAGATGGATAGTTACAGCTATGGTGTGGTGTTGCTAGAATTGATAACAAGGAAAAAGGCATTGGATCTGAGTTTTGGAGAGGGGATTGACATTGTTAGGTGGGTAAAGTCATGCATTGAAGGGGAAGATGTGGTGATTGATGAAGAGCTTGGAGATGAATCAATAGAACCAACTGTAAAAGAAGAGATATTTTGCATGATTTGGATAGCATTGAAATGCACAGAGAATAAGGCAGATGACAGGCTAAGTATGATACATGTGGTAGAGATGTTAAAAGGCATTACGTGCAAGAATTGGATAGAAGAGAAATGACATATGTTAATGTTTCGGGGATTTTTTTAATTTTAATGGTGCATGGATTTCCACCATTAATGAGTTGCTGCAACAGGTGTCGACAAAATTTACAATAGTGTGAAAAACTAGCAGTTTCTCTTCCAAGGGAGCAAGGATACGTTGTGATTTGAGCAGGAACAAAATACATAGCAGCATTAAGTAAATAATGTTATGTAAGCAATGTATATGAAAAGGAACTTACGGAATAGGGGTGAACAGTAGATGGAGGTGTCATTCTAAGTGATGGTTGTAGCATATAGTGATGGGTTTTCAAGAAGCATTATATAAATTGAATAGTAGGAAGAACGTCAAGTTTTTCCACTACATATAGTATGCATACGACACCTACATGCCTATATTTTATTTGGTTCGTTGAACGCACAAGACGATGTGAAATCAAATAAGGGTCTACATTATATATTTATTAAGAGAAAATCTTGTCGGAAAAAGGTTAAAACTGACGAGAATTAGAACACATAATATCTCAAAATAGTATGCAGATTAATATTCAAAGCTGAGCAATAATAAAGCAATATTACAGCCTGATAACTCTTAATGACATTAATCTAAATCCATAGCCCGGTGGAGTGGAATTTGTTAAGAAAACATGTTTTCATTGCTACTCTCTTGCCTCAGCTCACCTCTTTTTATACAATCGTTTCCATTTAACATTAATTCCAAACTCACAAACTGGTTTGGTTTGGAAGATGTAACGAGATCGACATCCAAATGTTGATCTTGTTTAGGTTAGCAGCAGGCATGTCTAACTTGAACCCAAACCTGTCGAGAATCGGAACAAGAACATCATTTAAAACGCATCATCATCTTGGAGTGGGAGCACAGAGTGACAAGAACACCATCAACAACAACAATAATAGAACGACCAATGTAACCTTTGCTTGAGGGTCAGTGAGTGGTCGATACGTGAGCCTGTCCAGAGATGATCTTGACGGGATGTCAGATGATCTAAGCTCTGAATACATGAAGTACACAGTGCAGATTCCTCTGACCCAGGACAACCAGCCGATGGTAGATCCTTTTATGGCAGTGAAGGAGGAGGAACAATATGTTTCCAATTCTCTCTTCATGTGTGGATTCAACATCGTAGCAAGGGCTCTGCTACTTTGATTACCAAAAAGATGGAGGGGTTTGTCCCGGATGTAAGGAGCCCTAAAAAGTTGGGATTTGGAAGAGCAGAATGAGGCATATAGGAATGTTGTTGCTGCTCTACCCCTACCTACGGATGTTTGTGATGAGGTCTTCGAAGTCATTGCTAATGAGGAGCCAAACTAGAGACTTCGATCACGATTGATGGTTTTTTGAGACAAAAGGCACCTATGGTCGCAGAACGGGTAATAGCACAAATACAGTGAAGGCAAAGCGGCCGTGACATAGCAGGATAAATTTTTCATCCCAACAGTGACCCAAGGTAGCAACTTTCGTACAGAGCATATTAAACGATGAACCTTAAATATGGAAAAAAACAGTCTATAGGAAAAATACAAAAATACGACAAATCATATATTTAAAAAATATGATAATTTTAATAATTTAAAACATAGTTTTATACAACAGATTCAAAATTACGAATAATGAAGAACTTGTGTATGTCCATAGAAAATTATAGTTCTTCCCACTTAATATATTACCTTGCTTGTGTTCCACATGTACTATATAATGTGTTATAAAATATTTAAAGACATGTTTTAAATTATTAATAATAACATAAGTCTAGATCAACTTTTTTTTCCGTTTTATATTTTTCTCAGTATTTTTAGATTTTTCTATATTATAATTATTTAAACATTGAAAAATACGGTGTTTAATATGATTGATTGGGAAAAATGCCAAAAATACGGAAATTCTCATGGAATCCACCGTATTTGGTAACTATACCAACACTAATAAAGTTAAATTTTACATAGAGGTGTTGGAATCTATCTTGAGTGGATAAGAAAGTTGAATGCTAAATTTTGCAAAGGTGCTACGGAATATAGGGTCTTTCAATTATTTTAAACAAAAACAAATTTAGCAAATATAAATGTCGACATCTACCCTCCCTTCCCATATCTGAAGAGGTGTTTTCTAAATTTATCCCAATCTGGTGTAATCTACACAACTGATTTCATATTTCAAGTATAATTTTCAAACAAAGACAGAGATAGTGTAGCCTGGTTTGGCTCAACATCATCATTCGATTGTGCAAAAATATACTAAATGGACCATATTGGTGTTCTATAATGTTTAGACATCAATATACAAAAAAAAACTAGAAATAGAATATTTCAAAGAAGAACTTACCGCCATATACAAAGTGAAGAGTTAAAACATTCAAGCCTTATTGTTCCGATGAGTTGCAGCAAAAAATAACCCTTTTGAAATCAAATCAGCATAGATTTGGAACCGAAAACAGGATGGGATCAGGAATAAGAATACCCAGAAATGAGAGGAAAATGAGGACGATTGCCTTCTATGGCCCTTGCAAAGACTGTGAAATACAAACACAGACGAGAAAAGAAATTATTCTCATCGTGAATGACAAATGCAGGCATGGCCAGGAAAAGTGAAGGCAAAGTGACTGTGACACAGTAGTGAAGGAAAAGTGACTGTGAGGCAGCAGGTAGCAAAAAAATCAACTAAACGGAACAGGTAACTAAACGGCAGGGAGCAGGACAAGGATAACAAAAAAGGGAAAAGATCCTCCCAGTAGAAGACGCCTATGACGTAATAATCTTTAGCTGCGGAATATTCATGTCATTTGTCGCCACGAACATTTTATGTTTTAAGTTTGACAACTTAATAATTAAAAATAACATAAAACAGGTCTATAATTTGTGTGTTGCAGGGATATATAGACTTTACTTGTGTTTATATATAATTTTAAGTTCACACATTTAAATTTTATTGAAAGATATATATGTATGTGTGTCTCATTATTAAGTGCCCTTTATATATTAATTTTATATATTCTATATTTTTTTAGTTACATAATGAAAATAGGATAATCGTAATGTGTTTGGACTATTTTTTTAACACGATAAAAGTATATAATGATTTTAAAATTTTGTAGTGAAAAATTGAGGTTTTCAAGTTGATTAACAATATAATAATTTTGTTTCTACAAAGGATAATTGACAATTGCTCCTTTCTTTCTTATAATGAGACCTACAATAATAATGTCATGATATGAAAAACCTGTCGAAGGTGAAAATTTCTTTCATGTTCATTACCATTAGATAAGATAATTAAGTGAAACCATTGGAATATTTTATATGCTTATTTATTTTTCCTAATTATATTTTATCTTTATATGCACAAGAAAGTGCCACAAAAATGTCAATTTATAAAAATACAAGAAATTAAAACATTTACAATAACAAAAACATCATAAATATCTTAGCATAAGTGTAATAATTGTAGTGTCGAAAATTTCTAAATGGAAAGGAGCAGCGAAAAGAATATAAGACACAAATAAATTCCAGAATATGATTTTTTTTTCTCAATTATAACATATAAGATGGAAAAAATTAATCATTGGCAACTTATAAAATGTGTTGGTTTTTATACATATATAGTTATTTTATAACCATGGAGGCACACTACAAACAAAAACATGACTAGGCTAAGCAATAGAAAAATACAAAGGAGAGTTTTTTTGGAGCCAAATTGAGAAGGAAAAAACTGAAATGTATAGACGCGAGGAAGGAAAATATGTGAACTTTGAAACAAAGAAGAGAAGAGAATCGGTAAACGAAAAATGATAGAATTGAACATGGAAAATATTAGATTGTTTTGCAAAGAATATTTTGAAGGATTGATTTGATTTTTCTATGGTGCAAAAGGGATAGGTAAGATTACCGTAATGTGTGTATGAATTAAAGTGGCTTAATATTTGAAGGACAAATTTAATATTTATATTATTAAAAGGAATAGGTAAGATTACAACAAGATGATTCCTAGGAGTTTTTTTATGTGAAAATTTAGGTTACAAAACAACACGATATGCTTCAATACTAGTAGTTATTGTACAACTATGAAAAAATAAAAAAACATGGTTATGTTGGTGCAACAACCTCACAACCAACCAAAAACTTATCGAGAATAAAAATGAGTGAAATAACAATATCCAATAAAAAATAAAAATATAACTATAGGTAGATTAAAAATAACCTACATGCAGTAATTAATAAATTACTAAAAGTAATTTCCGAACACGTGTAATAGTTTATTGTTGAAATCATCAAATGGATATTAAAAAGATAGTTCAATAGGAACATCAAAATCAACTGTATGATGTAACTTAGCGAATGCATTCATGGGGGTTTCGGGTAATGCCAAGATTTTTGATTTATCAATTTGAACAACTTGGTTGTAAACATCATGAGGCAATTTATAATTCAATGCATGAACAACCCAACTCTTGTAAATGTAGAAGTGATATGAATCCTCATGCGAGCATTGTCTTTTCACAACTAGGATGTATACATAACTTATAATGTGTGACAAAATTTGTCTTTATGAAGTTGATATATTTGGGAAAGCTAATGGCATGTTGAAAATATATGTATTTCCCACCACGAGAATGAGAAATTTGTAAGATAGTATTCATTCTTGTTATGAGAATCACTTCAAATACTATGAGGCAATGGAAAATAGGTGCTTATTCATATGGGTCCATGTTGTTTGCAAATGAGAATCGATCAATGCCTCTTTACGCATCACATCAATAAACAAACATGCTTGTCTTCCTTGAATTTAGTTTTGGTACCTAGGTATCTCTCCAAGCATATGAAGCAAGTCTCTATGTTAGAGAGTTGGTCCACTCTTTGATAAAAAAATGTTTCCATGTTTGAAAAACTATGGGCTCTGTATTTCCCTTTTAGGAGGTTATGAGTGGGGAAAAGAAGGTTAAGATGCATAGACATTTGACACATTACTCTCAAGGATGCAAGAATGATACACACTAGTCATAGGTGTAGATTTTGCATCCATGGAGGTATAAACCCAAGGAAAAGCATAAATTTGTATTTTCAACATCATAAGTTGGAGAAATTGCAATCTGATTCATTTTGGTGTTGATGCTTTAAGCCACCTCCTAGGCTAATCATTATGACAAGAATGATGTCGAGAATAAATTAAACATTCTTATTACATAAACAAATAAGAAACATTGCTCAGTAAATCCACCATCTAACAAGAAAAATTGAAAAACACCATGCAAAACCCTTATTTGGTAATAAGATGTACCCAAGTGTAGCTAATAATCAAACTATCTTGTCTTAATTTAGGTAATTTAAGTTTTTGACAATTTCCATGGTCTCCTTATTATTATTGTTGACCAATTATTTATTTTCACCAAGAAATTTGTTTCTTCAATATTAACCAAATGTTTTGTATAGTATGAATGTTACGCCAAAGTTGACTTATGAGTCTTATTAGGCCAAAGCTCAACACAACACTATTTAACTCTAGTTAGGCCGATAGGCCTACTCTATACTCGATATAAAAAAATTTGACATTTGTCACGCTTCCTGTTGACACCTCTTGCTACTCTTTTCCATTCAATGGTTGTGACTCATGTTTCCCTTCTCTATTAAATCATTGACATGTGTCAACATTACAAACATTATTAATTAATAAATAATAACAATAATAATAAAATATAACTCTTAGGGGTTTGTGCATTGAAATTGTTTCCACTAAATGCATTTCTTGATAACGTTTATTTTCTCTAGTGCTAGCATTTTTCAATGCATACAAAACATGTCTAATAAATTCAATCTTAGGGTTTTCCATCTCATCAACCACAGCCTTCCTTAGATGATCTTCTCTAGGGAGTGGAATATGCGGCACCAACTTCTTCACATTACCTATGGAGGAAAAGAGGAAAGTATCATGAGACACTCTCCATACTTTGGGATACTTGTGATACTGAGCTTACAAAAAAACATGAGGTATTGGAAAGAGGTGTTTGACTACGCACCGCGAGAAATGATCAAAATAGTTGTGTCTTTGAATCCACATGACTACCTTACACAGAGACCCTCACAAACTAGTGGCCACATCAACATCCACATCTCAAGTATTATCCAAAGTGCCTAAATAACATTGTTAATATAACCAAATCTGAAATGAAAATTGATGGGTGTGCACCGTATGCACGGGAAGCTTTCTGGTGTACGTAGAGGTTGTGAGGGAGTTTTTGTTCTAATTTTTGGAATTAATAGCACGAGATATTGGGATTTATTGATAACCACCCAAATGAATATTTTAGAGAGGATATAAGATTTGTGCGAAAATGAATTATTTCCAGGAGTTCCCGACTCTGAGTGGCACTAGGCGTGGCAGGTCTGAGGACTGCAGTGCGCTCACTCTACTTTACTAAGACCATGTGGGAGGCCTTGAGGTCAAGATAAAGGAAAATGGCCATTGGTGCCCATCTAACCCCACCCTAAAACTTTCATCTTCAATGTTAGACTACATACGAGTAATAATTTTATTCGTTAAATTTATAATGTGCGATTATTAGGATGAATGAATAATAAAAGAGGGACATGGATGATTTAATATTAATTGATTTAAATATTTCATTTCAAGGCAATTATTGTAAATAATGATAAAAAATGTTAATATACAAGAAGATGCAAGTAACAAAACATGTACAATATAAAAATCTAAGCATGTGGAGGAGATAGGGTGACTTAGTTGATTTACGAGCGATCTGGAAGTGATTTGGGGAGGTGAATAGCTAAAACAGATTGAGGGGAGTGTAGTCATTGTAATATAGAGGTTTTGGAACTTGAAACAATGTAGGACAGGAGTACCCACGGGAGGACAGGAGAACCCAGTCTAGTGACTAGATCTAGGTGTAGACACAAATATTGTACATTAGACAATTCTAGCCGGTATTATACTACTATTTAGATGGTTCTCAAGTGTAAAGAGTACCAATTAATCCCACCTTTTGCCATCTTTGTTTTATTTTTTACTTCGTATTTCCACATACTTATCACCCCATTTTCTAACTTCCCCATGATTCTAGCCCTAATTCCAGGTGCCCCACCCTGTACTGGGTGACTCGATCTATGTTTAGCCTCTTTCACTCCTTTTTGGGTCACTTCTAGCCGTTGTTCATCTTTATCTTTTCCTCAGTCGGCATTTTTGGGATTAATTGTGAACTTAAACTTGAGAAGCCTATAAATATAAACCTTACAAAACCATAATCACGGTCCTAGGTCATTGCATCCTATCACTACTATCACTCCATCTAGGGTTACATCCATTACACCATCTTGCATCCACATAGCACCATACATTCAAGATAGGAAATTCTACATCACACACATTCTTAGAGGAGGAGGGATTCTATTCATTCTATTATATTATCTACATCTTTTATAGCTACCATAGCTCATTATTTCACAAAGCGCAACTAGAAGGAGAGCACCTAGGGCACGAGATACACACACTCACTAGAACTACATCAGGGTTTGTAATGTAGTACGGTTGCTCGTGCGATAATTCCACCGGTTTGGAAGCTAAGATCTATCTCGACCCCTTCTTATTCTTCATGTGTAGGGCATCATCCAGTTCATATAGTAAATCCAGGTGTAATAGATAAATAGAGTTTTAGACTTAGTTATGACACTTGCCGAACATAGTTCTTGAGTCTCTACACAGCTTCACAACACCCGACTATAGACCGAATGCCCCGGGGTGCACCAATATATTCCCGTGCACTTGTGTCACTTTTTATAGTCCAAATGTAATGCCTGTTAAAACAACCCACTTGAGACCCAAGAACAACCTAGGATTAGTTACGAAAATTATGGAATAATTTTTTTATTAAAAGAATCTACAACCACGTTACAAGACAACAGTTTTCACTAACAGGTTCTGGAAAAATTCTAATCTACTAGAGTATACATTTATTTTATTGATAATTATTAGAGGTCATAAGGTCCAAAAGTTAGGGTTAGAAGTTTCAATTAGGTTCAGAGGGTAATTCCTCACCATACACACTCCTTAACAGATTAAATTTTCAACTTGATTTTTCTACAATTTAACGCATTCAAAATTTTCTTAAATCATTTACATTGGATAGTAAATTTCTTCACCTTTCCATTGATATAAATAAGTCCTCATAAATCCTCATAGTTCTCAAGTTATGGGCCGGAGGGCCTTGGGGTGAAAATTTTCCCCAAGAGCGGGTGCATGCGGCCAGGGGTGAAAATTTGCCCAAAGAGTGGGTTGGTGGGCGCGGGGAGACCTTTGGAAAAAAATTCCACATGGGGAAAAAAACCATATTTGCGTCCGCGGTCCGCAAGTCCACAATGGACATGTGGCACTCCTAAGCGCAGCATGCAGGGAAAATTTTTAAAAATTTCCAAAATTTTCTCGAAAGCGCTAAGTTAAAAAGGGATCCGCCCTCTGATAACACCTCATGGTGCTTTATGTGGTAGCCTCGATTGGCTATGGGATGACGGGGTGGCGGGAAAAATTTTAAAAAAAAAATCCCAAAAATTTTCCTAAGTGCCTAAGGAAACATTTGGGCCACGCAGGCCCATGAAAAAATTTTCCCAAAATTTGATGCCAAGGGAGAAAACTTGAGAGCCATAACTTTTGATAGAGATCTTAGTTTTGGAAAACAAGGACTCTCTAGAAATATCTTGACGTCCTCTTTGCACACATAGATCATTAATTTGATCTTCCTCCTCTCTCAACATGTCAAAAAGATGTGGAGGGTTGTTCTAAATGGATTTAAGATAGGATTCAAGGTTCAATTTTTTAAATGATTTTCAATTTGAACATTTCCATTCCTTGACCAAAAATGACTGCAAAATGGTTTGACCCCGATTTTACTAAGTTTTGAGATATTTCCTTAGTGTTTTCATCTATTTGGACTCATCTAGGGCTTACTAATTCAATTCAATCATTTAATTTGTTATTTTATCGTTGTAGGTTCAAACTGCATTTTTGGTTTAATTAATTGCCAGTTTTAAAATTACAAATGATAGGGATCAAATATTATTGTGTCTATTTGCCATTTTTTTCTTCTAAGTATTTAGAATACGTTCCAAATCCAATCTAACACATTTAATTTGATTCAAAACAAACTATTCAAGACCAAAATATAATACTGATTTCCAATTTTTCACATTTCAAAGAGACAAAACACTGTATTTTTCTCACACACATCTCTTCCTTTCAAACAGAGATTTCAATACATTGATATCATCATTCAATTTAAAAATGCAATTTGGGAAAATCATTTAATTCATTTATTTATTTCAAAGGCAATTTTACAACTTCTTTCTTTCATTTCTTCCAAAATCATTTATTGTATATAGAAATGCGACATTACATTTTTTTTCATGTGTTCCACTTTACCACTTTTCAAACAGAGATTTCATAGAGTATGCTAAACACATATTTCAACGGAATAACATCATATGGACAAGAAAAAACCATTTTCATTAATTTAACTAAACTCTTACAATTTCTTTTCCATTTGATTACAAAATATAATATACCAAACACGTATCATTCTTTCACATTCTTTCTAAACGAATACGAGTATAACTCTTTTACATTTCAAATTTCACTTGCAAAGATGTACAACATCTTTCCATTACAAACATTTACAAGATCATCCACTTCAAGTGGGAAGGTTACAATGAAATTTCATTTCACAAGGGACTATCTAACCTGTCTTTTTCAGCTCTGGAACAACAACATGCACTCTTCTCATTCATCCAATTTGATCACAATAGGAGTAGGGAAAGGCAACACTCTCCACTGATCCAAGACATCCAATGAAGAGGAGAAGCCATCCTTTTTCATTGGCCTCGAGCTCCAACCACAATGTAATAAAATATGTGATCCAACTCATGGAAACAACAGGATTTCACATCATAATGCAATCTTTCAACATACACATTTCAAAATTAAAAACACACCCAAAACAAAACAATAGTTTTACAACCACATGAAATACATCACACAAACCTTAGGGTTCATCATGCAAGCCAAAGGAGCAAGAACTATAGGGGATGCTTTTTATACCTCCCAAACAGGAAATGGGTATCACCACTTTGAGTACAACCCACCAAAGATGTGTGTGTGTGTGTGTGTGTGTGTACATGACATACATACATACATACATACATATATATGTATGTATGTATGTATGTATGTATGTATATGTATATGTATATATATGTATGTATGTATATGTGTGTGTGTGTGTGTGTATTACATACATATACATACATATAAATACATATATATATATATATACATATATATATATATATATATATATATATATATATATATATATATATATATATATATATATATATGTATATATATATATGTATATATATATATGTATATATATATATATCTACATATACATATACATATATATATATATATATATATATATATATACATATATATATATATATATATATATATATATATATATATATGTATACATATATATATATACATATATATGTATACATATATATATATATATATATATATACATATATATACATATATATATATACATATATATATATATATATATATATATATATATATATATATATATATATATATATATATATGTATGTATGTATGTATGTATGTATGTATATGTATGTATGTATATCATTTCAAACCCTGTCATGCCCTTATGCCTCCCCCAAGTACCCCTCATTCCTCGCATTTTCTTATATCTCCACAACCTCTTATGGCAGCCCATAACGAGTAAAGAAATGTAAGCAATTTCTTTGTAAGGTGGAACCCAAATCTCAACTCCCTCCACCCTTATACCTCTCTAAAACCACTTGTGTCTCCCACAAAATAACCCCATAATCTTCTCCTACACCATTCCTAGGCCGTCCACCCAAAAACCCACAATATATACCAAAACATTCACACAAGAACATTTACATAAATAAAAGAAGAGCATTTCAAGAGCCAAGATCTTACCTCTCCATGATGGAGTTGTTCCTAGTTCAAAATAGCAAGCTCCTTCCAATGCAAGCAATCCAAAAATCAACCCAACACAAGCATGCAACAATCTTCCAAAAACTTCTCCAAGCAAGAGCTCCCAAAATAGCAAGAAAATTCACCCAAAAGAAGTCTCCCAAAAGTGAAGCAACCCAAAACAAGGCAAGAAATTTAAATTTTATAGAAGAGGAAAGATAAGAGAATGAGTTGGATCCATGTAGGATGCCACATCACACATCCTCAACCCCAACCCTAAAAGTCATCTTTATTTTCCAATGCATAATAAATAGGTGGGTGATTAATATGACAGTTTACTTATACACTCAAATCCAACTCACACCCCAAAGGAAAAAAATTAAATCATGTAAGAAAAGTGTAATTAAAACCTACAATTTTTCTTCCCAAAATGCATTATAAAAGTCTAAATTTAACCCTCCAACCATAGGCAAGGTTGGTATGTAATTTTAAGAGGTATGGGACAAGCAACTTGTCCCAAAAGCCTCCAAAATCAGCCTCCAAGGACAATTTCGAATTTCCAAGAAGGTGGAGTGTTTCACACTAAAAGTTAACTTACACATCACTTACATATTACTTACACATTACTTACAACACTTTTAAAATGGCCAACAACTCTATTAATTACATTCTTATGACATCTTTTCATTAATTAACTAAACAATATGATTACTCACAATATTTACACACCATTTAATAATTAATGAAAGGGGAAAAGCATCACAAAATAAACACATGCAAACATAACACAGGGACCAAAATAAAGAAAAACATAAAAGCCCTTGGTCACATTTAAAGGTGATCCCCCATGGGAATCCCTAACACTAAAAACACACACACAAACAAAACTAGTTGTCATGGTGACCTTGTTGAATTCATCTAGAATTCCAATGTGGTTGGTCTCCAATCCCCCAATGTTTGTTGTGATATTTTAACCTACAAAACACAAATACCTCCTTTGGCCTCATGGCCATATCAAAACATCCAAAATAATATAGATATAATTAAAATTCTAAAATCATCTAGATATATGAATCACAACAACATCCAGGAAATCTAACAATATCATTTATAGTTTTATAAACTATATCATCATCCAATAATCCTCCATTTCTAGGTCTACTCACAATGTCCAAATATCATAAATTCGAACAACATCCATCACATAACCATGTCCAACAAAGATAACATCATCAACATATAAAGTGTCTCTAATAATCATCATGCATCATATAAGAATCAAAGTCAACAATAATCCATGATCAAATATCTAACATTGTACTAAATCAAAACTATCATAATGTCCATAATCTAATCAGCAATGTCATGACTAGTATCAAAAGGTGTCAAAAGGAAAGTGGGCACTACATCCCCCTCAGCTTAGACTCGACTTCCTCCTGGAAGTCATTGGAAAAAATGTGGAAACTGAACTCATAGAAAAGTAGCATCCTCCCATGTAGTTGTAATCTCATCATATTTATCCCACTGCACCCGAACCTGATCAACCTCTCTACCTCGAAGGCCCAAGGTCCTACAATCTAGGATGCGAATGGGATCCACCATCACCTACCCCTGATCCTGCACCTGCAATGATGTCCAATCTAACACATGAGAAGGATCTGCAACATATCTCCTAAGAACTGAAACATGAAACACATCATGTATGTGAGACAAGCTAGGTGGAAATGCTAGATGGTAGGCCAAAGGGATGATACACTCCAAGATCTCAAAAGGACCCATGAATCTAGGAGCTAACTTAGAACCTTTTCCATAATGGATAGGGCTCTTATGTGGCCTAACATGAAGGAAAACCTTCATGCCCACATCAAAACTACGGTCGGTCCTATGCTAATTTACATACTTCTTCTATCTATCATGTGCCTCATGTAGTCTCTATCTGATCAAAACCACCTGCTACTCCATGTCCTGTAACAAAGCTGGTCTAAGAGAAACCCTATCCTCTATCCTATCCCAACTAAGAGGTGTCATGCACTCTCTACCATACAAATCCTGAAAAGGAGCCATGCCTATAAAACTCTCAAAAACTATTATTGTAGGAAAACTCCACTAAGTACATGTACTCCACCCACCTAGACTTTTGATCCATCACATACATCCTGAGCATGTCCTTTAAAACCTAATTCACCTGCTCAATCTATCCATCTATCTCAGGGTGATATGTTGTGCTAAAACTTATCTTTTTCTTGAGGGCATCTTTGCATGGTAGTCCAAAATGGGAAGTATACAAAGGATTGTGGTCACTAATGATCATTCGTGGAATCCCGTGCAACCTAAAATCTCATCCAAGTATACCCATGCCAAAGCACTAGTAGTTGTATAAGTGGTTTTCACCAAAAAAAGTGAGCCATTTTTGTCAATTTATCAACCGTGACTATGATGGCGTCATGGTGATATCTCGACATCGGTAGTCCAATAATGAATTTCATGGAAATGGTGACCCATTTCTACTCCGGTATAGCATGAGGAAAGAGAAGGCCATCTGGATGTTGATGCTCGACCTTAACTCTCTGGCACTCTAAACATTGTGACACGAATTGAGCCACATCTTGACAAATTCCTCTCTAATGATATAACTATCTCAAGGTGGCGTGCATCTTCTTCACCCCGGATGGGTTGAATAGGGTGCATGATGTGCCTCTACCAAGATGTCCTACCTCAAGAATCCATCTCTGGGAACATACATCCAGCCTCTCCGTGCCCGAGAAGACCATCATCGTACCTAAATAAAAACCATCAAAATTCCCCTCGAGGGGTCTCTAAGACTCGATCTCTGCTCAAACTGCAATGTAGAAGCTATCAAGAGGAAGCCACTGAAGAATATTGCTCCGCAAATCTGTGCTCACTGAGGTGGCCATAGCCACATGTCTCCGTCTCCGAGAGGGTTTACTACTACATTCTCCTTCCTTTCACATTCTTGATCTCCATATCATATTCACAAAACAACTCCATCCAACTTCGCTAATGAGCATTGAGATCGGGCTACGTGAAGAGGTGGTGAAGACTCAAGTGATCTGTCATGAGTGTGAATCTCTGACTAAGAAGAAAGTTCCTCCATCGAACCAAAGCATGCACAACTTCCGTAAGCTCAAGATCATGAGTTGGATAATTAAGCTCGTAATTTTTAATTTTTTGATACTCAAAGGCCACTACTCTGCCCTCCTGCATCAACATGCCTCCAAGCCCTGTTAAAGAAGCATCATGCAAATGAAAAACTCACCTTGTGGATCCAAAGATTGTAAGAATAGGGGCTGTAGTTAGACATTCCTTCGAGTATTGAAGGCATGCTCACACCTATCCAACCAAACAAAATTCTTCCCTTTCCTCTAAAGGGAAGTGATGGGGTGAGCAATTTGAGAGAATTCGTGAACAAATCTCCAAAGAGTAACCTACTAATCCCATGAATTTACACACCTTAATCACGGTAATGGGTGTTGGCCAATCCATAATATCTCTAATCTTGGAAGGATCGACGGTGATGCCTTTCTCAGAAATGATGTGACCCAAATATTGCACCTCCGTCTGAAAGAATGCACACTTCTCCAAGTTCCCGTAAAGCTGCTACTCATGAAGAAACTGAAGAACCTGGTGAAGGTGCCCTTGTGCTCCACATGCGTACATGATTAAATACAAATGTCATCAAGGAAGATGAGCATGAAGCGATCTAAGAAGTTCCTAAATACCCCATTCATCAAACTCATAAACACTACGGGGGCATTAGTCAAACCAAAAGGCACCACTGTGAACTCATAGTGGTCATATCTCGTACGAAAAGTGGTCTTATGAATGTCGCCTCTAAAATACTCAGCTGATGATATCCTTCGACTTAAGATCAATCTTAGAGAAAATTGTGGCTCCCTTAATCTGATCAAACAAATCATCAATGTGTGGAAGGGGATAACGATTCTTGATCATTAATTTTTTCAACTGGCGGTAATCAATACACAACCACAAGGATCCATCCTTCTTCTTCACAAAAATCACCTACACACCCTAGGGAGATAAACTAGGACGGATAAGGCCTTTCTCCAAAAGGTCCTCAAGTTGCAAACTTGAGCTCACAGAGCTCTGGGGTGGTCATCCAATAAGGTGCTCATGAAATAGGCTCTACTACAGGAACCAGATCTATGTGAAAATCAATCTCACATGGGGGTGGTAACTCGATAGCTCCCCGAAAAGACATCTACAAACTCTCTCAAAATGGGATGATCATCTAGCAATGGTCCACTAGACCCATCCTTTGATTGGTCACTGACTGTAACAACATACATCTGACAACCCCATCACACACACTGCTTAAGCTACATAGCAGAGATGGTGCGAATAGAAATGGGTCTCCTGACCCCTGAAATCACCAACTCAACTCCCAAATCATCTACACAAGATATAACCTTGTGGTAACAATCCACTCTGGCCTTGTGTGTAGACAACCAATCCATACCCAAGATGACTCCATAAGAGCCCAAAGGAAGGATACGGAGATCCGAGGTAGTGGTGAAAGGTCCCAAATCCATCACACACTCCTTAACTAAGGATTCTACAAAGATCTTGGCTCCAAAAGCCATCTCAACATCCCAACTATGACCCTACCTAACTGCCACCAGCCTGCATTTCTCTACTAAAGATGGTGCAATGAAAGAATCAAAAGAACCAAAATTAAACAAAATGGAGGTAGGAATACCATCAATGCTAACTATAATCTCAAAAATTGTACTCTAATGCTCTGTCTGGTGGTTCTCGACCACTGCGTACATCCTATGACTATGCCCCATATCACCAACAGTAGGCTTTGAGATTTGTGCCTTACCCTTGTTATTAGGGTTCTGTGGGCAATCTCTCCAAATATGTTCGGAACACCACAACCAAAACAATCACCCGATCCTATCCCATGTGTAGCATGTCTAGTCCAGGTACTGGGAGGTCTATGGTTTGGATCCTAATGATCCAATTGCGCAGTCTGCTTTGAGGTCTTTACTTGGTGAGCTCCCGTGAGTGAGCTCTCTAGTCACCCTATGTCCCGATGGGACCCTAGGAGGAGGCCCAATACTCCAACCTCTCGTGCATCAAACCTCTGCGTGAAGGTCTATAAGGTGGGCGGACTATTATTGCATGCTGCTGCTACTTGGAGTCTAAAAGATGACTTTGTTGAACCCCTGTCCACCATAAGGAAGAGGTACGACCCCCTCAATCTTTTGTCCTACATCTGTTGTATGCAACTCGGACTCGGTCTCTAGCATGTTGGGTCTTTCTCTAAGTCTCTTCTACTATATAGGCCTTCTCGATGGCCTCGCTTAACGTCTCAGGGACAATGGATCCACACTGCACCTCTAATTTCTAGATTCGGGCCCGGATGAACCTATGAATCTGCACCTTGTAATCCCGCATATAACCAACATACTGGAGTAGATCCAGAAATATACTCTCATACTCATCCACTGTAAGAGATTCCTATCCGAGGTCATGAAACTCATCTATCCACTGCTGTATGAACCTCCATAAAAATATCTACTCCGAAACGCTCCTCAAAGAGCTCTCAGGTAACTATCTCATAATCAACATGGAGCTTCTACTCCTCTTTCCTCCACCGCACACCGAGATCCATCCCTCGGTAGATGGACTGCAATACGAGCTTTCGTGTTCTAGAACAAGGACAAATCTTGAAGCATCTCTGCTCAAGCTCACCAACCAAGCCTCTACTTGAAATCCACCTATGTCACCAGAATAATGTGATGGTCGAAGCTTCAGGATCTCCTTGATGTGATCTACACTGTGGTCTGATGGCCTCTAGGTCTCTCTACATGCTCATCCCTAATCCTAGGGCTCCAGACCTCTCTCTATGTCCTGAAACTCGGTCATCCTGTCCCCTCTATGGTGACTCTGCATGGTATTTCTCTCCTCCATGATCCTCGCTGGGTCGAGGAGATACCTGACCCTCAATGGAAGGGACTCTGTCATGTCTGGGTACATTTCTTCCTACTGATCCTCTATGTAGAGTGGCAATAACATCCTGAAGAGTCTATAAAATCTAGGGTAGGATGGTTGTTATAGCATGATATAGTGGTGGTAAGTCTAGTTCTATGTGAAAATACTCCTCGGTTGTTTTAGCCTCCCCTTGCACGAACAAAATGAGAGTTAGTTCATTTTTCTAAGTTTTATTCAATTTACATGTTTACTAAAATATGCAATTTCTAAACTAAGTTGTTTTCTAGATTTAAAAGTGTGCTAGGTTTAAGTTTCATGTCTCAAGTTTTCTAGTGTGCCCAATGGTACAAGATTTTTAACCACTGCTTTGATACCAAGTGTAACACTCGTTAAAACAACCCACTTGAGACCCAAGAACAACCTAGGATTAGATAGGAAAATTATGGAATAATTTTTTTATTAAAAGAATCTACAACCAGGTTACAAGACAACAATTATCACTAACAAGTTCTGAACAATTCTAATCTACTAGAGTATAATTTTCTTTTATTAATAATTATTAGAGGTCATAAGGTCCAAAATTTAGGGTTAGAAGTTTCAATTAGGTTCAGAGGGTAATTCCTCACCATACCCACTCCTTAACAGCTTAAAGTTTCAACTTGATTTTTCTACAATTTAACGCATTCAAAATTTCCTCACCTTTCCATTGATATAAATAATTCCTCCTAACTCCTCATATTTCTCAAGTTATGGGCCGGTGGGCCTTGGGGTGAAAATTTTCCCCAAGAGCGGGCTTCCTATTGATCACCCGAGATTCTCTCCTTGAATGTCGAAAGTACCCAGTAACCTACAAAATAGAAGTTCACCCGCACAAGCCCACAAACCGCATCAAACTTAAAAATAAATATACGAGTATGGGGACTTATACTGACCCAAAGAGCACCCCAAGAGTGAACTTATAACCGAGTGGTGCACTACATCCTAGAATCCATGTAGTTCTTGTGAGTGTGTGTAGAAATTGTGCCCTAAGATGCCCTTGTGCAAGTTACACTTGATAGCGGGATGTAGCTAAATGTAGCAATGTATTAGAATGTGTGGATAGAATAGAATGAACTTCTCGTTTCTATGTTTTGTATGCAAAGTTTATGCATCCATCCTTGTCCCTTGAATGGATGCTAGATGGATGTTTTTGAGTGCTTTAGGTGCCTTTTGGATGCAAGCTTAAGTGATGATAGTAATGCTTAATGCTTGATCCTTGTTTTTGAACACATAACTATGTATTTATATTATTTTCTTGTTTGAATTTTGTAATTGACAATTGGAAGGCCGACCCATCAGTGAAAAAGATGCCCAAAAGGAGGGAGTAAGGTGAGAAAGGGGCAAGGGATTCCAAAGGGGACAGGAGTGCTTAGGTGTTGTTGTCCTAGTTTGGAATTGGTGTCCGAAGTCATAAAAGATAAATTAGTAAAGTTTTGATTGGGGTGTAGTTTGTGTAATACCAAATAGAAAACAAGAAACAAAGAAAAGAGGAGAAAGACAATTGTAAAATTACTATTTGTATTGCTTAGAAATCATATAAATGCTAGTATGTGTTTAGGACCTAGAAATGTACCCAAGTGTGTGGTTTTGTGTCTACAATGTCATCTAGTTCCATTATTTTTCAATCTTTTTCTTTTAGGACTAAAATGAAGACATTAATTCTCCATTAGTCTAGCGAATTCTTTAACACTATCCTCAATAGATCTAGAAGAATTATCCATGCTTGGATGCTATTGGTTTTCTCTTACCCAACTTTGTCTTGTTTTTATTGGCCTTTATCAAGGCTTGGGATCAATTTATTATCTTCATCTATCTCCTCTCCTACCTACAATGTTAATTATATCTTCATTATAATTGTTAAAAATTCGTAGATAATAAAATATCAAATTGCTACCAAAAATAGTTTTTATTGGTTTTTTTGAGGCATTACCATTCATGTTATCCAACAGCTTATGCATTATTTTGAAATTCTTCCACTCGTGATTTAAGAATGTTTTTTTCTTTTACAACCTTTTCTTGGAGATTAACACCTCCTCCATTTTAATATGTTTCATTTTCCCCCTTATCTCCACACTTTCTATTCTTTCTTTCAAACGCATTATCTCTTGCACATGGATTTTGATGACCAAATGAGTAGGGTCATTGTAGGGCTATAAGTTTTCTCACCTTCTTTTGTCTTGTCTTAGTGAAATTTTTGTAACTTGTTATGTGTTTTGTTTCGGGTATGACTATTACAAAATTTTGTATCCACGGTAAATTTTAGGGGTGAATATTCGTGAAAAGTTGAATATAAGGAATTTTAAATTTTGAATTTGGAGAATTTTGTATTATTGGATGGTAGCGCATTCACCAAAATTTTACAGACATAAAAAAATTGAATATAATTTTGCCTTCATGTTTCTACCAAGGGCCAAATGATGTTAGTATATTCACCTTCATGTTATAACATTATAATATATATAGGATTAATTCACCATAGTATAGTCATATTATTTACATTATAAGCATGTGAAAAATCCAAAAGTATAAGACCACAAGTGAAGGATTCAGAAAAAAGAGAACTTTGTTTGTATATTGGCAAGGTTATTTTGTGTTTACAGATAACAAGGCAAATGTGCAAGTTTTATCAGGAGGCAACATGTATAAGTGTTACAAGCCAAATGTATATCGATATATGTGTTACCGAACAGTAATGAGATATATGTTTTACTGGCCGGTAATAGATATATATGTTACCGGTTGGTAACAGATATATCTTTTACCGGACGATAGAAGATATATATGTTACCGAGCGGTAACAAAAATATTTGTTTTCGGCCGTTAATAGTTAAGCGTGTTACCAATCGGTAGTAGTATTTCTGAAACCTTCCTACATATTTATTTTCCATTCAAGTGCTCGGTTGTGTTGTCATCCATCATTCTTAAGTTGTGTTGGTTTTGTTTGGATAAATCTTTATTGTCATTAGTATTTGAAAGTTCTATGTTTTTTCACATGTGTAGAATTCAAAATCATCCATTCAATGGACCACTACAAAAATGAGAAAATAACTCAAGGAAAAATAAAATGCAATATGGACATTTCAAAATATTTCAATCAGCCAAAAGTAACCCCAATGGAAAGAGGTAAGCAAACCAATTTCTATTATGATAATGTTACTTTATTTTTTTGATTTACTTAGGGAAGCTGTAAGCAAACCATTTTCTCTCAAATGCAGAAAACCCTAGAAGAAACCTTACTCTAGATGAAATTGTCAATCACTAGAGTAATACAATTAAAATTTACAAGTACTAATAATCCCATTTCCCATCTAAATCAAACTTCTGATAAATATTCCAGAACCTCACATCAGAAACATAAGAGTGGGAAGTGGACTATAGGAAGGACTTATAAATTTGAATAGTCAACCAAATATCCATTCATTGAACTTATTGAACCTAAAAATAATAATGATACTCCTACAAAATGTATATGTATTATTTATAGTTGGAAAATTGGCAGAGACCACAAAATGCAATTGAATTTGGACACAATAGAGAAGCATTGTGGGAAGGTATATGAGTCTAAAAATCAAGATGATGGAACAATTATAAAAATAACTAGATGGAAAACTCGAGGAAGATTGTTTGCATATGAGATATGCTACAGAATATAATAATCATCATAAAAATCTTCTAGGACCTAGTTGAGAAAGGTGGAACTATAAAGGATAGATTTGAAAAAGCTACTGATGTAAGTCTTCAGCTAAACTCATTCAATTCAGAACAATATTTCACATTTTAAAAAATGGTAGACCAATTTCAGATCTCATTGATTATAAGACATTATTTCAATCTAATGGATTTCCAAATATACCAACAACAAATTGGTTAGATACCAGTTCATGGGAGATGGCAAAGTGTATGGGAGAAATAGAAATCACTGATTTGAGAGAGAAGGTAAAAAATACAAATTTTATCACTTTGTCGATTGATGAGGTCACAATAGTAGATAATAGATCTTGGGTGTGCATGAATGTCTACAATTTCAGTTTTGTAATCGTTTCAGTGGAAAATCATCTACTAAATATGCACAAAATGACAGAGAACTGCAATGTTGAGAACATCTGCAAACTTGTTATTAAAAATTTGAAGGAAATAACTGGTATGGATGATCATTCAATCTCTGCAAAGTTGATTTGTGTAGGAGATGATGGCACATCTGTCATGCAAGGTCACAAAACTAGACTTTGTATTTGTCTACAAACAAGAATAGCCCCTTACATGATACCTATTCACTGTATGGCTCACCGAATGAATTTGGCTTACAAGATTGTAAGTAATTTTGAAAATGTTGCTAAGGTGGAGGAGCTGATATGGGACTTGCATTCATATATGTCAAGTAGTCCTAAAATATTTCTAGAGTTTCAGATATTTTCTGTTGGAATAACAAATGGTAAAAATTGTTAAAATATGTTGACACGAGATGGATATCATTGTATGAACCAACTTGCAAGATTTTTGAGGAATACATGTCTTTAGCATGGTATATGTTCAGGAATTGAAGACAAGTGGAAAAGGATAAAGATTTTTTATATTGCTTGATAGATTTAGAGACATTATTAACTTTATGTGGTATTTTTTCAATGCTGAAGGAAATAAACAGCTTGGTGAAACATGCTCAGGAAATATCCATATACATTGTTGATTTTATAAAATTAAAGAGACAAGTATGTATGATTTTAGATACCTTGTATATCACCCAAGATTGGATTCAAAAGCCAATTTTTAGCAGCTTCAAGGTTTTGATAGACACCAAATATCTGAATAGCTATTTAAAGTTCAATATTAGTGGTCATCTTTGTATTTTTGTTGATGGGAAAAATATTAAAATGCACACTTTATACAAAGATCCTTATGTAGTAGGTTCTGAACTTGAGGAAGTACCTGTCACGAGTTGTCTTTTTGATGTTGCAGTTTCTGATGTACATAAAAATTGATGAAAATATCTGAAACATTATCTTCTGAGATCATAGAGCATTTTAAAAATAGTGATTTGTTGGAGGCCATGGGAGTTGTAAATCCCATTTTTTGGAACCCAATGATTGATGAAGAACAAAGAGATACAAACTTTGGGAAATCCATGATTGCACTTATGGAGTAGTTTTGCAAATCTTCACATGTTGATGGAGGGGAATTAAATGGTATATTGGAAAAAAATTACTCATATCCCAGTCACAACATTTTGGATTTACAATGTCTGATCAATATAAGTCTATTGCTGACCCAACAAAAATGGGAGTTGTCACTCTATTGTGGAGAAGGATGCATCGAGTAGCATTTTGAGAGAGAATATAAGTGAATACTTCAAACTATATGAACTCATACAGACAATAAGTTCATAACAGATTGGACAAGAATTTGGAAACTTGTTTGAGAATTTATGTTTCAAGATATAGGGTGGACACATTTCCATTTGAAAGAGCACTAGCTACATTGACATCTCTTGCAGAGTGTAGAGCTATTAATCAGATAGAGAACAATGAAGTCTCTAATAATGGTGAAATTGACTTGGACTCTCTTTGGACAAGATATTGTAATGATATTGTTACTTGATATTTTTTCATTCACATATATCGTGCATATAATGAAAAACAAGCTAATAATAAGAATTTCTTACGATGTGAATGTTTTCTATAATCAACAGACTAGTTGTGTGGCATTAGGGTGAAGGGTGGTGGTGGCACTATTACAAAAATCTTGAATTTAATGAAAACCAATTAAAAATAATGATAAATTTGTAAAATAAATTCAAAACACTAATATAAATAAATATTTAGTCACTATTTTTAGTTTCTTTGTACTGTAACTCAAAGATCCCGGTGGGTTATTTGCAACAAACCGAATGTCTTCATTCTCAAGTATGTATGTGGTGTCTACAAAAATATGATGAGACTGCTCTGCTGCGAGGCAATGCGAATATGCCAAAAAATGTTGCACAAAAGGATAATTAAAGTTACAAAGATGACATCATATAGAATCGATATTCATATTATTATAAGTCTCAGTAAAATAATTACATAAAATTGAAACGATTGTGTAGTATGTAAAAATTAAAACCTTGATTTTCCTTGGAAAGAAGCGAGATCATGTTCTCTACTTTCTATGGGAATGGGTTGAGTGCGAAGAATCTAAATAACCATGAATCCATTTAACTAGTCTTGACTCTTGAGCCATAAATTCATTATACTCGGTGACATCAATTGTATTGTTGTCACCGATCGCTCAAGCCCAAAATGGTTATGTGAGCGAACTGCCTTACTACAAGTGTTCCAAGATTTCACTTTCTTTCACCTATTCATTGGTTCAAAATAGAATTATAGATTACATATTTACAAGAATTAATTTAACAATTATTTTTTTAAAGGAATTAATATTAAATGCTTTTAAAATAAAATACTCACCAACTGTTGCTCCATAAGAATTCCATGTTTTTCCATCTTCTTTTGATGAGAATTTGAAATAGTTATTGATTTGAGTCCATAAAAACCCTCATAATATAAATCAAGAACATAACAAGAAGAACAAATAATTGTAGTAGGATTGAGTTTGGCATTGTCAAATTTAGAATGAATCTTTGACGTAAGATATGTGCACCAATCAAATCTAGTGTCGGAAATGATTTGAAGAAGGTAGTACATTACCCACTAAGGAATTTCAGGTGTATCTTCCCTATAACACGATATGGGACTGAAAAATTGCACCATTGCTAGGAGAAAGGGGTCTTTGATAGATTGAGAGTTGACACCTCTTTTGGTCGATTATTTACCTCAGCCTCAATAGAGAGATTGTAATGAGACTCTAAAATTAATTGTCATCAAGAAGAACGATTTTGGAGGTTATAGGAAATAAATTTTGATGGGGCAAGCCTATTAGACGATGAATTTCTTTGAGTGTTATTTTAATGATAAATTCGTGTGAGGGTAATTGAACTTTGAAAGTGTCTTTAGAATGATTATAAACTTGCATTAAATTATTTAGTAATTTGTGTTCTGTCTGATATTGGGGCATGTAAATAAGACCATGGAATCCTAAGCTACCAATAAAACCTGATTGAATAATTATTTGCTGTCGGGATATAAAATGTTTCGGTAAACATATGAAGTTTATTTAATGGTTTTTTTCCTTGGGGCCATTATTCTTTAATGTTGGTTGCTTGAAAATAGAAGAGGTTGGTATATTTTAGATTAATATACCTTTATATGATGACAAATGTGCCTTCAATATTGATGATCAAACCTAATAATGGAATACTCGAAGCAGATGAAAAGGCTAGAAGTATCTTAGAAACTCTATCTCGGAGAAACCTGTAGGTGAAAATGCAAGAAAATGTATGGGTATGGATATATATAGGAAATTAAAGTGCATTCAATGCGGAAGGCACATGTCATATTAAATGTTGGAATACTTTTCATTTTTACCTTTAGGGAAAACAAATTACATGTTACCAACCGAAAACTCGATATTGTTATCGGTCATCAACACTGACAAGTGTTACCCACTAAACACTAACAAGTGTTACTAGCCAAAAACACTAAAGATTATTGTCGGATGACAACACCTAAAAGTGTTACCATTCGGTAACACTAAAAACTTGTTACCAATCGGTAACATTGAAAAGTGTTACCGGTCGGTAACACTAAAATATGTTACCATTCGGTAACACTTCATAGTGTTTCCGGCTGGTAACATTGATGAGTGTCAACCGGCAAACACCGAAAAAATCGTTTACGATTGGTAACACTATTAAAGTTGTTGTCACTCGTGATAGACCGTCTTCGACCAACCAAAGAACCCAATTTTTTTACTATTGTCATTCAGTAATAAAAATTTGTGGCACCACCCCACTATGTTTTGGAAAACGCCTTCCTTTCGTTGTCGTCGCAAAATCCATTTTTTGTGCTTTCGTCTCATGAAGTCAAATGGATTTTTCATCAAATTCACCACTCATTCTATAATATTTTTTTAGGAGGGGGGTCTTAAAATGAACCTTGTTTTTATCCTTTTCGTTCGACCCATATGTGGCTCTTATTGAGCTTCCTATACTTTGAAGTATGCATGACAATGACTTATTATTTTGTATCGATTTGCTTTCACTTATTTGGTTGTGCCTTGTTTAATTTTCGTCTTTATTTATTCATCTTTATAATTGTTGCATGTTCCCATGTACATTCAAGTGTCTTAATATCACTAACACTATTTTGTAATGTATATCAATTGTGATATTATCCTCAAGGGTGTTTTGACATGTTGTGATGATGAGTTGGTTTTATAAGGGAAACCCATTTTCAAATGATATACAAATGTCTACGTTTTATTATCCCCATATGCTTCAATGTTCTCTTCAATGATGATATAGCTTGCTTGTGCACATATTAGAACCAAGAATTGTTATGATTCATCCTCTAATACTTCATTTATCTCTGCTTAGGCCATGTCTCCTAAAGTTTCAATATAAAATTCCCCGACTTCCAATTGTAGCAATTAATTTTGTTTTGACATATTTTTTCCTAATGAGAGGTCTTCTTCAGGACAACCATTTCTTTCCCTACCCATATTCCATTTTATTTTGTGGCTCACCCATTGAGCTACAACCCATTTTCTTTTACATGTGACCAGGATTTAACAAGAGGCACACCCAACTTGAGGTTCACAGACTAAAAATAAATTAAAACATCCCTTAAAATCTAGATGCCTCTAGAAGAGTGAATAGATGCCTTGGCACCTACTTTGAAAGAATCATGATGGAATTTTTATTTTCACTATTTCTAATGTGAACTCCGAATCGCGTACGAATGAGTCAGAACACTTCAAACACAAAACAATAAATAACACTTATCGGACAAAATATTTATAAAGTTTGAGTCCACACTCTACACCATGTAGAAAAAGGATCCTCTCCTCATTTTTCTTCCGATGAAGATACAACCAACATTCCCAAACCACGTTTATTCGAAAACAATCCAAATAAACTCACTAACATCCACAAAATTACATTTATCGCTTATTTTATCAACATTGGTTACACAAGGTATTGCATCAATGAACAATGATGGAATGGTTCTACTTTCTCTTCTTAAGAATTTTAATGCACCACCCAACATTTTCCGTAGTTGGAACTTGTAATGCCAACAAATACAATAGTAAAATTATCGAAATAATTTTCTTTTGTCTTTAATTGCTTGCTACACAACACCATAAGGGTTCCAAGTAGATGAACTCAACATCACATAAGACACTTACACAAACATGAACTCACTCATACAATAGGATAATATAGGGTACACGTCAATATATTACTCAAATTATCTAAACAAGTACAATGACCCAACTACAGTAAGAAACACAAGATAGGCATACTCCACAACATGGCCTTTTCATGGTTTACATTCATTTCATTTAAGTTTCCATTGTATGATCTTATAGTTTCTAAGATAATTAAACACATAAAGTTTAAAATTTCTTATTTTGCAAACTTCAGTTAATTTATTTTACAGAGCATTAGTCTTTAAAGGAAAATGTGTTTTTGATTCTTTTCTCAAATTCCATTAGTTATCCATAGCTCATTTGTTAAATAAATTCATTTTAAACAACTATGAGTCTCCTAATATTCATTCTTATGTTAAAGGTTTGTTTCTCAAAAAATGTTTAATTCACGTTAAATTTTACCCTCGTTACTTAAGGGAACTAACATGAGGTCAAGGGGAAATAAATCTTGAAATTTAAACAAGATTAAGGTTCAAGTTACCCTTTCCTAAAAACTTCCCTCTATATAAGAACGTTTATTCTCATACTATAAATGATATAGTTCAAAAGTTATTTTAAGTCAATTTAGCATTTACACACCATAATTTTTTTAATAGACTCTATATTGCCTCAACTGCCTAATCCCACCAAGAATAATTTGTATTCATTCTTAACAAAAATGCAATGCTTAAACCAAATATAAAGATTACATGTGTAACTTTGTTCCTAAACCATTATCACATTTACTCTTGTTTTTCATCATGTTTACATTGTTTCTTAGGTCTCTTATTGGCATCACTTTACAAGAAAATGAGTTATGAAAGTACTTGCCTAACATCTTGAATAAGTACATGATTGGAAGCATTATAAACTACGCACGAATCACAAGTGATTTGTTTTCAAGGTAAGATCCCATGTTTCCGCATTTCACGATCCCACATGGGACATTTCTTTCATTCTTAATGTCCTAAAAGGACATAACTAGGGATTAACGGGACCAAGTTTTCGCTTTCCTGTTTCTCTTAAGTCAACATCTTCCAAATAAATTTCATTTGTTAAGAGCTACTTATAATTTTGTACCCGAAAGTTAACCTCCTAATCGAGTCGAGGTTTAGTTTAATTCTAATTGCACTCAAGGCTCTACACCCGACTATAGATCAGTTTAAGGTGTGGAAACATGTTTATCCTATAAAAAAATTCATAAAAGACCAAGGTGTTATGTTGATACTAGCCAATGTAACACATTTATCTGTGAGGAATTAAAGAGAGCATTAACAATAATTTAAGTCATAGTACAACTATTTCACTAACCCCATTTGTGTCATCTGGATCCCACAAAGAGTTCATTTGATGATGAAGTTAATCCTAGGTCTAACTTTGTAAGACTTTGGTGGTCCACTAGGATACTAAGGAAGTGTTAGTTCTAATTACCCCATAGATGGTAAGATTACGATGCATAGTTGTTTCTTCAAATAAGGAATCTTAAGTTATAGAAATGGTCTTTTGGAGACTTTTCTTAGGTGTAGTCACTACAAGAAAATGGGTACTTTATTCACAATTTATTTGTGGATATCTTATTCAAAATTGTGAATCCAAATTTGTGGACTCCACCCACAATTTTTTTGTGAAAAATTAATTGTGACAAAAATGTGATAAAATCCACAATTAAAACAATTGTGAAAAAATCACAAATTATTAATTGTGGCATTTGTCACAATTTTGGTATTGTTACATGTCTACAATTAGAAAAAATGTGACCATTTCACAATCTTTGAAAATGTGGTGTATCCACAATTTTAAAATTGTAACATGTACTTTAGTAAAAAAAGGGTTCTTATTCCAAAATTTTAAATTTATGACCATTTTAAAAACAAATAGTTTTATTTTACTTTTTACACAACTATTTAAAAGATTAAAATATCCTACATTACAAATTTAAAATTATTTATTAATATAAAATAACGAATCTAAAATTAAAGAAAAAACTTTAAAATATATTTTAAAAACGTTCTCATATGTTGATACTCAAGACATAGATATTAGAAAGTATTATAAAATAAAAATATAAAATATGTATGAATATTTTTTTAAATAATATTATAATTGTTAATATTTACAAAAGACTGGATTTAAATATAAAAAAATAATTTTAAATAATTTTAATACAAATATTTTAAAATATCATTTTTTAACACTATCATATTACCCATTTTATTTGAATTCTTTCGTTCATAAATCAACATTATTAAATACATTATTCTAAAATAAACCAATCATTTATAATAAAAAAATAAATATTAATATTTCCATACACATTCTAAATTAAATCAGTGAATATTTATTTTTAAATATTAATTATAGCAATAAAGCTTACATAATATCTTACACTTGAATGGTAAATAATTTCCAACTAAAGTATGAATCCGGCTATTGAAGTTTAGAATTTACTGGAATATAATTTTCATGGTAGGGTTGGAATTTACTGGAATACAAAATAAATATATCAAATATTCATGATTTGTAGAATTTACGATGTAATCAATAGTTCTCTAAAACTAGGTGAAATATTTTTTTAAATCAAATCATTATCTATATCCACTATCAGAATTTGACCTATACCAACAACTACCGAAATACAAAGAACCTGTATACAAAAAAACCATTGTATTAAAACATTTTTTACAAGATCATTAGATTTATCTTAATATTCAATGGAATATAGCGCCGTAGATAATAGATCTGTAGATCTTTATTGAGAACTCATCTGCAAAAGATATGTAAGGCCAAAAAAATGTATAATTTTCAAACACCCTCCATGCACAAAGCTTTTAAAAATTAATTGAGATCATAATAAAAATGGAAGTAAGGATTAAAGGGTGAAAATGGAAAACCCCACTGATTCATCTGCTGTTATCTTTCACCGACTCCAATGAAACCGACTCCAATGAAGGCGCCTTTCCCATTTATTTATTTATTTTTTAAAAATTAGGTTTTCAATCCTTCATCAGAGCCTTGAATCGTGGAAATGTAGGTTTTAAATGTTTAGTGGCACGGATCGAATTCGCGATAACTATCTCAACTGTTAGATTATTATCACGGATAACTATCTCAACCGTTAGATTATTACTTATCAACGGGGGATAATGAGTTGTTATTTGTTATGATATCTTTTAAGTTATAAATATTTAATGATAACCATCATTATAAGATTAAATCAACGATATTCACGACAAATGAATTTATAATAATTAAAATTCAAGGAAAGTTAGATGCATGAAGAAATAGGATGAAATTGTTCTCCTAGCATGCTTTATAGATCATTATGTATCAAAAAACATTGATAGAAAAATAATGTAAAATGGATTCTCTATATACTCGGAAGAAATAATATTGTGGATATTGCACAATGTTTTCAAAATATAACATTTTTTAATATAATTTGGTTACATAAATTAATTTTTATATAATGAATTCTATATTGATATTGAGGTGAGTTTAGGTTCTATTTTTAAATGTAAAACATTAATTATATTTATTATTTTAAGATAGTGTTGATAATCCACAATTATTAAAGGGGAATGTAAAGCTTCCACAAGTAATTAAATATAATATTAATGTGACTTTTCTAAAATTTGAATGGTTTTGAGACATGGATTAGAGATACCTTAGATTTAGACTCTTTAAGAAATTATTAATAAATATATTGTAAATTACCCACAATTAAAATCTCCATAATTTTCTTAGTGTAAATTATCAACAATTTGAGGTAGGTGTTGTATTATATTTCCCACAATATATACATTTTTACCTTGTTTAGATAATATATTATTAATTTGTTAGTAATGTATAATTTTTATAAATTCTATTGAAAGATTAAATTTTCTAAAATGTAGATTTATAAAATAGTATTTATAGGGTTTAATAATAACTAAGTTCTTATCATATAGATTTGATTTTATGCTTGAACCAAAATAAATATCGAGAAGTGATTGCTTTGATCATCTAAACCATAAGAAGTACATTTAACTTACTGATGAACTTAACACTCATGAAGTAAATGGTACAGATTTTGTAAACCCATTTACATTGTCAATTATCTTCCTTGTTTATCTAGTGAACATAGTTGGTCCTACATTCATGATGTGACATTCCTACTAGTATTCAAATGTTATCTTTAAGACAAGTAGATAAAAACCACATAGTTTTCCGGTATAATTCTTGAAACATATTAATCCAAGAGGAACAAAGGTTTTGACACAAAATTTTTAATAATGTAATTCACTTTTAGCTAACATTTGTAATCTATATCAATGTACAATATTTCACTGATTACAACATATCACACCCTTAATCCTTCTTGTTCGAGTACTTACAACCAACATTCATCATTCCTAGGATCGGTATGGAAATCCCCTCACTACACGATAAAGGGTTATGTATCCACAATGTTTTTACAATTTTGTTGTGGATATTTTTGTTGAAATTGTGAATCCGAATTTGTGGACTCCACCCACAAATATTTTGTGGAAGCATTATATTGTAGAAAAATTGTGGTAATTACCACAAATATAGCAATAATAGATTGTCATAATGTTACAATAAATATTGTGGCAATGCTACAATAAAAAATTGTGAAAATGATACAACTAAAAATTTGTGATAATATCATAAATCAAAAGGTAGAATATATATATTTTTCTTAATTTGAAAATCTATTACAATTTATATAATTAAAGAGTAGTAATTATATCTATAATAATTTAAAATTTATTTTTTGATTCACTTTGATAAGAACTAAATCAAGTTTTATAAAATTATATTAATAAAATATTATGTAAAATCTATTTTATAGAATAATAATCATAATGAATTTTCTATTAAAAACAATGTAGAGTAATATATTTTTTCCCATAATTTAGAGATGATAGAATAATATTTTAATTACGAGAATAATTTTTATTATATGTATGTGTTTTATCTTTTATATATAATAAAATATATAACTTAAATACAATACTCAAGTAACAAAGTTCATACCGTAATTAGCAATATAAATTTAAAAAATAAATATAAAAAATTATGAAACAAGATAGATATAAATATAATTTTTTAATAAAAAATTAAAGTGCAAACTAAAAATACATTAACCAAAAAAGGGAAAGGAATGTGAAGGTATCCGTGAGAACAAATTTCTAAACATTTGAGAATTTTAATCTATTTATGGATTCATAATATATGATCCAATTCTGCAGTTGAAATATTAGAATGTATATTCAAAATTATTTTGAGGGGCGGATTTATGGTGTTATGGATCCTCCATTCAATCGCTGATATCACACTTCAAAATACTAGACACATGAAAATAAAATTGTCTGAGCTCTGAAAATATTGATTAAATAATGTAAAAAATAATAATTTGTTTATCTACTTTTATGATCCATGAAAAATTGATGGATTCAACAAGATCATTCTCCTTATATCAGACTCATTTTTCAGACCTTAGAACCCCGATAACCTGCAGAAAAAAATCATTTCATTTTGTACATATATTAAACAACAAAATAATTACATATGCACTCGTGATTATTAACCTCTCCTTGCAGCCGATGTGCAGTCCTTAACCTGTAAAATATAGTATAACACAATGAAAATATTCCAAAAGCTAGAAACATTTCTACAAGGTTTTCATTTTGTAGGTATACTGGTTTTATTTTAATTTGTTGGGTAAAAATAGAGCTTTTCCTTACGCAACCATCATAGGATTTTTCGGCATTATTTATGGCTCAAATTACTCCATTCAATGACAAGTGCTAGTCTTATATTAAATTATAGGAATGATTAAGGGTTTCCCGATTGATAGAGATATTTTAAGATATTGATTTGAATATTTTACCATTTAAAATAGCATATAGATTATTAACATTACATTTGAACCGATTTTACAATGAATTAAATTATTAAATAAAATACTTGAATATTATTAATATTAATTATGCAAAATATTTGAATTATATTAAAAGTAATCAATATTTATTAAGTATGATTTATTTATGTTTTGGTATTTAATTATTTATCTATAATTAAATTTAAATATTATGTTAATTTTATATAGAAATTTTTAAAATAAGAACACATACACTCTCACCAAAAATAAATGAACCTCAAACTTTTCGTATTTTTTTAAAAAGTTACTTGTATATCCCTTTAACCAAAAATATAAATCAATCCATCTAAAATTATATGTAATAAAATTTGACGATTTCCTAAAAGTACTAAATAACATTATGGAAATACAAAATATTAAACTTATATTTATAAAGTATCAATATTTAATTTTACTTATAATGTAGTTTAATAATCATTTTTGAAATAGAAAACAAATCTCTTTATATTCGATTAATTGTATTAAAAATATCTACACTATAATTTTATTTATAATATTTTAATCATCCACAATCCTACAATGATAGTGTAAACTTTATACAATTAATTACTACGTGTATATTTATCTACAAGTTTTTATAAATATTTGATCTATAATTTACAAAATTAGTTAATGTAATACCCCATTCGGCGGTAAACCCTTTTCGAAGGTTGATTGGGCTAGTAAATTTCCTTGAAGCCATTTCCATCCTGCTCCTATTCGTTTGTCGAGCCAAGGATCTGTAACCCATCGACAAGGGTTGATGAGTTCGACGTTTGGTTTATTATCGCTTGGGGTTCGGTTTTTGTTTGAGTTGGGATAGAACCCATTGTTAGTTGCAGAGAATTAAAAGACTAAGGTTTTTCGTCTTGCTTTAGCCCAATGAATAAACTTGCTACTGAGTTACTGTTGGAGATGTTCTGGTGACTCTGGTAAATTTGGATTATATACGCTCTTTTTTTTTAGTATCTATTGTTGCGTATTTTATTTTTCATGGGATTATATTTTAAAAATAAAATACCCAGAAGACATGGGTGTAGAACGATATATGTATTTTTTTACACTAGTAAATCGAATCCTTAGATTCGAGTGTGTGGCTTCAGTTCGCATTATGCAATTTTTGTGTGGCATGCACCCAATCGGCATTGGTCTAAATGATAATCATGGTGTACGAGTTAGTTGTTTGCGTGGTGGATGTTGACTCGCCCTTGTGAAATAGTTGTTTAATGGCCATGTGCTTGGTCCATGATGCATTAAGAAGCAAAATATTGGTGTGTGGCACAGGTTGGAGGGGACGTGGTTTTAAAATCAAAATTTATCTACTTGTGCCTAGGCTCTACTGTCCCTCACCCCCCTTCCTGCCATCTAGACTGGTACGTGGCCATCTCCCACTGGCCTTACCTCTGCCAGCCGCCCCACCTTCTTTAATTCCTTTGATTTGCAAATTTCTTGCGCCCTGTGCTAACTACTTTCTTTGACCTGTTCTGGCCGCGCACAAGGAGGAGTGTTGTCGTTGGGATTTGGTATGAGTGGCGTGAGAAACCCAGTCGATGGTGTCGCAGGTGTTTGGGAGCTCTTCTTTTGTTGTCCTTTCCTTGCCATGGCCGCATAGACTGTGTTAACAACGTTTTTTTGTCCAGCTGGCGGGTCGTGCTTAGAAATGGAGTCTGAACCTTCAACAACTGAAACGAAGGGAACCTTCACCATGTGCGGCCGCTGCGAGTGTATGGTGGTTGGAGTTGAAGCCGCACTGGTGAAGTAGACGTATTACCTCCTTCCTGGGGCGCTGTGAGATGTGTTCTTGTCGGGATCCTCAGCAGAGACCTGCCACTGTTTCCAGCCAGGCTGCAGGCACGTTTCAGCAAGGAAGAAGCCCTTTTGAGCGCCTCCAACAAGCAGGTCGTCCAACTATGATGTTATCTGCTCAGTATCGACTGCATCCTCAATTCGGGATTCTCCTTCAAAGTGGCAGATCACACCCACGGGCACAGGAGATCTTTGCAATGTTGGAGAAAATGTCTTGGGAGATGAAGGTAGCAGGATATTTTTCAGATCCAGATCTTGTACTGAGTTGTTTCTTCAAAATCGACCTTGGACAGTGAGGGTGTTACCAGCAGACTGATGAAATTTATTTACAAAGAGTCTCTATTGAGATCTTACTTGTTGTAGGATGTAACTCATGGAAGAGAATCTCATAGGGGCGGATCTGTTTCATATCAGAGTATTTATGAAGCACTTTTTGCTTTGCTAGTATATGAGCTTCTTCAACGAGTCACCAAGTTGGCAGGCATAAAGTTTTATGTTGGACTAATCACACCTTACAGGCTGCAGCTGAAACGTTTGCACCGAGTGTTTGATGCTGTCCTCAATCTGATGAAGAAAAAGGTTTGATGATCATCACGGTAGATGCCTACCAGAACCAGGAGCGTGATGTAATCAGTATGTCTCGTGTCCGAGCTTCAAATCATGGGGTTGGCTTTGTAGCTGATATTCGCCGCATGAATGTGGCATTGGCACGAGCTCGCAAAGCAGCTGCATTGAAGCAATCTAGTGACTGGTCAGCCTTAATTGAGGATGCTAAGTCTAGGGACTGTTTTATGGATATGGAGTCTGTACCAAGAGATTGCTTTTGGTTACAAAGCCATCTTCTTTTGCTTTGTCTCAGACTAGGGCTGCTCCTAATATGAGAGCACCAAGGTTATGCGGTGGCTATTATGATGGATACAGAGGGAAGTGAGATTCATATGGGAGATCTTGATGGTGGTGTTGTTTCAGTCAGAGCTGAGATATTTGAAGACCATGGCCGAGAGGAATATGCGACCCGACCGAACTATGGGCAGAGATGCACATTGCGGACTATACAATTGATTTTATGAAGACAAGAGCATGGCCGTTAACAGAGTTTGGACCTTCAGCAGGCTGAGGAGGAGAAGTTGCGCTGGTTGGGTTGCTGTTGCAGGCCCCGTCCATCTTGTTATCGACTGTGGGAGCTTAATCAGGCATGATATTCTCTATACCATTGATTCTTATGTTGTTATTTAACTGATTCATTAAATAACTCTACTCTTCATATAAATGTCTCGTGTGATGGTATGTTGTTTGGTTTCCACTTCCCTTGCTCTTTTGTATTTTTTTTTTTTGCGTTAGAAATGATTGCGCTGGTTGAAGCCTTTTATATTGTTTTCTGGGTTTTAATAAATATTAGTTGGGTGAACTTTGTTCTTAAGACTAATAAAACAAAAGAGGTGGGGTTCCTGTAATGAATATCCCCTAGTTCTTTGTGTTGGTCTCACGATTTGAATGTTTTATCAAACATTGTTGTTGGACTCAACCTTATAGTTCCTGTTTTGTTCTTATTCTTGTTTCGGTTCGAGATCTGTAGTTCTGGTTTATGTTGGGTATTTGTGAATTAGTGATTGAGTACTGCGAGTGCATTGTGTATAGGTGAATGATGCTATTCCTGTCTCTATCCTTTTCTTTTAGTTGTTTTAGGTTCTAGTAACCCTTCCCGGTTGGCTTGGTGTGTGCTTAGCTTGACTGACTTTTGAATTGAGCCAAGTTGATATTACTTTCAACTAGGTTAGTTGCTTTTGTTATTTGTTTTGAATCGCTCGAAGAAATACTTTTATTCTTCGAGTGTCATGGTTGATCTTCATAATTTGATATCAATTCATGTTCACCGTTTGGAGATTGTTGTCTTTGGAATCACCTTCTCTCCCTTGGTGACTGTTGTATGTTTTGAGGAATGTAGTTGATCCTATGGAATGTCTTCTTTTGACGATACTCACATTTCTTCGGATAGCTTAAAATTTCAGAGTGTTGGAGGATATGAGATCTACTGGATCATTATTGAGGAAGTTTTCAAATCTTAAAATTGGGATGTTGGTTTCATGCATAAGAAATTACCCTACGTTTTGCTCCGTAAAGATGTTTAAATTTCATTCTCCTGTGACTTAGAGGTTGGTGTGTTTGGAAACTCATTGGTTGACTGGTTTTTGTGATGTTCGTTGTGATACTACCTCCTTGCTGTCATTGTAGTAGAATGGTTATGTATTGACCAGAAAGGTTTAAGTCAACTTGTTGTTGACGACAGATCCTTGGAAGCTATGTATCCTGTGTTGTGTTCTTGTGAATGATTGAGTAACCCTCCTGTAAGATTTATAATGGTTATGTTTGGTCTTGCCAAGTTTTTCCTTTTTCTTAAGACATTCTCTTGATTAGAAGAAATTTTAATAGAAGGATTGTTAGGATAGGATGTGACCCATACGAGGTCATTTGTGCGTTTCATCCCTTTTCTTTCCTATTTATTTATTCGGTACTGACATAAAATTAACTGTTATAGGAACATCATCTTAATATTAATAAGTCATGTTGGTTTAGATATTCTCATGTCGATTGATTGTTTGGGATCTTCCAGTGGCATAGTGAATCCTTGGCTTGGTGAACTAACTTAAACAAATAGGGACAGATCACGTTTGAACTTAATTCTCTTCTTGTAATTGTTTTTGTTTCGAAATGTTATCCTGTTAAAATGACGGCCATTATTGTGATATGGGTGAAATTCACTATGATGTTTATTAACTTGCTCCTATGAGAAAATGATAATTAAATAGAGTTAGTGCCGTCCCTTTTTATTCTGACGTTTTATGCTTTTGGACAACTCTTTAATTGCTCTTGTTTAGACTCTTGGATTTTTTTCATCATCAACGGTGCTTTTCTTCCTTGAAACAGTTAGATAACAACATATTGTCTTAATGTTATAGCTTTTATCGTGCTCAGTTCTTGCGAATTGACATGTGCTAACAAATGTGCAGGAGGATTTCCCGAGTAGAAAAGAAAAAAAAAAAGAGAGAGAAAAAGAAACACGTGTAGAAAGTGGATTCCAGCCTTCTTAGGAACTTTGTTGTACGAATGTTTTTCTTTTGCTTTAAAACATTGGTATGGAAATTGTGAAGACTATTTAGAAGGCATTGCATTATAATTTTGTATTGTTCTCATGTAGGTTGATGTTATCGTTTGAAAGTAAATTTGAGAAATATTATTGTCAATAAGATTAAATGAACTGGTTTTGACATGCGTATCCTTTGTTGAATTTTCACCTTTCAGAATATGATTTATCCTTGAATTGTCAACCTAATTATAATTATCTAAACATGAATCAACTTGCATCACTTTGGTTACCTTTGGTCATGTGTCGTTTGGTAGAGGACTATGTTTTGAACCTAGCAAAAAGAAAACAAGAGAAACAAATATACCTTGTGATCCCACGTAAACTAATCAACAATCTCTTATTGTGGTGAGTCCTTAGAACGGTCTTAAGGTGAAATCAATGATTAAATCTTGGAAGATAATAAAATTATAATAAATAGAAGGAACTTGATTAAGAAACTCTTCGATCTATCTTACCCGTTGAAAATGTAAACAGTATACTTATGTCTATCTCTTCAAGTGAAGCCCAAGTGAAACCTTTAATAATTCTGGTTAGACTCTTGACCCCAATGAAATCTTATTAACAACTAATAAGATCTTAATGATGAATCCAATATTTAGACAGTCATGTACTGGAATAAAATAAAATAAAATTGACCGCTTGAAAAGATGAAACATATATGTTCAAAAGCACAACGTCGAAAACAAATTGATGAAGTTAAGAGCCTTGAGAAATTAACTGCCTCCTCACAAATGAATAAGTTAATCAAGTAAATGAAGTAACCTCTTACCATCCAATAATTGGTTTACACTGTATATTAACATTAACAAGGTAGGAGAAAATTCTTCAAAGGAGACATGAACTTCAGATTCTCCTATCATGATTTCTCTAGGAAAAGTAAAGAATGTAAAAGCACTTACAACTAAAACATGATTCTAAAGAAACCTTCTGTGGGAAAACCTTTTTGTAAAATTGCATATTTTAGATGAACCATTGTGTCCTAAGTGTGTGCCTCATGTTTATCTCAGAACTAGTGTGGGTCCATGTTGTGGAAAGCATGTCTTTAGTTGATTGTATTCCCTAGAGAACTTGTGTAGTGTCATATTATCTTCAAGCGAGTCAAAAAAAAAAATCCTGTCTTTTACTGTGTTGTTCGTGTGTTGAAATGTTGGGGTGTTACGATTAACCTCTATTGGATGTGGAAAAAATGTGTTTTTTATAAGTTTTCTACAATAAATATTTTGTACTGTGGATAATTCACAATTTAATATTTGATTATCATAGTGTTGTAGAAAATCCACATTTTTGTTTTCTTATAATAGAAAAAAATTGTTGAATATCCACAATTACTTCACAATATATTTTTATTGTGGATATCATTGTAGAAAAAGGGTCTCATTTCTAGTAGTGCCTACACTCAAGCATAAATCCACACATTCATCATTTCAAACAATTTTCAATTAAATAACGAGAGAGAGGAGAGATACGAAGATGAGAAGAAGACAGATTCCGTTTCTCATGCATTCACAATTTCACATTCATTTGCACTTAATATTTTAGTACTAGAGAGAGTAAGGATGAGAGAGAAAGTTAAGAGACATTTTATTTTCCATTCACAATGTCATAACCATTTTCATTTCATTTCAAACCAATTTACATTTCTCAATTCATTTAGTTTTTCAAATCAATCAAGTATCATAATCGTTTCTAGAGAGAGAAGAGGATGGAGAGAGAAAAACACACCATACATTTTGAAATCCATTCACACAAGATAAACTATTGAATAATAATTTAATTAGAATTATGAAATTATTACGAGGTCACATGCATGGTTGGAAGTCAAACAATACTCTCAGAAGGAGGTTCTAGCTAAAGTAATAAGTTTAGAAAATTGACTAAAACATCAAAAGTACCTACAAACTGGGTCTTGAAAACACTCGGTTTAAGTTTGATCACAAAGTTTGACGATTCCTACTTACTCTCCCATATAAAGAGAATTCATCATATCCGATGAAAGTTGATTACTGACGAACAGATCTCAAGTTGTAAAGGGAAACTTCGGGGCCATGTATCGTAATTGCGTCAGTAACTCTCATCGCATAGTGACCAGTGGGCCCCAAAACCCACTTGCAAAACTAGTTTCCAAAGGCGTTTTCAATGGAATGAATGTGGGTTATGATTCTCTTGTTGGTAGTCTAGAGGTAGGTGGTAGGGGTTTTCAATTTCTCTCAAACTAAGTGGCAACCGTAAGATGAAACCGATCATGTTTTATTAAAATGAACACATCACACAAGTGATTGTTAAGCTAAGTGGCTTAGAAATTCGACTTGCAAGGATGCTAAATAAATTCAAATGACTTGGCTAAGTAACCCCATGGTGTCCCACGTTACCGGGGTCATGCTAGGAGTTTCAAGTTTACGGTATACTTGGGTGTGGCACTCCATGCACGTGACTTTGAAGAAAAAAAAATTTTGTTGATGTTTTGAGAGTTCATGTCAAGGAAATATTTTGTCATTTGTTGGAATTATGTTCCCTATCATTCAACATTTAATTTTGAAAAGCTAGAAATGATGAAGAGAAATTTAATGCAAGCAAAAAGGAAAACTATTTACTTGGAAGTTTCTCAAGCATAAAAATACACAACCATTTGCATTTTATATGCTCCTATCCCTTTTTCATACAATATTTCCACACATTTGAAAATCTCACTTTCCATTACAATTTGATGGGTGAACACCATGCAATCCTTACACTCCAAGGATTCAATTTCTTCCTAGTTTTTTTATCAAACTATTTGCATACTTGGTGTAGGGGCATGCTAATATTTCCTTGAGGCACCCCTTGAAAACAAAAATTAGTAACAAAAATATCTTCTTGCCTTTTCCAAAGAATCCATCTGCCTTCTACTCCATATACAATTTTTAATCCTCATCATTTAAGAGGATTCCCACCACCATAACAAACAAAAGAATCCTTTTTAAACTCTTATATAGCGCTACGATAGGAGGAATGGAAAGGATAAACATATTTTTCACGTAGAGGTAGATTGACAGAGAAAATTCTTACAAGGCATGTGTGGAATAACGTGGAGGGCGCTTCCATGTATTAATCAAGATCCAAATCCTGAACAATTGGGTATCCTCAAAATCTCGAGTTCTTTGTGGCTCTATACTAACTCCCTCAATGAAAGCATTCCTCATTCCTTTTTGAGCTTCCTTGTTGGAAGTGATTTACTTGAACACCAAGAGTTTGACTAGATAGATCCCCTCAAATGTCGGGAATCTCACCCACCTCTCCATCTTATGGTTGGGAGAAAATTCATTGGTTGGAGAGATACCTTCATTTAATGCCAATTTTGGGCATCTCATAGAGCTTTATCCGAATGACAATCGGTTGGTTGGAGAGTTGTCGAAATCCTGGGCCGGCTTTCAAAATTAGTGAAGATCTATGTTACTTCCAATAAGCTTGAGGGTCACATCCCAAAATCACTTGGCAACCGCACAAAAATTATCATACTTGAATTGTCCGCCAACTATTTTAGTGGTGCTATACAGTGGGAATTGGCAAACTGTAGCAATCTGGCCATGTTGTCAGTCACCCAAAAAAATCTCACATGGAGCATACCATCTTCACTTGTATCACTACAACACCTCTACGGGCTTTATTTGAATCAAAACTCTTGTCTGGGCATATCCCTACACAACTTGTGAATCGCAGCCTAATGGATGGGGTGAGTTTAATAATTCACTCAAGGGCCCAATCCCTCCACAACTTTTTGAAGCAAAAGGGTTATAAAAACTTGCTTTGTCCAAAAATAGTCTTACATGAAACATATCTCCAAAGGTTTGCACTCTCGCACTTACAAGAACTATTTTTGGAAGATAACCAGCTATCTAGCGCAATACCCGAAGATTGGGTGCCAAAACAATCTCACATTACTTGATCTGACAGGGAACCGACTTAGAGGTATAATACCTCCGACATCTTTCTCTTCATGGAAATTGCAGCTTCTAGTCATGGGAGACAATCGGTTGGAAGGGAGCATTCCTGTAGATAATGGTAAATTTTTGAGCTAGAGACAATTGACACCGAGTCACAACCATCTAATTGGTCTTATTCCCTCACATTTCCTAGCTTCCAATTCTATTATTTCTTACCTCGACATAAGTAACAATAATTTACAAGGAAGAATACCATCGAGTCTTGGGCGGTGCAAAAATTTGATCTTTGTAGACTTGTCCATGAAGGAATTGAATGGTACTCTTCCTCCGTATTTGGGAAAAATTTCCATACTAGAGCGATCGAATGTATTCTCTAACAACCTCACTAGTCTGCTCCCTCAATATCTTGGTAAATCTCATCTCTTGTATTCACTTGAATTGAATTTTAACTCATTGAATGGCTCGCTACCAAACCAATAATCAAGTCTACAATAATTCTAGCTTCTACTTTTGTAAGGAAACCATCTTGGCGAAAGCATTCCAGATTTGGTTGTCGAACTTGAGTGAATTGTTGCAACTAAATCTAGGACAAAACAAACTCCAAGGTAAAATTCCTCCATTACTTGGCGCATCGGTGCATCGCAAAGAAACTAACCATGGAATTGAATCTAGGCAATAACATGTTGAGTGGATCAATTCTAGCAACTCTAGGAAATCTTTAAAATCTAGAGCGAATAGATTTGTCATCCAATAATCTCTCTGGCATAATTCCATCTATGTTTGTTGGTCTCCTATCCCTTATCAAGTAAACATCTCCAATAACGGATCAATGGATGCATACCCATGTCATGTTCTAAGCTATGGAATTCATCATCAAGGTCATTCAAAGGTAACCCGAGATCTTTGTTTGGTAGATAAGAAAGGGAGTTTCTGTAACTACAAGGGAGATATTCCCTCTTCTCTGAAGCATGAGCAAGAGGAGCCTACACCAATCTATTGTGACAACCAGTCCACTATTGCACTATCAAAGAATCATGTTTTCCACAAGAGGACAAAGCACATTGACACTAGATATCATTTCATCCGTGAATTGGTCAACAATGGAGAACTCATTCTACAACATTGTAGATCAAAGGAGCAACTTGTAGACATATTCACAAAGGCATTAGCACAAGAAAAATTTGAGTATCTAAGAGAAACTTTGGGCATTGTAAACATTGATGTAATTGATAGTAGAAATTAGGGGGGAGTGTTAGAAACAAGTAATTTCTACCTAACTTCTCCACTGACTGCCCAGTCAATACCAACCTCTCCACCTACCTTCTAGAATGGTCTGTGGTTGAAAACATGTGAGAATTGAATGGTTTGTGTTTGACTGTGATTAAACATGTGGAAAATCATTCTCCAGCACTTTCTAAAATCCTCTATAAAAAGAGGTGAATGTAATGTCATTTGATAAGGCAAGAAAGGCAATAAAATTTGTCTTCTCCATCCATCTAGTTTATTTTGTTTTAGCTTTAGCCCATAACAAAGTGTTTAATACGATTGATTGGGAAAAACGCAAAAATAAAGAAATTCTCATGAATCCACCGTATTTGGTAACTATACCAACACCAATAAAGTTAAATTTTACATAGAGGTGTTGGAATCTATCTTAAGTGGATAAGAAATTTGAATGCTAAATTTTGCAAAGGTCTTTATGGAATATAGGGTCTTTTAATTATTTTAACCAAAAACAAATTTAGCAAATATAAATGTCGACATCTACCCTCCCTTCCCATATCTCAAGAAGTTTTTTCTAAATTTATCCCAATCTGTGTAATCTACACAACTCATTGCATATTTCAAGTAAAATTTTCAAACACAGATAAAGATAGTGCGGCTGGTCTCGGCTCGACATCATCTTTTGATTGTGCAAAAATATACTAAATGGACCATATCGATGTTCTATAATGTTTAGACATTAATATACCAGAAACAAACTAGAAATAGAATATTTTGAAGAAGAACTTACCGCCATATACAAAATGAAGATTTAAAACAATCCAGCGTTATTGTCCGATGATTTGCAAAAAAACAAATACCCTTACGAAATCAAATAAGCATAGATTCGAACCAAAAATAGGTTAGGAACATGAATAAGAATACCTAGAATTGAGAGGCAAATGATGACAATTTCTTTCTCTAGCCCTTTCCCTTCCCCTTTCCCGAATGTAAAATACAAACACATAGGGGAGAAGAAATTATACTCGTCGTGGACAAAAAATGCAAGCATGGCCGGAAAATTAAAGCCAAAGTAATTGTGACACGAAGTGAGGGAAAAGTAAGCGTGAGGCGGTAGAAGGTAATTCACCAATGCAGGGAAGCACGACCAATCAAAAAAATATCAACCGAATCGGAGCAGGTAATGGAGCGACAAGGAGAAGGACAAGGATGACAAAAAAATGAGAAAGAGCCTCCCAGTAGAAGACTCCTACAACATAATAATATTTAGCTGCATAATATTCGTGTCAGTTTTGCCACAAACATTTTTGTTTTAAGTTTGAGGAGTTAATTATTAAAAATAACATAAAACAGTCTATAATCTATGTGTTACAGGGGATATATCGACTTTACTTGTGTTTATATATAGTTTTAAGTTCACACGTTTAAATTTTATTGAAAGATATATATATGTGTGTGTCTCATTGTTAAGTGTCCTTTATATATTAAGTGAGAGGTAGAAATGGAGGAGAAAGAATAGAGATACATTATCTCATATTATTCTGTATAACAAAGAACCTACGTACATTATATATAGGTACGAGATTGAATAAGACTCCCCTAAATGAATGGAGAAGTTTCAAAATAGAGGGAGAGAATAATGGAATAGATAAAAACAACTAAACTATTAAAAAAAAACAAGTACGTAGACTATGCTAACATTCCCCGTTATTACATTATTCTTGCAAATGTGACCCCCTGAAAAACTCAAATTTCACTTTGCCAAGAGATTTAGTGAGAATGTCAGCAACTTGTGCTTTAGTAGGACAGTATTGGAGCTAAATTTGATGGTTCAAGACGTGCTCTCAAATTAAATGGAAGTCAATTTCAATATGCTTTGTTCATTCATGAAAGACTGGATTCTGCACGAGCTTCAACACACTCTGATTGTCACAATAGAGAATAGGTGACTATTTTTCAAGAATTCCCAGGTCATCCAAAATGCGACGTAACCATATCACTTCGCACCAGCTCCTCCAGCGGTGTGACATTTTTCCCATGTGGATGAGATAAAAACAACATTCTGCTTCTTGCTTATCCATGAGATAGGTCTAGATCCGAGATGAAATATGTATCTTGTAGTTGACTTCCTGTCATCAACAAATCCGGCGTGGTCCGAGTCGACATATCCTGTAAGAAGAATTGATCATTCTTCTTATATTCTAGACCATAATTAGTTGTTCCTCAGACATATCTCAAAACATGCTTTGTTGCATTCCAGTGACATTTCTTTGGCTCTTGCATGAACCTGGAAAGATAGTTGACAGCATAGCAGAGATCTGGTCTGGTATATGTCAAATAGATGAGCCCTCCAACAAATTGCCTATAGAGAGTAGCATCTACTTGAGGTGAGTCCTGGAATCTTGAAAGTTGCAAGCCTTTTTCCATGGGAGTGGATATAGGTTTACAGTCAGACATTCTATACTTTTCCAGGAGTTTTTTGGCGTACTTTGTCTGGGAGACAAAAATGTGATGCTCCTTTTGCCATATCTCCAAGCTAAGACAGTAATGTAGTAGCCCCAAATCTGTCATGTCGAAGGTTCTTTTGAGATCATTCTTTACAATATCAACTTGATCTTACGAATCGCCAAAGTGATCACAAGATCATCTACATAAACAACCGAATGACAATTTCTTTTCCTACCTTCTTTATATACAAATTTGAATTTGAGGGGCTACGAGTGAACCCATGCTACAAAAGGTGATCGTTGATCTTGATATACCATGCCCTGGGAGCTTGTTTTAGTCTGTAAAGTGATTTGATGAGACGACATACCTTCTTAGGCTGATTTTCATCAACAAATCCTGCAAGTTGGGTCATGTATACTTCTTCTTTCATATCACCATTTAGGAAATCACTCTTGACGTCCATCTCAAAGCCTCCATCCTTTCTGTGGCTTTTGTAAGTGCGTAGACTACTCGATGGTCTTCATCTTCACGGTGGGTGCAAAGGTTTCTTCATAGTCGATGCCTTCTTTTTTAGCATATCCTTTTGCTACAAGTCGTGCTTTATGTTTTTGATGGATCCATCTCATATATTTTGTCTTGAAAATCCATTTGCAGCCTATGGGTTTCTTATACGTAGGCAGATTGACAAGTTTCCATGTCGATTTTTCATGAGCGAGTCATATTTTTGTATCCATGGCTTCCTTCCACTGAGTTTGACTGAGTGATTCACGAACATTATCTGGCTCGGAGATATTCATCAGTGAACTCATGAGTGTAAAGTTTACCTCATTTCTTGTTTGACTCCTTGTTTTGACTCCGGATGATGTATCTGGGAGTTGTTGCAAATGTGAGTCCTTGATAGTGCTTTGTACCCACTTTGGATGAGAACTTGGCTGCTTTTGAGAAGAACTGTGTTGTTGCCATGTGGATTGATGTGGAGTCACATTCTCTAGTTCTCTAAGGTCAACAAATAGTTCTCCTGGCAGCATTTCTTTTCTCTGAGTAGTCTCCTCTAGCTCATCATCTGATTTAGAGACTAATCGGTGAGATGTGGTTGGAAGTGGATCTTCTATTGATACTATTGAGTCAAAGGATGACTCATCACAAACCACATCCTGAATCTCATATATTTTATTTGTCTCAGGATCCATGAGACGATATGCCTTTGAGGTAATCTCAGTAGCCAAGAAGGATACACGGGAGTGTTTTTGGCTATACCTTCTTTTCTTCTTAATTGGGGACATGCATGTATGTTGTGCAACCAAATACTTGCAAATGAGAAATTGATGGATTTCTACCACTCCATACCTCTTCTGGCATTTTTTTCTATAGAATCTTTGTCGGTGCCCTGTTGAGAAGATATACAACCATTTGTCTCTTGCTTGACCCAATAGCATTCTCCTAGCTTTGCATTTGATAGCGTGCAGCAAGCCATATCCATCATTGTGCGATTGTGATGCTCAACAATGCCATTTTTTTGGGGCATGTAGGGAGCATTCAGGTCTTTGCTTAATGTCGTGTTGGTTCAGGAAGGCCAAGAACCTCTTTGATGTGAATTCCCCCCCTCGATCTGAGTGGAGTAGAAGAAGTGGTTGTCTGGACTCTTTGACAACATGATGATAGAAGTTCTACAAGTGTTGAAGAGCCTCACTCTTCTTCTTTAGGAAATATACCCACATCTTGCAAGATTGGTCATCCACGAATAGTTGAAAGTACTTGTATCCTAAAAATGAAGCAGGCAATGGGCCATTTAGATCGGTATGAACTACCTCCAGACACTTCTTGGCATGGAAGGTGCTCACTTGAAACAGATCTCTGTGTTGTTTTCCTGCAAGACATCCAGGGAAAATAGGCAAGGAACTGGACAATTTGGGTAGTCCACGGACCATTGCTTTTGAACTCATCTAGTGCAATGAACTGACTGACAAGTGTCCATATCTAAAATGCCATAAGGCAGTTGATTCTATTGTTGAAGCAGATAAAGCTACTACAGAAGATGAAACAGTATCTAAAGCAAATAACTTATCTTTTACAAAATCTTTAGCAAGAACCATACCTTGTCGGGAGATTAAGCATGATTTAATGCCATTTTGAACAAGAAATTATACCCTAAGGTGATGATTCAAGAGCTGAGTAACTGAAAAGAGGTTGTTAGTCAAGCCAGGAACATATAGTACCTTTGTAAGTGTACATTTTCGTGGTCCCAGAGGAATGGTGACATTCCCTATTCCTTCTTGCAATGTACTATTTGTCATCCACTATCCAAACTCGATCTCTAGTTGGTTCTTCGTGTAGTGAATCAAACAGCTTCTTGTCACTTGACATATGCTTGCTTGCACCAGAGTCTATCAACCGAGACTTTCTTTGTGGGGTGAGAAGTTTGAGATATGAGTACAATATTCTTACTACAATGGGATCCTTATAATGTCTCCTCATTAGAGCCATCATCTTCTTATTAGGATGCGAGATGTCCCTTGTGCTTTCTCTAGTGGGGACGTCATTTTAACTTTTGAAAATATTTTCACCTAGATGTGCTTGTATGGCTTGAAGACCCTTGTTTCAAGCTATTGTGCCAGTGATCAATGTTGTGAGTATTGGTTCTGCAAATGTGACACCATCTCTTTGACTTTTGATCTTTCTGTTGTTGTTTGGGTTGCCTGGATTTGGCTTCTATGGGGGACCTTTCCAATTCTTCTAGCCACGTTAAGGCTTTGAGAACAAGGTTTTGTCATGAGACTCCTCATGTGATGAAGTGATGGCCTCTTCCTACTGCAGCATATTCACAAGTTCTTCAAATGTCACTGTTTGTTTAGACACATTCAATGTCATAACGAACACTCGGAATTGAGAAGGGAGTGCTCTCAAGGTGATTGCGACAATAAGTTTATCATCCACCATCTCACTGAGTGCTAATAACTTTGATCTCAGCTTAGCCACATGACGCAGGAATTCCTCCACTTTCTCGGCTAACCCCATAGAGAGAGTGTGTAGCTTTGACTGAATATGAAGTTTCTTCATCTGATTTTTGGCTTCATAAATGGTTACCAACTTGTCCCATGCCTCCTTGGGTTTCTCCACATTCCTAACATGTGGTTGCACATTGTCACTAATACTGAGCATTATCAGCATCAAGGCTTTAGCACTAGCCATTTTATGTTTTATTAGTTCATCGGGGGCTATGGGAGAAGTCACAGACCCTGTAACAATTCCCCATAATCCTTCAAACTGAAGAATTGTCTTCATTTTTTTCTTCCACGCTGCAAAATTGGACCCTTTGAGCAATTTAGCATCGGATAGAAGTAACTTTGGAGCAGACATCGTAATAAAAAATATTTATTTTTTTGAAGAGTTATTACAATTTTGACTCACTGACAAGAATTATTGGCTCGTAGATGCTCGTGATATTCACGCGTTGTGAGACGATGACGCTTTGTAGGGAATTCTTCTTCATCATCACAATCGACGTCATACCCGGCTTCTAATTCTTCCCATACTCACTTTGCTTGGTAGCTGACATTGAAAAGAAAGTATTCAAGAAGTCCTCAAACTAGCTTGTCGAATGCAAGATTTCCGGTATTCTAAAACTCGTTCAGCAAAGCAAAGTAGAACCTGGAGCTCTCAGGGGATTCTTCATGGTGTTCTCTTGCTTGAGTTGATGTTCTAGTTTTCAGTTTGTGTGAACTGTCATCACCAATTCGGAACTATGATAATTCTTCACTGGAACTCCTCATGCTATGATTATTTACTAATGCATAGCTTTTAGTTTAGTGGATGTAATCTGGAAACACAACAACAACCATAACACAAGAATACCATAGACTATGATAAGAAGGAATGATGATAAATCTGAAATATATGTGTAAATTATAATATCAACATGAAATTGTTATAATCTCACCCATGAGGTACTTCAAGTGTTCTTGAATTCACTTGCCTTCTAACAATAACTATGGGAGAAACTTCACAATTACACCTCTTAATGGCTTCTTTAACACACCTTCAAAATGATGGCTTCCTTTACACACTTACTCATACAATATTTCTCACTACTTTCTTCCATGTTAAATGAGGGGGGTGGCCTCTCTATTTATAGAACTTCCAGGCTTATCCATCTTATCTCTAAGATAGGATAAGAAATCCACTCTACGAATCATATTCCATACCTTAACTCTTATTTGTACATGTAAGCTTATCTTTTAAGATAAGATAAACCTTATCATTTCACATGGGTTCCACTTTTTAGACTTTTTACAAATAAAATACACAAAATATTTATGACCTCACTCCTTGTCCTTATTACTAATATAATATTTCTAATTTCCTAATCATGTAGACCCTACTTCTCTACTTACCCCAACTTTGAAATTTTAACATTACCGGACCACTTATGAAAAATATTTACTTTTTACTACAACATTCCTATTGTACTTTTGACTATTACCGTACTATACATTATTGGCGGCATCGTACCTAGGTAGTGTTGTTATCTTCTATCGGATGCTATTACTAATTATACTTAACAAAATTCTATTCCTAATACATACATTAATGAAATAGAAATTACGAAGGAAAATTTTAATGTCGACATCTTCCCCCTTCCTAGATTCTACTCCGTCCTTGGAGTAGACTATTCCGGTGCTTGGAAAATATTTAGCTTATCATGGTTGACCCATTTCGTAATGGGAGTTCCATCCAATTCCTCCAGTGGGTATGTACCATTTTCATGCACATCTGCTATTTTGTAGGGCCCCATCCATTTTGGAAGAAATTTTCTCTTTCTTCTTTTTTTGTATCTTGAATCATATACTAGGACCAAGTCATTCACATGAAATGGAGACCAACGGATATTTTGATCAAATTATTCCTTCTGCTTCATTTTCTTCCTATAGCTTGTATCCTTCACTATTTCCCTCATTTCCTTTAGCAAATGAAGATGTACCAACCTTTCTTTTATTGAATCACTTTCATCCATCCTTTCATTCTTTATAACTCTCACAGTGGGAATATCAAACTCAATAGGAAGAACTAGATCAATACCATAAGCCAACTAAAATGGGGAGTATCTTGTTGCTTGACTTTGATGTTGCCCTATATGCCCACAATGTTGCATGAATCCTTTTATCCCACTTATGTACCTGCAAGGTTGCATCTTTTGCTAGAATTTGACACAACACAAAATTTGTTCGTTCCACTTGTCCATTTGTGCTTGGCTTGTATGTTGTTGCCTTCATGTGCTTAATAGAAAACTTATTGACTAGGGCTTCTACCACCTCATTAATGAAGTGGCTTCCTTGATCTGTTACAATTTCTAATGGAAAACCAAATCTGGTGACAATGCGTTCATATATGAACCTTGCCACTTCATCCATGGAAGTTGTTTTCAATGGCCTAGCTTCAACCCACTTAGTTAAATAATCTGTGGCAACTACAATATACTTATTTTGGCATGGGGTAGTTGGAAGTGGACCTAAAATGTCTATTCCCCACTTTTCAAAGGGACCAAGTGGAAGAATAGGGCATAATGGAGCTGATGAAGTCTTATGGTTACCATGTGTTTGACAAATATCACATGTCTTACAATAATTATAACAATATTTAAAAAGAGTGGGCCAGTGATAACCTGCATCCAAGATCCTTCTTGTTGTAAGTTGTCTAGAGAAGTTCCCTCCACATGTACCATTGTGGAATTCTTCTATCAACTCCTTCCCTTGATCACGTCCAACTGCCCTCTTGTATTGTCCATCAGGTCCTATTCGAAATAATACTCCATGCAAAATAGAATATGGACGACTGGCTTGAGTAATCTTCCTCTTAGTCTTTGCATTGGCACCACCAGGAAACTTGAATTCATTCAGATAATTCCAAATATCTATGTATTCACTAGAGATTGTGTCGAGGATAACAACTTTGTTGTATCTCGGGAAATCATCATCATCACAAGATGAACCTAAACCATCATAGGCTCGAGAGAGTGCATCTGCATTTACATGCTTCTTTCCTGCCTATCTCTAATATCAAATTCAAATTCTTGTAGGAAAATTATCCATCTTGTTATCCTCCCCGATGGGTTTGACTTATTTACAATATATTTTAGATCCTGTTGATCATTCTGACTATAAATTTTTACCCTAGCAAGTAATTTCTAAACTTCTTTACAAAAAAATGATAGCTAGAGCCTCTTTTTCAATTACACAGATATAATTTACCTCAAGACTTTGCTCATTTATGCGCTCCCAAAGTAAATTGGATGTTCATTTCCATTTTCATCCTTTTGGCTCGAGTACTTCCTAGTGCTTTGCATCGAGGCATCGATGTACATAATGAATGGCTTGCTCAATCTGGATTCTTTAAAATAGGTGAAGACACCATGGCTTCCTTCGATTGTTTAAAAGCTTCATGTGCCGATTTCTGGTTCATAAGTAACATCCTTCTTCAAGAAGCTGGGTTAGTGGTATGTACAATATTTGAGAAATTCTTGATGAACCTTCTATAGTAACCCACATGGCCTAAAAATGATCTCAACTTACTTCTATTCATAGGAAATGGTAACTCTTTGATTTTTGAAACTTTCTCAACATGCCCTAACAAAACGCCTTTAGAACATTCAAAGACACACTTTGTAGGTTTTAGTGAGGCTTGTGCTTCATCTAACCTTTGAAATGTTGTCTCCATCTAGTGCAGGTGGTCCATCTTGCTCCCATAGATGCAAAAATCATCTAGAAATACTCTGATGAAGTTCCCAATGTAGGGTTCGAACACCCTATTCATCAAACGCTGGAATGTTTCCGAGCATTACACAACCCAAAAGGCATAACTCTATAAGAAAATGTTCCCCAAGGAGTGGTGAATGTGGTCTTCAGCTGATCTTTCTCTGCTATACGAAATTGGTTGTATCTACTATATCCATCTACAAAACTATAACACTCATGGCCAGCTACTTCATCCAAGATCTGATCTGAGAATGGAAGAGGGTAATGATCCTTCTTTATTGCCTTATTAAGCTTCCTATAATCAACACAAATGTGTAGCTTCCCATTCTTTTTTATTGAGATCACAATGGGAGAAACCTATTTTGAATTCTTCATAGTAAATATGAATCATGCATCAAGCAACTTATCTATTTCTTCTTTTACAGTCTTAGAAAAATTAGGATTCATTCTATATGGCATTTGCTTTATGGGCTTTGCACCATCTACCATCTCAATAGAATGTTCTACCCAACTTACTTGATGGAGTTCCTTGTAATCGAAAGTGAATAGGTGTATGTACCTTGAAAGAGCTAGAGGTAAGATTCCTTCTCATTTTCCATCACAAAGCATCACCAATCTTTATTTGTTGGAGATGATCACCAATTTCTTCTTCAGATAATTTTATGGGTTCATGAGTCGGTGTGACTAGAAGGATATCCATGACCAAAACATCAACCTCACTTTCTTCATCTTCTGTGTCCACTTCATTGGTACTAGAGTAATCATAGGATGTCCAATCATCAGTTTCATCACTTGGATCCACGGGTTACTGTCTTATGATGCCGAGGGATCATGATTATCTTCACCCTCTCTCTACCATGTCCAATTGTCATAAAGCCTTCATTCCAGTAGTTTCTTGCATGAAATCTCCTTGGCCATGGTCTTCCTAACAACATTGGGTACACAACAGTACCATTTTTCATCACCTAAAAGTCTACCACACATACAACACCCATAACATATATTTCCAAATTTGAAACAACACCTTCGGTCTTATTTATTGACCTTAACATTAAGTGTTGAGGAGCGATCAATTTTAAACCCAACATATTCATTACAGAATCAGTCATTACATTAACTGCAGCACCTCCATCAACTAAGACATCATGAATTGAAATACCATTACATAATACCTCAGCTTGTGGAGCATAGGGATCCGCCTATACCTGCAAAATACGGACCTCAACCTCCTTCCTTCGTCGAGCATTGAGTCCAATTCACGAAAGGCATAGCCAAGAGTTGACCATATGTAATATTTGCAGGCCTTTTAGACATATCTTCTAAGATGGAGTATGGTCCTTGTCCCTGTGAAATCAGAAAATCCTACACACCCAACTTTCTTCTCCTATGTTTCTTACTAGTTTCTCCTTTCATCTTCTTAGGATCATTTCCATCTTGGTTATCTTTTTCTTTCTTTCTTTTTGTTACAAACACATCTACTTCATTATTTATGCTCCTATCTACTACATCAAAAGAATTCACAGGTGCTTTTCCTTTATCATTATCTCTTATACCAGATGTAGAAGCTCTATCTAGACAATTATACTTATAATGACCCTTTTTATAACAACCATAACATACAAATTTAGAAATATTTCTTTTTGCACCTCTATCTCCTCCCTAAGAACTAAATTATTTTCCTTAAAGAAGATTAATAGTTAACTGGCCCATCTTCTTGAGCATATCTTCATACTCAGTAGATGTACTAGGAGAAATATTTGTGCTCACCGAGAGTAGTTGTGGATTCTAGACCAAAGGTGTTAGTGTAGGCTCTACTTTAGCAATAATTTCTTTGGGCTCCTCTTCCATGCTTTCTTCTTGCCTTCTTGCAATCTCCTTTGCTTGTTCAATGGTAGCTGGGTGGTCATACTTCACTCATTGTCGATCTCGGCTTCATCTCAAGAATGAAGTGCTTACAGAGGAGATTATCCATGCCATTCATCAACCCATCCGTTAATCCTTCCTTCCGGATCTAGGCATCGAGCTTCCTCCTTAGCTCTAGAACATGAGCATGATAATCCCTTATCTTCTCCTTCTCTCCTTGGGATAGTTTTGTGATATTGATCATGAGATCTTCATATTTATGTCGTTCACCAAATTCTTCAAGAAAACTTTCAGTTAATAAATCCCATGAGTTTTTCACATTATCACCTAGTGTTTCAAACCACCTCAGGGCTGAACCATCCAAAAAGGTAGGAAAAAATCAGTCCATTGTTCCTTCTTATAAGGCCATTATAAATACAAGATCATTTAAACTCTTGAATGAATGAGGAAGCATCTTCATTAGATTGGGATGAAAAAATAGGAATCTTCCCCATTTTCAAAAGTAACCCCAGTGAAATACCAACCCACAAGTACAATCAACAAGACTTATGTGCACAAATAATTAGAATCACTATAATAGAAAAAAGAAATGACCATGGTAAACTATGGTAAAAATTGACTTACTGCGATAAAAATAGACTTTATTGTGGTAAACACTATTCATAGTCAAAAGTGAAGTTATTGTGATAAATACTATTCATGGTAAAAAGTGACTTTACTGTGGTAAATACTATTCACGATAAAAAATGACTTTACTATAGTAACTACTATGCACAGTAAAAACAAGGTTACCCTCCAAATGTTTTCTAACTAAGTAGGAATATCTCTCCATAAAATCTACCAACGAGGAATGGTCTCGGCAACGGAACCAAAATGTCATCACCAATCGATACTATGATAATTCTTCACCGGGAACTCCTCATGCTATGATTATTTACTAATGCACAACTTTTAGTTTAGTGGATGTAATCTGGAAACACAACAACAAACATAACACAAGAATACCATAGACTATGATAAGAAGGAATGATGATAAATCTGAAATATAAGTGTAAATTATAATATCAACATGAAATTGTTACAATCTCACCCATGAGGTACTTCAAGTGTTATTCTTGACTTCACTTCACTTGCCTTCCAATAATAACTATGGGAGAAACTTCACAATTACACCTCTTAATGGCTTCTTTAACACACCTTCAAAATGATGGCTTCCTTTACACACTTACTCATACAATATTTCTCACTACTTTCTTCTATGCTAAATGAGGGGGGTGGCCTCTCTATTTATAGAACTTCCAGGCTTATCCATCTTATCTCTAAGATAGGATAAGAAATCCACTCTGACGAATCATATTCCATACCTTAACTCTTATCTGTACATGTAAGATTATCTTTTAAGATAAGATAAACCTTATCATTTCACATGGGTTCCACATTTTTAGAATTTTTACAAATAAAATACACAAAATATTTATGACCTCACTCCTTGTCCTTATTACCAATATAATATTTCTAATTCCTAATCATGTAGACCCTACTTCTCTACTTACCCCAACTTTGAAATTTTAACATTACCGGACCACTTACGACAAATATTTACTTTTTACCACAACATTCCTATTGTACTTTTGACTATTCTTATCTATACATTATTGGGCATCATACCAAGATGCACCGTTATCTTCTATCAAACTCTACTACTAACTATACTTAACAAAATTCTATTCCTAATATATACATTAATGAAATAGAAATTACGGAGGAAAATTTTAGTGTCGATAGACCATGTTATTGAAGCTCTCAATCGAGTTGTCTACACTTGACATTCGGCGTAGTGTTGAAGAAACTCCACGTTGCTAGTATCAAACTTCCTCGTAGAGGGTAGAAAAAAAAAAAATCAGGCAGCAAGTGAGTTTCTTCTTGTCGTTACACGTAGCTTTTGGTCTTACCACGCAGGTTGTGGATTCTTTTACGCAGCACCACATAGGCTGAATATCTTCTATCCACACCATGCATCCTCTCTCCTCCATGCATGTAGGTATCTATCCACCCTTTTTTAGCACAAAAAAAAACAAAAATAGGCGCAGGAAAAAGACAGCATGCTTTTAAAAAAAATGTCCGTGTTTTAAAAAAAAATGTTTTCTCTTTTCTCAAGCCTAGTCACATTCACATTCACGAAGCCTTCATCCACATTGATCGATTTGTTGTCTCTCCTCCACGCAGATATGAATGTTGTATTGATTAACGTGGGAAATTGAACAGGAAGCACGTGTTACTTTATGTCTTCACACAGGCTTTGGCAGCATCTCCATGCATGCACACATCAAAATATCTCCACGCATAGTAAATGATCTCCACGCTTGAAGGATTCACACGAGTCGAGACAAAACTGCAGGCCGCGGTTTCCTCTATTCCTCCACGCACACTACAGGCCGCTCCAATTTTTCTATGCCTCCACGCAGCAGGTGGATCCACTATTCAGCACAGAAAAAACAAGAAAAGAAAATGTGCAGGTATAACAGTGCCTTTTTTAAAAGTCCACGTTTTAAAAACAAAACGTTTTCTCTTGTCTTGCACAGGTTTTAACAAGAAACGTTTTTTTCTTTCTTTCCTCTCCATGCATAGCTCTCTAACTCACTGATGGAACAGTCCTTCCTCCACTTAGGCTTCTAGTAAATTGAAGACTACTTCCATGCACAGGCAGAGATCAAGAATGCTCTAATACCAAACTAAGAGGCAGAAATGGAGGAGAAAGAATAGAGATATATTATCTCATATTATTCTATTGAACAAAGAACCCATGTACATTATTTATAGGTACGAGATTGAACAAGACTCCCCTAAATGGATGGAGAAGTTACAAAATAGAGGGAGAGAATAATGGAATAGATAGAACAACTAGACTATTAATAAAAAACAAGTACGTAGACTATGCTAACATTAAGTTTATATATTCTATATTGCGTGGACTATTATAAATTAATTATACGCCCAAAAATTCATTGTCTAACATTACAAATTATAAAATCAGTTATTATTATTAATATTAAGAATTTGTGACATCATTTTTAGTTTATATTAATGTTTCTTAAATTATTTTAAAAAAATTGATTTTTTTGTTGTATTATTTTTCTATCTAAAATTATTTATAAATAATAAGAAAATAATTTTTAGTTAGATAATGAAAATAGGATAATCATAATGTGTTTGGACTACTTTTTTTAACACGATAAAAGTATATAATGATTTTAAAATTTTGTAGTGAAAATTTGAGGTTATCGAGTTGATTAATAGTGTAATAATTTTTTTTTCTACAAAGGATAATTGACAATTGCTCCTTTCTTTCTTATAATGAGACCTCAATAATAATGTCATGATATGAAAAACCCTCTCGAAGGCGAAAATTTCTTTCATGTTCATTATCATTAGATAAGATAATTAAGTGAAACCATTAGAATATTATATATGATTATTTATTTTTCCTAATTATATTTTTCCTTTATATGCACAAGAAAGTGCCACAAAAATGTCAATTTGTAAAAAATACAAGAAATTAAAACATTTACAATAACAAAAACATCATAAATATCTTAGCATAAGTGTAATAATTGTAGTGTCGAAAATTTCTTAATGGAATGATGGCGGACTGAATGTTTATTCAATTCTATTACAAACAAAAGAGCAAGCTAAACATATAAATTTGCGTATGAGGAGGGTGACGATTATAACTGTCCATTAACAATGTATTAAACTCTAACATTCTCAAACTAATGCTAACATTCCCCCCTTAATACATTGCTCTTACAAATGTACCCCTAAACAAATCAAACTTCACTTTTCCTAGAGGCTTGGTGAGAATATCTGTAACTTGAAAATCAGTAGGGTAGTATTGGAGCTGAATTTGGTGGTTCAAGACCTATTCACGAATGTAGTGACATTCGACCTCAATATGCTTTGTTCATTCATGAAAAATAGGATTCTTCACAAGCTTCAACACACATTGATTGTCATAGTGAATGATGGGAGGTTTCTCTTCAGGAATCCCTATATCTGCAAGAATGCGACATAACCAAATTGATTCACACACAGCTCCTCATGCGTAGCATATCCGACCTCATTGGATGAGAGAAAAACAATAGTTTGCTTCTTGCTAATCCACAAGATAGGTCAAGATCCAAGATGAAAAACATACCCTGAAGTGGATTTGTTGTCATTAATGGATCCTACATAGTCCGAGTCTATATATCCCTATAAGAAGAACTAAGTGTTCCTCTGATACTCCAAACCAAAGTCAACTGTACCTCAGACATATCTCAACACATGCTTTGTTGCTATCCAATGACATTTCTTTGGCTCTTGCATAAATTTGGCAAGATAGCTCACTGCAAAGCAAATATCTGGCCTGGTATAAGTAAAGTAAATGAGACTCCCCACAAGATGCCTATAGTGAGTGCCATCTACACCGGCGTGAATCCTGGAATCTAGATAATTGCAAACCTTTTTCCATAGGTGTGAACATTGGTTTATAATATGACATTCCATACTTCTCCAAGAGTTTCTTGGCATATTTCATCTGGGAGACGAAGATATGATTCTTCTTCTGCCATATCTCTAAGCCAAGACAGTAGTGAAGTAGCCCCAAATTAGTCATGTCGAAGGATTTCTTTAGATCATTCTTTACATCATCCAAAATATTGTCAGAACTTCCTATGATCACAAGATCATCTACGTACAAAACCAGAATAACAATATTTGTTCCTACCTTCTTGATATACAAATTTGTATCTGAGGGGATACGAGTGAATCCATGCTTTATAATAGGTGATCATCAATTTTTATATACCATGCCCTAGGTGCTTGTTTGAGTTCATAAAGTGACTTTATCAGACGACATATTTTGTGTGGTTGATGCTCGTCTACAAACCCTTCAGGTTGGGCCATGTATACTTCTTCTTTGAGATCACCATTCAGAAAAGCACTCTTGACATCCATCTGCTGAAAGTTTCCATCCATTTTGTGCTGCCAGTGCATAGAAAACTCTAATGGTTTTGATCTTCGCAGTGGGTGCAAAGGTCTCGTCATAGTCAATTCCTTCTTGCTGAGCATAACCCTTTGCAAAAATTCATGCTTTGTGTTTTTTGATTGAACCATCTTCCTTATATTTTGTTTTGAAAATCCATTTACAACTAATGGATTTCTTACCTAATGTGAGATCAACAAGTTGCCACGTCTGATTCTGAAGTAGGGAATCATATTTAGCATCCATAGCCTGTTTCCACTATGGTTGGTCTAATGCCTCATGAATAGTGTCAGGTTCGGTGCTATCAACAACTGAACTCATGAGTGTAAAATTTACCTCATGTCTGGCTTGACTTCATGTTTTGACTCCCACAGAAGTGCCTAGAAATGAGTTCAGGTGTGCATCCATAATAGTATGCACATATACCCATATTTTCCGTGAGTAATCATCAATGATGATCTGGAAGTATTCAAAACCTTAGAAGCTAGCTCGCGAGGGGTCCACACAAATCGGTGTGTACAACTGAAGATGCTCTGTAGAATGATAAGAGATCTATTTGAACGGACCTCTATGTTTTTTTCACACAAGACATATTGAGAAAACGAGGTAAGGAATGGGAGAGTGGAGGAATCCCTCTTACAATTTCCTTAGCTTGAGTTGATCTGAACCCCAATGAAAGATGACCATATCGAAAGTGTCATAGTGCAGTGGCCTCCTCCGTTGAAGCAAAGAGAGCAATGTTAGATTAAGTGACCACATCGAATGTAAATAGACGGCCCTTCATAAATTCTTGAGTAATTCTTGAGTCGCCATGCAGGAAATGATGCGGGACTTGACCCCTTTTTCAACAAAGAATTCAACCTACATTCGATGATTAAGAAGTTGACTCACAGACAAGAGATTTGAGGTCAAACCTAGAACATATGGCACCTTCATGAGTGTACATCTTCGTGTCCTAAGAGGAATGATGTCATGTGTTTGCTAGCTCCCGAATCAATCAACCAAACATTTTCTCATGGTTGTGAAGTCTCGTGACACTAGGACAATGTCTGGATGAGTTGTGTCGGAACTTCTTTATCAAAGGAGGCATCTATTGAGCAGAAATATGACCCCTCTACCTCGATTACGAGCACGCCATAGGTATTTCTTAGAATATCCTTGACCGGAAGTTCTCTGTTCACGAGTTGCCATGTTTGAACATTGTAATAACAATTCGCGATCTGTGCATATTTGAGCGAAAATGTGGCCCCATCGATCCACCTTGTTGTTATATTTCTTCTAGGGTGGCTCTTTCTTGTGGTGGCCACCGAGAAGGTTCTTTGTTGTGGATCTTTGCTTTTGATTACGGGAGCCGACTACCCTTTCTGAGGCTTGTTGTTTTTTTCCTTATGATGAGAGCCTTGTCTTCAAAGGCTTCTTGAACATTCTGAATGGCTTCTTCCTGCTGGAGATAATTCACCAGTTTGGAAAAACTCACCTCCTGTTGAGTGATGGTCAATGTGGTGATCAGTGTCCAAAACCGGGAAGGAAGAGCTTGTAAGGTGAGTGGGACTAGCAACTTGTCATCCACCAATTCACCGAGAGTAGAAATTTCTATGTGTAACTTGGCCACATGCCGCAAGAAGGTTTCTATTGATTCGCCATCATGCATACTCATTGTGTGAAGATTTTTCTGAAGATGCAATATCGTCGTCAGATTCATGGCTTCATAGATGGTACACAATGCAGCCCATGCCATAGCAGAAGTGGTTGCTTCCTGAATGTGAGGTTGAACCTCATCAAAAAGGCTCAGAGTGATAAGCATTAATGCTTTTGCATCGGCCTTTTCATATTTAGCCAACAGATCAATTGTCTGTGGGAGGGGCATCCATGCCAGAAATGATCCCCAAAGATCTTCAAACTGAATAATCGTCAACATCTTTGTTTTCCATGCGGCGAAATTTTGCCCTTTTAGCAACTGGGCATCGACAACAAAATGCGAGCTGCGGACATTTTCAAAAACTCAAAATTGTATTTTATTTATTGATTGTTCAAAAATAGTTACAAATAAAAGAGCAAGCCAAATATATAGGCTGTGTGAGGAGGGTGACAGTTATAACTATCCATTAACATGTATTAAACTCTAACATTCTTAAACTAATACTAACATGGAAAGGAGCAGTGAAAAAGAATATAAGACACAAATAAATTCCGGAATATGATTTCTTTTCTCATTTATAACATATAAGATGGAAAAATTTAATCATTGGCAACTTATAAAAAGTGTTGGTTTTTATACATATATAATTATTTTATAACCATGGAGGCCAATCTACAAACAAAAACATGACTAGGCTAAGCAATAGAAAAATACAAAGGAGAGTTTTTTTGGAGCCAAATTGAGAAGGAAAAAACTAAAATGTATATATGTGAGGAAGGAAAATATGTGAACCTAAAACAAAGAAGAGAAGAGAATCGGTAAACGAAAATGATAAAATTGAACATGGAAAATATTAGATTGTTTTGCAAAGAATATTTTGAAGGATTGATTTGATTTTTCTATGGTGTAAAAGGGATAGGTAAGATTACCAAAATGTGTGTATGAATTAAAGTGGCTTAATATTTGAAGGACTGATTTAATATTTATATTATGTAAAAGGAATAGGTAAGATTACACCAAGATGATTCTAGGAGTTTTTATGTGAAAATTTAGGTTACAAAATAACACGATATGCTTCAATACTAGTAGTTATTGTACAACTATGACAAAAATAAAAAAACATGGTTATGTTGGTGCAACAACCTCACAACCAAACAAAAAATCATCGAGAATAAAAATGAGTAAAATAACAATATGCAACAAAACAATAAAAATATAACTATATGTAGATTAAAAATAACCCACATGCATAATTAATAAATTACTAAAAGTAATTTCGAACACGTGTAATAGTTTATTGTTGAAATCATCATATGGATATTAAAAAGATAGTTCAAGAGGAACATCAACATCAAGTATGATGCAACTTAGAGGATACATTCATGGAGGTTTTGGATAATGCCAAGATTTTTGACTTATCAATTTGAACAACTTGGTTGTAAACATCATGAGGCAATTTATAATTCAATGCATGAACAACCCGACTCTTGTAAATGTAGAAGTGATATGAATCCTCATGCGAGCATTGTCTTTTCACAACTAGGATGTATACATAACTTATAATGTGTGAAAAAGTTTTGCTTGAAGTTGATATATTTGGGAAAGCAAATAGCATGTTGAAAATATATGTATTTCCCACCACGAGAATGAGAAAATTGTAAGATATTATTCATTCTTGTTATGAGCATCACTTCAAATACTATGAGGCAATGGAAAATAGGTGGTTGTTCATATGGGTCCATGTTGTTTGCAAATGAGATTCGATCAATGCCTCTTTACGCATCACATCAATAAACAAACATGCTTGTCTTCCTTGAACTTAGTTTTGGTACACTGGTATCTCTCGATCATATGAATCAAGTCTCTATGTTAGAGATTTGGTCCACTCTTTGATAAAAAAAAGTGTTTCCATGTTTTGAAAAACTATACGTCTGTATTTCCCTTTTAGGAGGTTATGAGTGAGGAAAAGAAGGTTAAGAGGCATAAACATTTGACACATTACTCTCGAGGATGCAAGAAGGATACACACTAGTCATAGTTCTATATTTTTCATCCATGGACGTATAAACCCAAGGAAAAGCATAAATTTGTATTTTCAACATCATAATTTAAATAAATTGCAATCTGATTCATCTTGGTGTTAATGCTTTGAGCCACCTCCTGGGCTAATCATTACGAAAAAAATGATGTTGAGAATAAATTAACCATTCCTATTACATAAACAAATAAGAAACATTGCTCACTAAATCCACCATCGACCCGAAAAATTAAAAAACACCATGCAAAACCCTTATTTGGTAATAAGATGTACCCAAGTGTAGCTAATAATCAAACTATCTTGTCCTAATTTAGGTAATTTAAGTTTTCACAATTTCCATGGTCTCCCTTATTATTATTTTGGACCAATTATTTATTTTCTCCAAGAAATTTGTTTCTTCAATATTAACCAGATGTTTTGTATAGTATGAATGTTACGCAAAGTTGACTTATGAGTCTTACTAGGCCAAAGCTCAACACAACACTATTTAACTCTAGAGGGACCGATAGGCCTACTCTATACTCGATATAAACATTTTGACATTTTTCACACTTCCTGTTGACACCTCTTACAACTCTTTTCTATTCAATGGTTGACAACTCATGTTTCCCTTCTCTATTAAATCATTGACAAGTGTCAAAATTACAAACATTATTAATTAATAAATAATAATAATAATAATAAAGTATAACTCTTAGGGGTTTGTGCGTTGAAACTATTTCCATTGAATGCATTTCTTGATAACGTTTATTTTCTCTAGTGCTAGCGTTTTTAATGCATAAAAACATGTCTAATAACTTCGGTGTTGGGGTTTTCCATCTCATCAACCACAGCCTTCCAGATGATATTCTCTATGGAGTGGAATACACGGCAGCCGACTTCTTCACGTTACCTACGGAGGAAAAGAGGAAAGTATCATGAGACACTCTCAATCCTTTGGGATACTATGATACAGAGCTTACAAAAAACATGAGGTATTGGAAAGAGGTGTTTGACTACGCACCACGAGAAATGATCAAAATAGTTGTCTTTGAATCCACATGACTACCTTACACAGACCCTCACAAACCAGTGGCCACGTCAACATCCACATCTCAAGTATTATCCAGTGCCTAAATAACATTGTTAATATAACCAAATCTGAAATGAAAATTGATGGGTGTGCACTGTACAGGAAGCTTTCCTTGTGTTGGTACAGGCTGTGAGGGAGGTTTTGTTCTAATTTTTGGAATTAATAGCACAGATATTGGGATTTCTTGATAACCACCCAAATGAATATTTTAGAGAGGATATAAGATTTGTGCAGCTGAATTGTTTCCCGGAGTTCCCGACTCCTGAGCTGGCACTAGGCATGGGCAGGCACAAGGACTCTAGTGCACTCACTCTACTTTACTAAGACCAGGTGGGAGGCCTTGAGGTCAGGATAAAGGACAATGGCCATTCGGTGCCCTTCTAACCCCACCCTGACACTTTCATCGTCAATGTTAGACTACATATAGGTAATAATTTTATTCATTAAATTTATAATGTGCGATTATTAGGATCAATGAAAAATAAAAGAGGGACATGGCTGATTTAATATTAATTGATTTAAATATTTAATTTCAAGGTAACTATTGTAAATAACGATATAAAATTGTTAATATACGGTAAGACGCAAGTAACAAAACATGTACAATATAAAACTCTAAGCATGCGAAGGAGATAAGGTGACTTAGTTGATTTCAAAGCGGTATGGAAGTGATGCGGGAGGTGAATAGCTAAAACAGATTGAGGGAGTGTAGTCATTGTAAAATAGAGGTTTTGAAACTTAAAACAATGTAGGACAGAAGTACCCATAGGGGACGAGAAAAACCCAGTATTTGGTGACTAGATCTATGTGTAAACACAAATATTGTACATTAGACGATTATAGCCCGGTATTATACTACTATTTTGATGGTTCTCAAGTGTAAAAAGTACCAATTAATCCCACCTTTTTGCCATCTTTGTTTTATTTTTTACTTCATCTTTCCTTCGTATATTCACATACTTATCACCCCATTTTCTAACCTCCCTAGATTCTAGCCCTAATGCAGGCGCCCCACCTGCACCAGAGGTTCCCCTGATCTATGTTTAGCCTCTGTCGCTCCTTATTGGGTCACTTATAGCCGTTGTTCATCTTTATCTTTTCCTCAGTAGGCATTCTCAGGATTAATTATGAAATTAAACTTGAGAAGCATATAAATATAAACCTTATAAAACCATAATCATGGTCCTAGGTCATTGCATCCTATCACTACTATCACTCCATCTAGGGCTACACCCATTCCACCCTCTTGCATCCACATAGCACCATACGTTCAAGCTATGAAATTCTACATCACACACATTCTTAGAGGAGGAGGGATTCTATTCATTCTATTCTATTATCTACATCTTTTATAGCTACCATAGCTCATTATTTCACAAAGTGCAACTGGCACGAGAGCACCTAGGGCATGGAATACACACACTCACTAGAACTACATCAGGGTTCGTAATGTAGTACAATGCTCAGTGATAAGTCCACCGGTTTGGCAACTAAGATCTGTCTGACCCCTTCTTCTTCATGTGCAGGGCATCATCTATTTCATCTAGTGAATCCAGTGTAATAGATAAATAGAGTTTCACACTTAGTGACGACACTACCAAACACAGTTCTTGAGTCTCTGCATAGTTCACAACACCAAAATCGTGACCGGGATGCCCCGGGGTGCACCAATATATTCCCGAGGCACTTGTGTCACTTTTTACGATCCAAATGTAACACTCGTTAAAATAACCCACTTAAGACCCAAGAACAACCTCGGATTACTTAGGAAAATTATGGAATAATTTTTTTATCAAAAATCTACAACCACGTTACAAGACAACGATTGTCACTAACGAGTTCTAGAACAATTCTAATCTACTAGAGTATAATTTTATTTTATTAATAATTATTAAAGGTCATAAGGTCCAAAATTTAGGATTAGAAGTTTCAATTAGGTTCAGAGGGTAATTCCTCACCATACCCACTCCTTAACAGGCTTAAATTTTCAAATTGATTTTTCTATAATTTAACCTATTCAAAAGTTACCTAAATCATTTCCATTGGATAGGAAATTTCCTCACCTTTCCATTGATATAAATAAGTCCTCCTAAATCCTCATATTTCTCAAGTTATGGGCCGGCGGGCCTTGGGGTGAAAATTTTCCCCAAGAACGGGCTTGCGGCCCCAGGGGTGAAAATTTTCCCAAATATCCGGTTGTTGGGCCACGGAGAGACCTTTGGATAAAAATTACATGTGGGAAAAAACCACATTTGTGCTCGTGCTTCCGCGGTTCTGCGCAAGTCCACAGGACACGTGGCACTCCCCTAAGGCAACGCGTGAAAAGTTTGAAAATTTTCAGAAAAATTTTCTGAAAGCGCTAAGTTAAAAAGGGATCTGCCCATCCACTGACACCTCATGGTGCCACGTGGAAGCATTTGATTGGCTGCAGGCTAACGAGGTTGAGGGGGAAATTTAGAAAATTTTCCCAAAAATTTTCCTAAGTGCCTAAGGGAAAAATTTGGGCCACGGGCCCGCCAAGGAAAATTTTCCCAAAATTTGATGCCAAGGAAGAAAAACTTCAAAGGGCCATAACTTTTGATAGAGAGCTTGGTTTTGGGAAAACGAGGACTTTCTAGAAATATCTCAACGTTCTCTTTACACAAAGATAATTAATTTTAGGTTTTGATAAAGTTTAAGGGGTCAATTTTAAGAAAATGTCCTGTGACTTTTACAGTGCGAACTGGTGAATTTTAACTTGTGAGATTTATTCAATTTGATCTTCCTTCTCTCTCAACATGTCAAATAGAAATGGAGGGTTGTTCCTAAATGGATTTAAGATAGGATACAAGGTTGAATTTTTCTAAATGATTTGCAATTTAAACATTTATGTTCCTTGACAAAAAACTTATTTGCAAAATGGTTTGAGCCCGATTTTGCTAAGTTTTGAGATATTTCCTTATTGTTTTCACCTATTTGGACTCATCTAGGGATTTATAATTCAATTAAATCATTTAATTTTTATTTTATTATCGTAGGTTGAATGTGCATTTTTGGTTTAATTAATTGCCGGTTTTAAAATTACAAATGATAGGGATAAAATCTTATTGTGTCTATTTGCCATTTTCTTCTTCTAAGTATTTAGAATACGTTCCAAATCCAATCTAACACATTTTAGTTGATTCAAAACAAACCATTCAAGACCAAAATACAATACTTTTGATTTCCAATTTTTACATTTCAAAGAGACAAAATATTTACTTTTTCTCACATGTATCTCTTCCTTTCAAACACGATTTCAATACATTGATATGATCGATTCAATTTAACAATGCAATTTGGGAAAAGCATTTCATTCATTTATTGATTTCCAAAGGAAATTTTACAACTTCTTTCTTTCATTTCTTCCAAAATCATTTATTGTATACGGGGTAGAGATTACATTTTTTTCACGTGTTTCACTTTACCACATTTCAAACAAATATTTCATAGAGTGTGCTAAACACATATTTCCAATGGAATAACATCATATGGACAAGAAAAAACCATTTTCATTAATTCAATGAACTCTTACAACTTTTCCATTTGATTACAAAATACAATGTACCAAACACGTATCATTCTTTCTAAACAGAATACATAGTATAAATCTTTTACATTTCAAATTTCACTTGCAAAACTGTACAAAATATTTCCATTACAAACATTTACAAGATCATCCACTTCAAGTGGCAAGGTTACAATGAAATTTCATTTCACAAGGGACTGTCAAACTATCTTTTCTCAGCTCTAGAACAACAACATGCACTCTTCTCATTCATCCAATTTGATCACAACAGGAGTAGGGGAAAGGCAATGCTCTCCACCCAACCAAGACATCCAATTAAGAGGATAATCCAACCTTCTTCATTGGCCCTAAGCCCCAACTGAATGAAATAAAATATGTGATCCAACTCATTGAAACAACAAGCTTCCACATCACAATGCAAATTTTCAACATGCACATTTCAAAATTAAAAACACAGTCCAAAACAAAAAAATAGTTTTACAACCACATGAAATACATCACACAAAGCTCAGGCTTCATCATGCAAGCCAAAGGAACAAGAACTATTGGGTATGCTTCTTATGCCTCCCAAACGGGAAATGGGTATCACCACCTGAGTCTGACCCACCAAAGAAATATATATATATATATATATATATATATATATATATATGAATATCATTTAAAACCCTATCATGCCCTTATGCCTCCCCAAGTTCCCCTTTATTCCTCACATTTTCTTATATCTCCACAACCTCTTATGGCAACCCATAATGAGTAAAGAAATGCAAGAAATTTCGTTGTAAGGTGGAACCCAAATCCCAACTCCCTCCGCCCTTATATCTCCCTAAAACCATGTTTTCCTCCCACAAAATAACCCCATAGTCTTCTCCTACACCATTCCTAGGCCATCTACCCAATAACCCACAATATATACTAAAACATTCACACAAGAACATTTTCATAAATAAAAGAAGAGCACTTCAAGATATAAGCTCTTACCTCTCCATGATGGAGTGTTCCTAGTTCAAAACAACAAGCTCCTTCCAATGCAAGCAATCCAAAAATCAACCCAACACAAGCATGCAACAATCTTCCAAAAACTTCTCTAAGCAAAAGAGCTCCCAAAACAGCAAGAAAATTCACCCAAAAGAAGTCTCCCCAAAAGTGAAGCAACCAAAAACAAGGCAAGAAATTTGAATTTTATAGAAGAGGGAAGAGAAGAGGATGAGGTGGATCCATGTAGGATGCCACATCACACATCCTCAACCCCAACCCTAAAAGTCAACTTCATTCTCCAATGCATAATAAATAGGTGGGTGAATAATATGACAATTTACTTATACACTCAAATCCAACCCACACCCCAAAGGAATGAAATTAAATCATGTAAGAAAAGTGCAATTAAAACCTACAATTTGTCTCCCCAAAATGCATTATAAAAGTCTAAATTTAACCCTCCACCATAGGCAAGGTTGGTATGTAATTTTAAGATGTATGGGACAAGTTGAACTTGTCCCATAAGCCTCCAAGCCTCCAAGGACAATTTCGAAATTCCAAGAAGAGTGGAGTGTTTCACACTCAAAAGTTAACTTACACATCACTTACATATTACTTACACATTACTTACAACACTTTAAAAAATGGCCAACAACTCTATTAATTACATTCTTATGACATCTTTTAATTAATTAACTAAACAATATGATTACTCACAATATTTACACACCATTTAATAATTAATGAAAGGGTTAAAGCATCACAAAATAATCACATGCAAACATAAAAAATGGACCAAAATAAAGAAAAACATAAAATCCCTTGGTCACATTTAAGGTGATCCCCCACATGGGAATCCCTAACACTAACAAACACACACACAAACAAAACTAGTTGTCATGGAGACCTTCTTGAATTCATCTAGAATTCTAATGCAGTTGGTCTCCAATCCCCCGATGTTTGTTGTGATATTTTAACCTGCAAAACACAAATACCTCCTTCGGCCTTGTTGCCATATCAGAACATCCAAAATAATATAAATATAATTAAAATTCTAAAATCATCTAGATATATGAATCACAACAACATCTAGGCAATCTAACAATATCATTTATAGTTTTATCAACAACTATATCATCATCCAATAATCCTCCATTCTAGGTCTACTCACAATGTCCAAATATCACAAATCAACAGATCCATCATATAACCATGTCCAATAGTATAACATCATCAACATATAAAGTGTCTCTAATAATCATCATGCATCATATAAGAATCAAATTCAACAATAATCCATGATCAAATATCTAACATCATACTAAATCAAAACTATAATAATGTCCATAATCTAATCAACGGTGTCATGACTAGTATCAAAAAGGTGTCAAAATAAAGTGGGCACTACATCCCCCTCCCCTTAGACATGACTTCCTCCTGGAAGTCACTGGAACAAATGTGGAAACTAAACTTGTAGCAAAGTAGCATCCTCCCATGTAGCTATAATCTCATCATATCTATCCCACTACACCCGAACCTGATCAACCTCTCTACCTCGAAATCCCATGGTCTTGTGATCTAGGATGCGAATAGGCTCTACCATCACCTGCCCCTAATCTTGCACCTGTAATGATGTCCAATATAACACTTGACAAGGATCTACAACATATCTCCTAAGAACTGAAACATGAAACACATCATGTATGCGAGACAAGCTAGGTGGAAATGCTAGACGGTAGGCCAAATACCCGATACACTCCAAGATCTCAAAAGGACCCACGAATCTAGGAGCTAACCTAGAATATTTTCCATAACAGATAGGGATCTTATGTGGCCTGACATGAAGGAAAACCTTCATGCCCACATCAAAATGATGGTCGGTCCTATGCTGATCTGCATACTTCTTCTATTTGTCTTGTGCCTCCTGTAGTCTCTTTACTGATCAAAACCACCTAATGCTCCATGTCCTACAACTAAGTTAGTCTAAGAGAAACCTTGTCCTCTAGCATGTCCCAGCTAAGAGGAGTCTTGCGATCTCTACCATACAAATCTGAAAGGAGCCGTGCCTATAGAACTCTAAAAACTATTATTGTAGGAAAACTCCACTAAGTATAGGTACTCCTCCCACCTAGACTATTGATCCATCACATACATCCTAAGCATATCCTCTAAAACTTTATTCACCCGCTCAATTTTTCATCCTGTCTGAGGGTGATATGTTGTGCTAAAATTGATCTTTTCTAGAGGGCATGCTGCATGGTAGTCCAAAATTAGAAGTATACAAAGGATCGCATCAATAATGATCTTCCACGGAATTCCATGCAACCCGACAATCTCATCCAAGTATACCCATGCTAGTGCACTAGTTGTATAAGTGATTTTCACCAGAGAAAAGTGAGCTACTTTTTTCAATTTATCAACCATGACCATGATGGCATTGTGGTGATATCTCATCATCGGTAGCCCAATAATGAATTCTATGGAAATGGTGTTCCATTTCCACTCAGGTATAGCATGAGGAACGAGAAGGCTAACTAGAAGTTGATGCTTGGCCTTAACTCTTTAGCACTCTAAACATCATGACACAAATTGAGCCACATCTCGATGAATTCCTCTCCAATGATATAACTGTCTCAAGGTGACGTGCATCTTCTTCACCCCAGGATGGGTTAAATAGGCTACACGATGTGCCTCTACCAATATGTCCTGCCTCAAGCCTCCACCTCTGGGAACATACATCTAGCCTTTGTGCCTGAGAAGGCCATTTGTCTCTAAATAAAAACCATAAAAATTCCCCTCGAGGGGTCTTTGAGACTCGATCTCTGCTCGAACTACAATGTAGAAGCTGTCAAGAGGAAGCTACTAAAGAATCCTGCTCTGCAAATATATGCTCACTGAGGTGGCCATAGCCACATGTCTCTATCTACTGAGAGCGTCTACTACCACATTCTCCTTCCCTTTCACATGCTCGATCTCCATATCATACTCACAAAGAAACTCCATCCAATGCCACTGACGAGTGTTGAGATTGGGCTACGTGAAGAGGTGGCGAAGACTCAAGTGATCTGTCATGAGTGTGAATCTCGATAGACCGAGAAAGTTCCTCCATCGAACCAAAGCATGCATAACTGCCACAAGCTCAAGATCATGATTCAAATAATTAAGCTCGTAATTTTGATTTTGTGAGACTCAAAGGCCACTACTCTGCCCTCCTACATCAACACGCCTCCAAGACCTACTAAAGAAGCATCCGTGCAAATGAAAAACTCACCTTGTGGATCTGGCACTTTGAAATAATAGGGGTTGTAGTGAGACATTCTTTTAGTGTATTGAAGGCCTTCTCGCTTTGTCTTACCAAAAACTTCTTTCCTTTCTGTGAAGGGAAGTGATGGGGTGAGAAATTTCAAAGAAGTCTTGAACAAAACTCTAGTAGTAACTTGCTAATCCCATGAAGTTGCACTCCTCGGTCATAGTAGTGTGTGCTTTGCCAATCCATAACAGATCTAATCTTGGAATGATCAATGGCGATAACTTCTTCGAAATGATGTGACCCAAATATTGCACCTCTATCTCGAAAGAATGTAGACTTCTCCAAGTTCTGTAAAGTTGTTGCTCACGAAGACAGCAAGAACTCGCGAAGGTGTGCCTTCTGCTCCTCTTGCGTACTTGAGTAAATGAAAATGTCCTCAAAGAATATGAGCACGAAGTGATCTAAGAATTTCCTAAATACCCCATTCATCAAACTCATAAACACTACGGGGCATTAGTCAAACCAAAAGGCACCACTATGAACTCATAGTGGTCATATCTTGTACGGAAAGTGGGCTTATGAATGTCTCGCCTCTGAAATTCTCGATTGATGATAGCTTTGACTTAGGATTAATCTTAAAGAAAATCGTGGCTCCCTTTATCTAATCAAACAAATCATCAATGTGTGGAAGGGGATAATGATTCTTGATCGTTACTTTATTCAACTGGTGGTAATTAATACACAACCGCAAGGATCCATCCTTCTTATTCAAAAAACTCACCGGTGCACCCTAAGGGGATACACTAGGATGGATAAGGCCTTTCTCCAAATGGCCCTCAAGCTACAACTTGAGCTCACGAGCTCGGGGGTGGTCATCCGATAAGGTGCTTGTGAGATAGGCTCTACTCCGGAACCAGATCTATGTGACAATCAATCTCATGTGGTGGTGGTAACCCCGGTAACTCCCCCAAAAAGACATCTGCAAACTCTCAAGAAACAGGGTGATCGTCTAGCAATGGTCCACTAGACCCATCCTCGATCGATCGCTGACTATAACTCGCATACATCCGACAAATCCATCGCACACACCACTAAAGCTATATAGCGAGAGATGGTGCGAATAGAAATGGGTCTCCTAACCCCAAAATAATGACTCAACTCCCAAATCATCTCGCACAAGATATAACCTTGTAGCAACAATCCACTATGGCCCTATGTGCGAGACAACCTATCCATACCCAAGATGACTCCATAAGAGCCCAAAGGAAGGATACGGAGATGTGAGGTAGTGATGAAAGGTCCCAAATCCACCACACACTCCTTAACTAAGGATTCTACAAAGATATTCACCCCGAGAAGCCATCTCAACATCCCAACTATGACCCTACCTAACTTCCACCAGCTTCGCATCGCTCTACTAAATATGGTGTAATGAAAGAATCATAAGAACCAGAATCAAACAAAATGGAGGTAGGAATACCACCAATGCTTCCTATGAGTCTCAAAACTATACTCGATGCTCTACATGGTGGTTCTCGACTATTGCGTACATCCTATGATCGCCCCATATCACTAACATGAGGCTCGAGATCTCGTGCCTTACCATTATTATTAGGGTTATGTGGGCAATCATGTCCCAAATATGTCTAGTAACACCACAACTAAAAATACCACTGATCCTCTCCCCTGTGTAGCGAGGTCTAGTTTGGTACTCTAAAGGTCTGGTTTGGATCCCGATGATCCGGTTGTGGTCTGCTTGAGGTCTCTGCCGGTGAGCTCTGTTGAGTGAGCTCTCTGGGCGCCCTGTGTCTTGATGGGACCCCTAGGAGGAGGCCCCATAATATGACCTCTCTGTGCATCAAACCTCTGTGGAGGTCTATAAGGTGGGCAAGACTGCTGCTTTGCTCTGCTGCTACGCTACCGGGTCTAAAAGATGACTATGTTGAACCATGTCCACCACGAGGAAGAGGTACTGATCCCCTCGATCTATTGTCCTGCATCTATTGTATGTGGCTCTAGACTCGAGTCTCTAGCATGTTGGGTCTTTCCTCGAGTCTCTTTTTCTATATAGGCCTTCTCAACGGCCTCGGCTAACGTCTGTGGACACTTTGGATCCACACTGCGCACCTCTAATGTCTAGATTCAAGCCTCGGATGAACTGTGAATCCACACCGTGAATCCTTCATATTACCAACATACTAGAGTAGATCCATAAATCTACACTCATACTCATCCACTATAAGAGATTCTGTCGGAGGTCATGAAACTTATCTATCCACTACTTTACAAACCTCCGTGACAAATATCTACTCCGGAAACGCTAATCAAAGAGCTCCTGGAGTAAGCTGTCTCGGAATCAACATGGAGCTTCTCCTCCTCTCTGTCCTCCACCGAGACACCAGCTCCATCCCTCAGTAGATGAACTGCAACATGAGCTTTCGTGTTGCTAGAACAAGGACAAAGCTTGAAGCATCCACTCAAGCTCACCAACCAGGCCTCTTCCTGAAATCCACCTATGTCACCAAAATAATGTGATGGTTGAAGCTTCAGGATCTCCCTGATGTGATCTACAGCTGTGGTCTAACGGCCTCTAGGTCTCTCTGCATGCTCATCCCTAAGCCTAGGGCTCCGAGACCTCTCTCTATGTCCTGAAACTTGGTCACCCTATCCCCTCTATGTGGTGACTCTACCTTGGCTGACTCTGCATGGGATTTCTCTCCTCCATGCTCCTCACTGGATCGAGGAGATACCTAACCCTCAATGGAAGGGACTATGTCACGTCTGGTTGTATGTCCTCCTATTGATCCTTCGTGTAGAGTGACATTAAAATCCTGAAGAGTCAGTAAAATCTGGGGTAGGATGGCTACTACGGCATGATCTGGTGGTGGTAATTCTAGGTCTATGTGAAAAGACTCCTCATTTTGTTTCAGCCTCCTACATAGAACAAAACGAGAGTTAGTTCATTTTTCTAAGTTTTATTCAATTTACATGTTTACTAGAATATGCAATTTCTAAACTAAGTTGTTTTCTATATTTAAAAGTGTGCTAGGTTTAAGTTTCATGTCTCAAGTTTTCTAGTGTGCCCAATGGTACAATATTTTGAACCACTGCTATGATACCAAGTGTAACACTCGTTAAAACACCCCACTTGAGACCCAAGAACAACCTAGGATTAGTTAGGAAAATTATGGAATAATTTTTTTATTATAAGAATTTACAACCATGTTACAAGACAACAATTGTCACTAACAGGTTCTAGAACAATTCTAATCTACTAGAGTATACTTTTCTTTTATTAATAATTATTAGAGGTCATAAGGTCCAAAATTTAGTGTTAGAAGTTTTAATTAGGTTAGGAGCTTAAAGTTTCAACTTGATTTTTCTACAATTTAACGCATTCAAAATTTTCTAAATCATTTCCATTGGATAGGAAATTTCCTCACCTTTCCATTGATATAAATAAGTCCTCCTAACTCCTCATATTTCTCAAGTTATGGGCCAACGGGCCTTGGGGTGAAACTTTTCCCCAAGAGCGCGCATGTGGCCTCAGGGGTGAAAATTTTCCCCAAGAGAAAGCTTCCTATTGATCACCCGAGATTGTCTCCTTGAATGTCAAAAGTACACTGTAACATGCAAAATAGAAGCTCACTTGCACAAGGCCACAAACCACATCAAACTTAAAAATAAATATACAATATGGGGACTTAGACTGACCCCAACGGGCACCCCAAGAGTAAACTTATAACCGAGTGATGCACTACATCTTAGACTCCATGTAGTTCTTGTGAGTGTGTGTAGAAATTGTGCCCTAGGATGCCCTTGTGCAAGTTACACTTGATAGTGGGATGTAGCTAAATGTAGCAATGTAGTAGAATGTGTGGATATAATAGAATGAACTTCCCCTTCCTATGTTGTGTATGCAGAGTTTATGCATCCATCCTTGTCCCTTGAATGGATGCTAGATGGATGTTTTTGAGTGCTTTAGGTGCCTTTTGGATGCAAGCTTAGGTGATGATAGTAATGCTTAGTGCTTGGTCCTTGATTTTGAACACATAACTATGTATTTATATTATTCTCTTGTTTAATTTTGTAATTGACAACCGGAAGGCTGACCCATCACTAAAAATATGCCCAAAAGGAGGGAGTAAGGTGAGAAAGGGGGGGGGAACCCAAAGGGGATAGGAGTTCCTAGGTGTTTTTGTCCTAGTTGGGAATTGGTGTCCGAAGTCATAAAAGCTAAATTAGTAAATTTCCGATTGGGGTGTTGTTTGTGTAATACCAAATAGAAAACAAGAAAAAAAAGAAAAGAGGAGAAAGACAATAAATCAATTACTAGTTTTATTGCTTAGAAATCATATAAATGCTAGTATGTGTTTAGGACCTGGAAATGTACCCAAGTGTGTGGTTTTGTGTCTACAATGTCATCTAGTTCCATTATTTTTCTTTTTAGGACAAAAATGAAGATTTTTCAATATTTTTCTTTTTATATATTTCCTACAATATATACATTTTTACATTTTTTAGATAATATATTATTAATGTGTTAGTAGTGTAGAATTTTTATAAATTCTATTGGAACATTAAATTTTCTAAAATGTAGGTATTTTATATTTTGTGGATAATACAAAATGAATATTTTAGTAGTTTTTGTGAGTTTTGTTTGTATCAAAGAGTGGAGAAGTAAATTGGATTTAAGGTACATTATTTTGGGTTGTTTAAAGATTCAATAAATCTTGGTTCAAAAATCTATTTTTCAAATCAAAATGCAAAAATGTGAATTATCCATGATAAAAAAATCTAATATAAACAATCCACAAATATAAGATTACTATTACAAAATTTTAGAATATCGATATTATATTTTTAAATAAAATCTATCAATTTTTTTGTTGATAATTCACGTTATTTGTACAATAATATGGATAAATAAACCTACTTCTAGTAATTTTTACTATTAAATTTTAATTTTAGGTCTTTATAATATCTACATCTGGAATTTAGTTTATGTTTTATTATTAGTAAATATATAATTTACATTTTTTGAATAATATACAACCAATATAATTTAAGTGTGTTGAATTTTTGAAAATATGGGGAGAAATCATGATTTATTCAAAAAAATTGAAGGATGTGGATATTTCACAATTTTGAATTTGACTTTTATGAAGTAGTGGAAATATTTTTCAAAACATGAGAAAATGTGATTTTTCCACAATGAAATTTCAATAATGTGGATCTTTAAAAAATTAAAATGTGACTAATTTTAATAAAGTGGATCTTCAACAAATTTAAATGTGACTTTTATGAAATTGTGTAAAATCTACAATTTAATTTATAGAAGTTATCCATTCAATGTTGAAAATTCACAAATTTTCTACAAAATGATTTTTTTGTGGATAACAATGTGGAAAAATTAGCCTACTTCTTGTAGTGAGTACAAGAATTCTAGTTGTGAGGATTAAATTATTTCTTGAGATGTTATAGTTTTACAAAATTAGATGCGGATAGATTGAGAGGTAGGGTACAACAGAGGTTAAATACTAACTTCATTTATAGGGTTTAATAATAACAAAGTTACTATCATATAGATTTGAGTTTATGCTTGAACCAAAATAACTATCTGAAAAGTGATTTCTTTGATCTTCTAAACCATAAGAAGTACATTTAAATTGCAATGAACTTAACACTCATAAAGTAAATGGTACAGATTTTGTAAACCCATTTACTATGTCAATTATCTTCCTTGTTTATCTAGTGAACATAGTTGGTCCTACATTCATGATGTGACATTCCTACTAGTATTCAAATGTTAGCTTTAAGACAAGCAGATACAAACCACATAGTTTTCAAAGTATAATGCTCGAAACATATTAATCCAAGAGGAACAAAGGTTTTTGACACAAAAATTTTAATAATGTAATTCTCTTTAATTCACTTTTAGATAACATTTGTAATCTATATCAATGTACAATATTTCATTGATTACAACATATCACATCCTTAATCCTTCTTGTTTAGAGTACCTGTAACCAACATTACATCATTCCTAGGACTAGTATGGAAATCCCCTACACTCAAGCATAAATCCACACATACATCATTTCAAACAATTTTCAATTAAATAAAAGAGAGAGGGAGGGATACGAAGAGAGAAGAAGAAAGAGTTCGTTTCTCATGCATTCACACTTTCACATTCATTTGCACTTAATATTTTGGTACTAGAGAGAGAGTAAGGATGAGAGAGAAAGTTAAAAGACATTTTATTTTCCATTCACAATGTCATAACCATTTTCATTTCATTTCAAACCAATTTACATTTCCCAATTCATTTACATTTTCAAATCAATCAAGTATCATAGTCATTTCTAGAGAGAGAAGAGGGTGGAGAGAGAAAAAATGCCATACATTTCAAAATCCATTCATACAAGATAAAATATTGAATAATATTCTAAATAGCATTATGAAATTATTACGAGGTCACACTCGTGGCTAGAAGTCAAACAATACTCTTAGCGGAGGTTCTAGCTAAAGTAACAAGTTCGAGAAAATTGACTAAAACTTCAAAAGTACCTACAAAATGGGCCTAGAAAAGACTCGATTTAAGTTTGATCACAAACTTTGACAAATCCTTCTTACTCTCCCATATAAAGAGAATTTTTCATGTCCAACAAAATTTGATTACCACGAACAGATCTCAAGTTGCAAGGGAAACTTCGGGGCCATGTATCGTAATTGTGTCAGCAACTCTCATCGGACAGCGACCAGTGGGCTCCAAAACCCACTCGCAAAACTAGTTTCTAAAGGCATTTTCAAAGGAATGAATGTGGGTTATGATTCTCTTGTTGGAAGTCTAGAGGTAGGTGGTAGGGATTTTCAATTTCTCTCAAACTAAATGGAATCCATAAGATAAAACAGATCGTGTTTTATTAAAACGGACACGTAACACAAGTGATTGTTAATATAAGTGGGCTTAGAAATTCGACTTGCAATGATGATAAATCAATTCAAATGACTTGGCTAAGTTACCCCATGGTGTCCCACGTTACCAGGGGTCATGCTAGGAGTTTCAAGTTTGTAGTATACTTGGGTATGGCGCTCCATGCACGTGACTTTCAAGAATATAGTTTTTTTTTGTTGATGTTTTGAGAGTTCGGGTCAAGGAAATATTTTTCATTTGTTGGAATTATGTTCCTTATCATTCAACATTTAATTTGAAAAGCTGGAAATGATGAAGCAAAATTAAATGCAAGCAAAAAGGGGAAAACTATTTACTTAGAAGTTTCTTAAGCCTAAAAATACAAAATCATTTGCATTTTATATGCTCCTATCCCTTTTTCATAAAATATTTCCATACATCTAAAAATCTCACTTTCCATTACAATTTGATGGGTGAACACCATGCAATCCTTACACTCCAAGGATTCGATTTCTTCCTAGCTTTTTTTTATCAAACTATTTGCATACTTCGCGTAGGGGCATGCTAATCTTTCCCTGAGGCAACCCCTTGAAAAAAAAATTAGTAATAAAAAAATCTTCTTGCCTTTTCAATAGAATCCATCTACCTTCTACCGCATATACAATTTTTAATCTTCATCATTTAACAAGATGCCCCAACCACAATAAAAGGCAATAGAATCCTTTTTTAAACTCTTTTATAACGCTGATAGGAGGAATGGAAAGGATAAACATATTGTTTCACGTAGAGGTAGAGTGACAGAGAAAATTCTTGAAAGGCATGTGTGGAATAATGTGGAGGGTGCTTCCAATGTATTAATCAAGATCCAAATCCCTTAACAATTGGGTATCCTCAAAATCTCAGTTCTTTGTGGCTCTATACCAACTCCCTCAATGAAAGCATTCCTCATTCCTTTTTTGAGCTTCCCTTGTTGGAAGTGATTTACTTGAACACCAAGAGTTTGATTGGAGAGATCCTGAAATGTCGGAATCTCACCCGACTCTTCATCTTATGGTTGGGAGAAAATTCATTGGTTGGAGAGATACCTTCATTTAATGCCAATTTTGGGCATCTCATAGAGCTTTATCCGAATGACAATCAATTGGTTGGAGAGTTGTCGAAATCTCTAGGCCGGATTTCAAAATTAGTGAAGTTCTATGTTACTTCCAATAATCTTGAGGGTCACATCCCCAAATCACTTGGCAACTACACAAAACTTATCATACTTGAATTGTCCACCAACTATTTTAGTGGTGCTATACCATGCGAATTGGGAAATGTGAATGTGATCTGGTCATGTTGTCATCACCCCAAAAAAATTTCACATTGAGCATACCATCTTCACTGGATCACTTCAACACCTCTACGGGTTTTATTTGAATCAAAAAAACTTGTCTTGACATATCACCGCACAACTTACGAATCACGGCCTAATGGAAGGGGTGAGGTTACATGAAAACAAGCTTGATTGGGGCATTTACAAATTTTATACTTGTCTAATAATTCGCTCCAGGGCCCAATCCCTCCACAAATTTTGAAGCAAAATGGTTATAAAACTGGCTCTATCCAACAATAGTCTTACACAAACAACATAAAATCTGCAGTCTTATACAACAAACAACATAAAAGAAATAAACAGAATACTTATATAACTTGGATAAACAGATGAATATTCGAACCAGCAATTGTTGTATAATCTCCATTAATAAAAGCTTCATCATACTCACGAGTTTCAGCTCTTTACAATCAAGTTGTGTGTATTTGTGTGCTTTCAATGCACATCCTTCCTTGCTTGTGCAGATTTCACACCTTTGTGTGTGCATACAAAGCAATTACAATTGATGTTATTTAAATAGAATAACTCACCCACTAACATCTCTTAAACTGAGCATTCTAAATCTAAACTCATGCTTTAAAACAATTTGCATGCTATGCATGATTTAAAACATATTTATTTGAATTAAATCTAATGATAAAAATAAGATAAAGCTAACTTAACTAAAGCAAACTAAAACAAGACTAAAGCTAAAATTAGCTTTCCTAAAAAAGCTATAGTTGGAATTAAATATGCATCACATGCATATTTCCAACACTCCCCCTTAATTTCAAACTGTAGCTTTCACTCTTCTAGTGTTGTATTTTCTTTTTCAGATCTGCCATGTGCAGGATCACATACTCCCAAACAATCTCTCAAATATTCGAAAAATTCTTTTGCTAAAGCCTTTGTAAAAATGTCTGCAAACTGATCTTCGGATCTACAAAATTCAAGATGAATTTCCTTGTTGTTTACCAGCTCCCTGATGAAATGATACCTCGTATCAATATGCTTGCTCCTCTTATGAAAAACATGATTTTTGGACAACGCTATGGCTGAGTTGTTGTCACAAAAATCTGCAGTAGCTTCCTCTTGTTTTTGTTGTAAATCTGTCAACACTCTTCTCATCCAAACAGCTTGACATGTTGCTCCTGTTGCTGCTACATACATACTGCCTGCTTTGAAGATAACATGACAATGGGTTGCTTCTTTGATGCCCATGAAACCACTCTGTTCCAAAGTGAAAAGTATAGCCGGATGTGCTTTTCCGATCATCTATACTTCCAACGCATTGTCAATATCTGTATAACCAATGAGTTTGAACTCATCTGAACTTGAATAAAGAATTCCATAATTTCTTGTTCCACGTACATACCTCAAAATTCTTTTTCCAGCTTGCCAATGTGAATCTTTTGGAGATTCCATGAACCTTGATATGAGGCTCACACCATACATGATATCAGGCCTTGTGGCCATCAAATACATAAGACTTCCAACCAACTTTTTAAACAATGTTGGATCCACAAACGATCCTTCATCCTCTTTGCTCAACTTCAAACCTACTGCAATTGGTGTTGGTGTTGGCTTACAATTCAACATGTTAAACCTTTTCAAAACGTCACTTGCATACTTTTCTTGTGAGATAAAAACTTCACCTTCTGATTGTTGAACTTCAATACCCAAAAAGTAATGCATAAGACCAAGATCTGTCATCTCAAACTCCTTCTTCATGGCTGATTTGAATGACTCTGTAGATAGATTTCCAGTAATGATCAAATCATCTACATATAAACAAACAATTAAAATTTTACCTTGCTCATTTATTTTGGTGTATAAGGTAGGCTCACTGTTGCTCCTACTGAAACCATTCTCAATCAAATAAGAATCTATTCTGTTGTACCAAGCTCTAGGTGCTTGCTTGAGACCATAGAGCGCTTTCTTCAATCTGTATACTTTTCCTTCATGACCTTCAATCTCATAACCTTCTGGTTGATTTACATAAACTTCCTCTTCAAGGAATCCATTTAAGAATGCTGATTTAACATCCATCTGATAAATAGGCCATTTGTTTTGAGCTAAAATTGCTAAAACCATTCTTACCGTATCCAAACGTGCTATTGGTGCAAATGTTTCGTTGTAGTCAACTCCATATTGTTGCGTAAAACCTCTTACAACCAGCCTTGCTTTGTGCTTTTGTACTTTTCCATCAGCATTGTATTTTGTCTTGTAGACCCACTTGACTCCTATCACATCCTTTCCTTTTGGAAGATCCATTAGCTCCCATGTCTGATTCTTCTCTATAGCATCAATCTCATCATCCATGGATTTTCCCAAACTTCATTCTTTATAGCCTCTTCGTAATATACTAGATCTACAGCTTGAGAAAATAATGCAAAAACTAAAAATGAATTAGTTGTATCAACATTATAAATCTCACTTAGACTTCTTGTTTTCCATTTTGCACAGAGTATTCGATGCGGGACTACTTTTGGTGATGGAGTAAGCTTCGATGTTCCCTGTGGTGTCTCTTGCATGGATGAAGATGGCTGAAATCTTGGTGACCTTCTGACTGTAGATGGCGGTGTAGCTTGTGCTACAACTTGTGGTGCATGTCCAAGATTTGTAGATACAGTAGCTTGTTGCTCTAAAGTTTCATCTGTCATATCATCATGCGGAATAGATGTTGCTATACTCACTGTTTTCTCTATACTTCCATCCCATGCTTCATTCTCAATAAAATGTACATCCCTGCTGATCACAACCTTTCCAGTGACTGGATTGTACAACTTGTATGCTTTTGTATTCTCTGAATACCCAACAAAAATACACTTTTCTCCTTTGTTATCTAACTTCTTCCTTATCTCATCAGGTACATGTGCATACGCTACACAACCAAAAACTCTGAAATGTGAAACACTGTGTTTCCTATTAGTCCATGCTTGTTGAGGAACCATGTTCCTAACAAGTTTCGTTGGACACCTATTCAAAATATAAACAGAAGTTGCTACTGCTTCTGCCCAATACTCATTTGGAAGATGTTTTGCCTTCAACATGCTTCTCGCCATCTCCATGATGGTTCTATTTTTCTCTCTCTCGCCACACCATTCTGTTGTGGTGTATACCCTGTAGTGAACTGCTTGGTGTATACCATGATATCTCGCAAAAATTCATAAACTCATTAGAAACATACTCACCTCCTCTGTCCGTTCTAAGAACTTTTATGTAGTATCCACTTTGCTTCTCCACTAATGCCTTGAACTGCTGAAATGTATCAAAGGCATTTGATTTATTTCTCAGAAAATAAACCCATGTCTTCCTTGTGTAATCATCAATGAATGTCATAAAATAAATACAACCTCCAATAGAAGCTGTCTGCATAGGTCCACATAAATCTGAATGTACAATCTCAAGTGGTGCACTTGCTCTTGTTGTTTTGCCAACTGGGAATGAATCTCTGTGTTGCTTTCCCAAAATACAACCTTCACATACCCTTTCAGGTTTCTGAATCAATGGCAAACCTTTAACCATATTTTTTCTATGTAATAAATTCAAACCTCCAAAATTCAAATGTCCATACCTTAGATGCCAAAGCCATGTTTCATCCTTCATGACTGAATGAAAAGCTGATTGTGTTCCTTCAGCATAGGACTCAACTATATTTACGTAGGAATCAGCGCAGACTCGCTTACTGATAGCGCAAACCTGATTTTCATTGGTGCGGACTCATCTGTTTGAGCGCATGACTCAACAAAAACTGATTTGGCTTAATGCATGACTTTCTTTGCAAAATGGATCTGATTTCTTCTTCTTTCCGTGTTTCAAAATCAATGGAAACATCCTATTGCTGCTCATCTTCACTTTTTCAATTAATTGAGTGCTAGGAGCTTTGTCCACAATCACGCACTCATTGTCTTCCATATAGACTCGGTATCCTTTCTGTACCAGTTGTCTAATACTCATAAGGTTATGTTTCAAACCTGCAACATAGTAAACATCTTACATACTTGTTTGCTCCCCCTGTCTTGTTAGAATACTAACCGTGCCTTTTCCTTTTATGGACACAATATTGTTATTTCCAAGAGTTACATCACTCTTAATTGAATCATCCAAACTAGAAAACAAATCTAGATTACTCCGTCATGTGATTACCGAACCCGAATCCAAATACCATACATCACATGGACTCTCTTTTGACAAATTACATTCAATAGGGGATAAAGAAGGTATTGCTTCGGCAATCCTTGTGCATGCAATAAACATAGGTTTAGAAATAGAACTTCCAACCTGATTTTGATTTTGTCTCTCTTGATCATATTGCTTTTTCTTGCAATCATAAGCATAGTGCCCATACTTCTTGCAATAATGACACTGAACATGAGACTTATCTTGTCTCTGACCATAACTCTGTTCTTGATTATGTCCTCTTCCACTTGAGTTTGATGAACTGCTGCCGTGTCCTCTAGATGGACTTCTTCCTCTGCCTCTTGGGCTGAAACTTCCTCTTCTTTTGCCACGACTACCTGCTGTCTGAGATGCAAAAGCCTGATCTACACTTGCATGTGATCTATTCATCCTCTGTTCATGATTGATTAGTGATGCATGCAACTCATCAATAGAAAATTGACTCAGATCCTTAGTTTCTTCAATAGCAACAACTAAAGGATCAAATTTCGTAGGCAAACTTCTAAGCAATTTTTCAATAATCCTTCTGTCCTCAAGAGTCTCACCATGGGATTTGATTTGATTGACTAAGCCAACTACATATGTAAAAATGATTCTACTGAGAATCAAATCTTTCATTTCTAAATTCTCAAAATCTCTACGAAGTAACTGTAGCTTGGCGGTTTTTACTTTCTCCTTACCTTGATATGCAACTTGTAAAGTATCCCATGCAGTCTTTGCTTGACTAGCTTGCTGCCACTCTTGGAAGAATGCTTTCATGCATTGCCTGATGAATATAGAAAAGAGCTTTTCCGTCCTTCTTTCGTAACTCCTTCAAAGTATCTTTCTCTGCTTGAGAAAGTGCAATATATGTTGCTGCATTTGCGGGCTCTGTGTACCCATCTTCAACGATCTCCCACACGTCTTGAGATCTGAATAGCGCCTTCATGGTCAACGACCAGTATTCGTAATTCTTTCCATTAAATTGCGGTGTCTGCATACCGGATGTAGAAGCCATAGCTTGCTACCAATTTAATAAGCTGCTGGAATAACCTTGCTCTGATACCAATTTGTAGAAAATCTGCAGTCTTATACAACAAACAACATAAAAGAAATAAACAGAATACTTATATAACTTGCATAAACATATGAATATTCGAACCAGCACTGTTGTGCATAATCTCCATTAATAAAAGCTTCATCATACTCAGAGCTTCAGCTCTTTACAATCAAGTTGTGTGTGCAGCTGTGTGCTTTCAATGCACATCCTTCCTTGCTTGTGCAGATTTCACACCTTTGTGTGTGCATACAAAGCAATTACAATTGCTGTTATTTAAATAGAATAACTCACCCACTAACAGCTCTTCAACTAAGCATTCTAAATCTAAACTCATGCTTTAAAATAGTTGCACGCTACGCATGATTTAAAATAGATTTATTTGAATTAAATCTAATGATAAAAATAAGATAAACTAACTTAACTAAAGCAAACTAAAAACAAGACTAAAGCTAAAATTAGCTTTCCAAAAAAAGCTATAGTTGGAATTAAATATGCATCACATGCATATTTCCAACAAATCTCACCCAGCTCTTCATCTTATGGTTGGGAGAAAATTCATTGGTTGGAGAGATACCTTCATTTAATGCCAATTTTGGGCATCTCATAGAGCTTTATCTGAATGACAATCAGTTGGTTGGAGAGTTGTCAGAATCTCTGGGCCGGATTTCAAAATTAGTGAAGTTCTATGTTACTTCCAATAATCTTGAGGGTCACATCCCCAAATCACTTGGCAACTGCACAAAACTTATCATACTTGAACTGTCCACCAACTATTTTAGTGGTGCTATACCGTGCGAATTGGGAAACTGTAGCAGTCTGGTCATGTTGTCAGTCACCCAAAAAAATTTCACATTGAGCATACCATCTTCACTTGGATCACTACAACACCTCTACGGGCTTTATTTGAATCAAAAAAACTTGTCTGGACATATCACTGCACAACTTGCGAATCGCAGCCTAATGGAAGGGGTGAGGTTACATGAAAACAAGCTTGATTGGGGCACTTACAAATTTTATACTTGTCTAATAATTCACTCCAGGGCCCAATCCCTCCACAAATTTTGAAGCAAAATGGTTATAAAAACTGGCTCTGTCCAACAATAGTCTTACATGAAACATATCTCCAAAGGTTTGCACTCTGAGGCACTTACAAGAACTATTTTTGGAAGATAACCAGCTATCTGGCGCAGTACCCGGAAGATTGGGTGCCAAAAACAATCTCACATTACTTCATTTGACAGGGAACCGACTCAGAGGTACAATACCTCTGACACTATACTCTTTAGGGAAATTAGAGCTTCTAGTCATGGGAGACAATCACTTGGAAGGGAGCACTCCTGTAGATAATGGTAAATTTTTTAGCTTGAGACAATTGACACTGAGTCACAACCATCTAATTGGTCTTATTCCCTCAAAGTTCCTAGGTTCCAATACTATTATTTCTTACCTCGACATAAGCAGCAATAATTTACAAGGAAGAATACCATCGAGCCTTGGGCAGTACAAAAATTTGATTTCCGTAGACTTGTCCATGAATGAATTGAATGGTACTCTTCCTCCAGATTTGGGAAAACTTTCCATACTAGAGCGGTTGAATGTATTCTCTAAAAAAATCACCGGTCTACTCCCTCAAGAGCTTGGTAAATCTCATCTCTTGTATTCACTTGACTTGAATTTTAACTCATTGAATTGCTCACTACCAAACCAATTAGTGAGTCTACAAAAATTCTAGCTTCTGCTTTTGCAAGGAAACCATCTTGGCGAAAGCATTCCAGACTGGTTGTCTAACTTGAGTGAATTTTTGCAACTAAATCTAGGACAAAACAAACTCCAAGGTAAAATTCCTCCATTACTTGGCAAACTACAGCAACTAACCATGGAATTGAATCTAGGCAATAACATGTTGAGTGGATCAATTCCAGTAACTCTGGGAAATCTTAAAAATCTAGAGCGAATGGATTTGTCATCCAATAATATCTCTGGCATAATTCCATCTATGTTTGATGGTCTCCTATCCCATACTAAAGTAAACATCTCCAATAACCAGATCAATGGATGCATACCCATGTCATGTTCTAAGCTATGGAATTCGTCATCGAGCTCATTCAAAGGCAACCCAGATCTTTGTTTGGTAGATAAGAAAGGGAGTTTCTGTAACTACAAGGGAGATATTCCCTCTTCTCTGAAGGAAAGTAAACGTCTTGGCACACTCCATAAAGTCGTCATTGCCATCGGATCCATAATGTTTTCTTGTTTCCTAGTAGCCATGATTTTATGGATATTTTTATCGCCTAAAACCATACCCACATCCACAACGGCAATAGAATTTCCTTCAAAACTATACCAAATTATGCAAGCAATGAAGTATCTAAATAAAAAGTATGTAGAAGGAAAAGGGGGAAAAGGGGTTGTTTACAAAGTGGAGCTACCTTCTAGCCAAATGTACGTCTTGAAGACAATAGAATTAGCTCCTAAAAAGAGATAGGATATGAGTATGAAGAAGGAGATCAAAATAGCGGGAGATATCCGTCACTGAAATTTGGTTAAACTGTTAGAGTTCTGGCAACTGCAAGATCGTGGATTTATTCTATACAAGTACATGTCCAACGGGAGTTTGAATGATGTATTGCATGAAATGAGGCCCCATCCAATTTTAGGATGGGATATTCGCTATAATTTAGCCATATGGACAGCTCATGGGCTACCATACCTCCACAATGACTGCAAGTCATGGATCATACACAGAGATATCAAGCCCGGTAATATACTGCTGGATTCGGAGATGGAACCTCACATTTCTGATTTTGGGATAGCTCAACTCATGGACACATCTCTCACTATCGATTCCTCTTCCTCCTTTGTCATGGGTACTTTGGGTTACATTGCACCTGGTAATAACATTACTTCATGCTATTATTTTCATGTGGCATGTTATTTGTTATCTTTATTTTATCCCTGCTTTTCCAATGGATAATCATGTGTTGTTTCTACAGAACGTGGACATGCAACCAGAATATGTGAGAAGATGGATAGTTACAGCTTTGGTGTGGTGTTGCTAGAATTGATAACAAGGAAAAGGCATTGGATCTGAGTTTTGGAGAGGGGATTGACATTGTTAGGTGGCTAAAGTCATGCATTGAAGGGGGAGATGTGGTGATTGATGAAGAGCTTGGAGATGAATCAATAGAACCAACTATAAAAGAAGAGATATTTGGCATGATTTGGATAGCATTTAAATGCACAGAGAATAAGGCAGATGATAGGCCAAGTATGATACAGGTGGTAGAGATGTTAGAAGGCATTATGTGCAAGAATTGGGTAGCAGAGAAATGACAGAAGTTAATGTTTTGGGGATTTTCTTTATTGGAATGGTTCATGGATTTCCACTATTGATGAGTTGCTGCAGAACATCATCGTTGTCAACAGAAGGGTATGTCGTGACAAACATGTGTCGACAAAATTTACTATAGTGCTAAAAACTAGCAGTTTCTCCTCCAAGGGAGCAAGGATACATCATGATTAGAGCAGGAATAGAATACATAGCAACATTAAGTAAATAATGTTATGTAAGCAATGTATATGAAAAAGAACTTACAGAATAGGGGTGAACAGTAGATGCAGGTGTCATTCTAAGTGATGGTTGTAGCATACAGTGATGCGTTTTTAAGAATCATTGTCTAAATTGAATGGTAGGTAGAACATCAAGTTTTTCCACTACATATAGTATGCATATGACACCTGCATGCCTATATTTTATTTGGTTTGTTGAACGTATACGACGATGTGAAATCAAATAAGGGTCTGCGTTATATATTTATTAAGAGAAAATCTTGTGGGAAAAAGGTTGAAACCAATGGTAATTATCCCACATAATATCTCAAAACAGTATACAGATTAATATTCAAAGCAGAGCAATAATAAATCAATAGTACAGCCTGATAACTCTTCATGACATTAATCTGAATCCGTAGCCGGTGGAGTGGAATTTGATAAGAAACCATGTTGTCGTTGCTACTCTCTTGCCTCAGCTCACCTCTTTTTATACAATCATTTCCATTTAACGTTAGTTCCAAACTCACAAACTGGTTTGGTTTGGAAGATCTAACGAGATCAACATCCAAATTTTGATCTTGTTTAGGGTTAGCAGCAGGCATGTCTAACTTGAACCCAAACCTGTCGAGAATTAGAACAAGAACATCATTTAAAATGCATCATCATCTTGGAGTGGGAGCACAGAGTAATAAGAATGCCATCAACAAAAACAACAACAACAATAACAGAACGAGCAATGTAACCTTTGCTGGACGGATAATGAGTGGTCGATACGTGAGCCTGTCCAGAGACGATCTTGACGGGACGTCGGATGATCTAAGCTCCGAATACATGAATTACATAGTGCAGATTCCTCTGACCCAGGACAACCAGCCGATGGTAGATCCTTTTATGGCAGTGAAGGAGGAGGAACAATATGTTTCCAATTCTCTCTTTATGGGCGGATTCAACATTGTAACAAAGGCTTTGCTACTTTGATTACCAGAAAGACGGAGGGGTTTGTCCCAAATGTAAGGATCCCTACAAAGTTGCGGATTTGGAGGAGCAGAATGAGGCATATAGGAATGTTGTTGCTGCTCTACCCCCACCTACGAATGTTTGCGATGAGGTCTTGGAAGTCATTGCTAATCGATGGGTTTTTGAGACAAAAGGCACCTATGGTGGCAGAACGGGTAATAGCGCAAATACAATCTTCAGTGAAGGCAAAGCGGTTGTGACGTAGTAGGATAAATTTTTCATCCGAACAATCCAAGGGAGCAAGTTTCGTACAGAGTGTATTAAACAATGGACCTTAAATATGGAAAAAAAAGTCTATAGGAAAAACACCATAAATACGGAAAAAATACGATAAATCATATATTTAAAAAATATGATAATTTTAATAATTTAGAACATAGTTCTATACAACAGATTCAAAATTACGAATTATGAAGAACTTGTGTATGTCCATAGAAAATTATAGTTCTTACTACTTAATATCTTATCTTGCTTGTGTTCCACATGTACTATATAATGTGTTATAAAATATTTAAAGGCATGTTTTTAATTAATAATAAATAATATTAATAATAACATAAGTCTAGATCAGTTTTTTTCTGTTTTATATTTTTCTCAGTATTTTTGGATTTTTCTATATGATAATTGTTTAAACATTGAAAAATATGGTGTTTGTTGGAAACAGATAATTTCTACCTAACTTCTCCACTGACTGCCCAGTCAATACCAATCTCTCCACCTACCTTCTAGAATGGTCTGTGGTTGAAAACATGTGAGAATTGAATGGTCTGTGTTTGACTGTGATTAAACATGTGGAAAATCAATCTCCAACACTTTCTAAAATCCTCTATAAAAAGAGGTGAATGTAATGTCATTTGACAAGGCAAGAAAGGAAATAAAATTTGTCTTCTCCATCCATCTAGTTTATTTTGTTTTTGCTTCTGCCCATAACAAATTGGTATCAGAGCAATCAAATTTAGAGCAGCTCCCATATTGGAGCATATTTATTTATTTTTGGTTTCTTATTTTGTGTGGCAGATTTCTGGGTTCTTATATTGGCAGTGGTATCTGGAGTTTGTCCCAGCCGGTGAGAGGAAGAGATCAAGCAAATAAAGAAAGATATTCTAAGGAGCTTGTTGTCCAAAGGAGACTTGGCAAGCATGTTTTTTTTTAAAATCTAATTTGTTGTTTTGATTTTATTTGGCTGTAAGGCACCATTTCAAAGTTTATTTCTATTATCTTTGCTAAAAGCCGCCAATTGCAAAGCCAATTGTGTAGACATTGATTGTCAAGCCAAAAGGTGATAAGGTCGGTTTGTTGGACGAGGCCGAGGCACTTGTAGAGATGGACGGGTAGTTGGCCAAGGTAATAAGATTTTTTAAAAAAGAAAATCTTATTTTTGGTATTAAAATAAATTAAGGCATGGCTTTTAGTATAAATCAAGCCATAATACCAATATTTTCTGGCAAAAATTATGATACATGGGCTTTTAGAATGAAATTGGCATTTGATTCATGTGAGTTATCAGACATAGTTATAAATGGTTATGTTGAACCAGAAGATGAGTTTACTTTGAGTTCAGAGAATGAGAATATTCTTAAAGAAAATAGGCAGAAAAATAAGAGGGCTTTGCAGATCATTGCACAAGGATTGGATGAGTCAGTTGTTGGAAGGATCAAGCCAGCTACTACAGCCAAGCAAGCATGGGACATCCTAGAAATGGCATATCAAGGTACGAGTAAGGTAAAAATTTCCAGATTACAAGCACTTAGAAAAGAATTTGAAAATTTGCAGATGAAAGATTCTGAATCAGTAGATCAATTCACCTATCGTGTTATGGATTTGGTTAATCAAATAAGACAGACTGGTGATGAGCTAACAGATCAAAAGGTTGTAGAAAATATTTTGAGATGTTTGCCTAAAAATTTTGATGCAATTGTTGTGGTAATTGAGGAATCCAAGGATTTAACTAAATTTTCTATAGATGAGTTGGTTGGTTCATTAAAGAACTATGAAGACAGGATAAATAGGAATGACAATAACTCATTGGAGCATGCATTCAAAACACAAATGACATTTGGCAGAGGTAGAGGAAGAGGAAATCCGAGGATTCAGAGGAAGAGGAAGAGGAAGAAACAATTTTCAAAGAGAAGAAAGACAGAGTCCAGATCCAGGAGGAAGGAGAAATCAAAATTTCAGCTTAAGGGGACGCAATAACAATCAGGCATCACAAAGGTATGATAAATCAAATGTTCAATGTTATTATTACAAGAGGTATGGCCACTTTGCTAATGAATGCCGAAAGAAAGAAGCTGATATGAGTAAACAGAATGCAAACTATTCTAAAAGTAATTCAGGTTCTGTATTTATTACATGTAATGTAGCCCAGGAAAGTTCTAGCAACATTTGGTTTCTTGACAGTGGTTGTAGTAATCACATGATTGGAAACAAAGAGTTGTTTAAAAATATGGACACATCAGTTAAATCAGAAATCAAATTGGGGAATGATAATATAGTTAAAGCCATGGGAAAAGGTGGAATTAATGTGATAACAAAAATTGGTAAGAAGACTATTCCTGATGTTTATTTTGTACCTAGATTAAAGCATAATCTCCTAAGTGTGGGACAACTTATTCAAAAGGGTTATAGAGTTGTCTTTAAAGATAATGTTTGCACAATATGTGATATTTATCCAAGTAATATGGTGATTGCAAAAGTTGAAATGAAAATAACAGAATGTTCCCACTTCGCATGAAAAGTGGAAAAATGGAAGAAATTGAAACAAGTTTCAAGGCATCAAGTCAAGATCAATCATGGGTATGGAATTTGAGGTATGGTCATCTAAACTTCAAAGGATTGAGTTTGTTGCAGAAAAAGGAAATGGTAAGAGGTTTACCTCCTATTGAAACACCATTGAGTCTATGTGAGAGTTGTATTTTGGCCAAGCAACATAGAGATAGTTTTCCAAAGGGAATGTCATATAGATCTCGGCACCATTAGAAATTGTGCATACAGATATATGTGGTCCAATGAAAACACCATCATTAGGGGAGCATTTATTTTCTAACATTCATTGATGATTATAGTAGAAAAACATGGGTTTATTTCTCAAATATAAATCCGAGGCATTTGGAAAGTTCGGGAGTTCAAAGCATTGGTTGAGAAACAAAGCGGAAATCCATCAAGGTATTGAGATCAGATAGAGGAGGAGAATACAAGTCAAATGAGTTTTTAGATTATTGCAGGTATCATGGAATAAAGAAGTAGTTCACTACAAGGTACACACCTCAACATAATGGTGTTGCAGAAAGGAAGAATCGTACAATCATGGAGATGGCAAGGAGCATGTTGAAAGGAAAGAATCTATCAAATGAATATTGGGTTGAAGCAGTAGCTGTGTAGTTTATATATTGAATAGAAGTCCAACAAAAATTGTGATGAACATGATTCCACAACAAGCATGGAGTGGTAAGCATCATAGTGTTTCTCATTTTAGAATATTTGGTTGTATTGCATATGCACATGTGCCTAAAGAAACAAGGAGTAAATTGGATGATAAAAGTGAAAAATGCATCTTTATTGGTTATGATGAACACTCTAAGGCATATAAGTTGTTTAATCCTATAACCAAGAAATTTGTTATAAGTAGAGATTGTAAGCACACAGAATACAATGAATACACAATATAGAACTTCAATATATTATATCACGAATAATATTCTTCACTCAATTATTCAAAAAGGAGAACTCTTACAAATATATAGGAATAAGTCATTCCTATAAAATAGGAATCTGATATAACAACACTCCTTAATTCTCTCACCAAACTCCTATTCACGTGAGTTGTTTATTAACAACTTCACATATAAACAAATATAATAATAGACCTAACAAATAATAATGATTAATAATGGAGCACTAATATAATTATTTCCTAACATTCCCCCCCTTAGTGCGAACATGGGAAAAACCTGCCTTTGTACTACTGGGTGCATTTTGTATGTAGCATGCTCATGATCGGATCCTCAACACCGATTTGTGGGAACTACATCATCCAGGGGACCGTTCAACCTATTAGATGAATACATGAATTGGGACCGTTCCAATTCACATCAACCATCAAATCACCCAAGTGATCAAGAACACTTCTTGTGCAATAGTATCAATGGTACAATTTATCATCATGGGGACACCTGCACTTTCTTGCACAAATGTCCCAAATCAATAGGGATGATCATCTGTTCTTATTCATCACACAAAAAATAATATTATAACTATGGTACATATTATAATATTATAATATTATACCAAATCTTGATGGACATACATGACACATTATCAAATAACCTAAAGTATTCAGATTATGACACTTTTCAAACATAGAGAGACAATGAAATAAAAGACAAATTACATATGACAAATAAAATCAAATTACGGACTATGTAATGAATGCAAGGTAATTTGACAAAGAATAACATACGTGGCATATCTTGCGCATGGAAATATGGAGACACGTTTCAAACTTGGAGAAAAAAATGGTGCATAGAAGTCGGCGGAGCTCGGATTTGCATGGATCAAGAGCCAAACGTCTAAATCAAAAAATGAATTTAGAAGTTTGTCAAAAAACAAGAATCTGCGAGGAACCGCATCAAAGCCACCGATGTTGATCGACATGAGCGCACAGGTATTAAGAAATGCAAACTTCTAATTGTGATGTCCAAACACCAGAAGATATCGACCAATCAAATTTTTGTATAGGTTGGATAACGCCTTTTGCGCATTATCGAGCTTCATTGTCAATAAGTGCGTGAGAGGCAAGACAAGTGGATCGTTTTAGTTCAAAAATTTTTTTCATGCACCTTCACATGTAGGAGATACGTTGCCTCCTTAACTTTCTCAAACACCGATGAATCATCAATTGTGCAAGGCAGACCTATACCATATGCTACATAACGTGATTTGGAGCAAAGATCAAACCTTATTTCTCAATAACAAGATGATAGATGATAGTGTGTCCTCGTGCAGGACATAGGTCGTAAAATGATATGGTCGAGATAGTTTCCAAGATGGTCGATATCAACAAGCCTCTACCATGATTAAGAATTTTCATTCTTTTCTCTTCTTCCTATTCAACCATGCCACTTGTGTCACCGTGCCAGGTATTTATTCCGTTCTCGATTATTAAAAGAAAACTGAAGAGACAGAGAGCTCATGAATGATGCAAACTTGAGGTAATGTGGCTGATATTTGAATCCATATCCACGACATGACCAAAATCAATCCATATTTTTATTTCCATAGATTTAATGTCGCTCGATACCAAAATGTAAGCACCAACCAGTTATACAATGAATACACAAATGGTTATAGAACTTCATATATTATATCACGAGATAATATTCTTCACTCAATTATTCATACGAGAACTCTTACAAATATATAGGAATAAGTCATTCCTATAAAATAGGAATCTGATATAACAACACTCCTTAATTCTCTCACCAAACTCCTATTCACGTGAGTTGTTTATTAACAACTTCACATATAAACAAATATAATAACAGACCTAACAAATAATAATGATTAATAATGGAGCACTAATATAATTATTTCCTACTTGAGATGTTTGTATTCAAAGAAGAAGAATCTTGGGATGGCAATATAGACAAAACAATTACTCATACAATGACAATGCCATATGAAGACCAAAAGGAAAAATTCAAGGAGACCAAGGGGAGCAAGAAGAACAATCAAATCAGCAAAAGGAATATCAGAAGGAGAAAGCTCACAAATCCAAGTTGAGCAAGGAGAATCATCAAGTCCACAAGTAAGTAATGAATCAAATCCTACACTTGCATCATTGAGACCAAGACTAAAAGGTAAAAAGACAAGAAGCTTACAAGAAATATATGATCATGGAGATGGGATAGATTTGCAGTCTAATTTTGCTTTGATTTTGCCCAAGATCCTATATATTTTGAGGATGCAATTAAGGAAGAACATTGGATTAATGCAATGAATGATGAAATAGGATCAATAGAGAAAAATGAAACATGGGATCTAGTTGATTTACCCAAGGATAAAGAATCCATAGGTGTGAAATGGATTTATAAAACTAAATGTAAGGAAAATGGAGAAGTTGAAAAATATAAGGCAAGGTTAGTAGCTAAGGGATTTGCACAAGAATATGGAGTTGATTACAATGAAACATTTGCTCCTGTAGCAAGACTTGATACTGTTAGAATGGTACTAGCAATTGCAGCTCAAAATAAATGGATGTGAAATCAACTTTCTTGAATGGTTATCTAGAAGAAGAAGTTTATGTGCAACAACCACCAGGATATGAAGTCAAAGGATATGAAGACAAGGTTTACAGGTTGAAGAAGACACTTTATGGATTGAAGCAAGCACCAAGAGCATGGTACAACAGGATAGATTCATACATGATACAGAATGGATTCAATAGAAGTACTAGTGAGCCTACACTATACACCAAAGTCAATGAGCAAGGTCAAATTTTAATTGTTTGCTTGTATGTTGATGATTTGATCTTTACAGAAAATCTTTCTATAGACATGTTTAAATCAGCAATGACAAAAGAATTTGAAATGACAGATTTGGGATTGATGAAATATTTTCTTGGCATTGAAGTCATACAAAATGATAATGGGATTTTCATTTGTCAAAGTAAATATGCAAAAGATGTATTGAGGAGATTTAGAATGATAAATTGCAGTCCAGTTTCTACACATGTGGCAGTAGGAACAAAACTAAGTAGAGAAGATAATGAGACAAATTTTGATTCAACTATATTTAGAAAATTGGTAGGTAGTTTGATGTATCTCACAGCAACTAGGCCAGATATAATGTATGGAGTCAGTTTGATTTCAAGATTCATGGATACACCAAAGAACTCACATTGGCAAGTAGGAAAAAGGTTGTTAAGGTATATTGCAGGAACTATGAATTATGGCATAATGTATTCTACATTGGATGTTTTTCAGTTGATTGGATATATAGATAGTGACTTTGCAGGAAGCATTGATGATAGGAAAAGTACATCTAGATATGCATTTCATCTTGGAATAGGTATTGTAGCATGGGCATCAAAGAAACAACCAATAGTGACAATCTCATCAGTAGAAGTAGAGTATGTAGCGGTACATCAACAACATGTCAAGCAGTTTGGATGCGAAGAATCTTGAAGGATCTAATGCATGAGCAAGAGGAGCCTACACCAATCTATTGTGACAACCAGTCCACTATTGCACTATCAAAGAATCATGTTTTCCACAAGAGGACAAAGCACATTGACACCAGATATCATTTCATCTGCGAATTGGTCAACAATGGAGAACTCATTCTACAACATTGTAGATCAAAGGAGCAACTTGTAGACATATTCACAAAGGCATTAGCACAAGAACAATTTGAGTATCTAAGAGAAACTTTGGGCATTATAAACATTGATGTAATTGATAGTTGTAACGACCCAAAAATTCACACACGAACAACACGATAAAAAGCAGGGATAATTTTTTTGACTTGCTTCCACATAACACGACACAACATGTCATCACAAAGTTACAACCAACTCGGGAACCGCTTGTTACGGGGATGACCACAAGGTTAAGCTGGAAAGCGTTCACACCCAAAAGGATAATCGCTTTTTCTTTTTGAAAGACAACATAGAAGTCCAACCACGAAACATACTTACGATTAGGGCCAACCACAATGAGATATTCTTGAGGGTTATTTATCTTAAAAAGACATCTTGCAATTCTTAGCTTACGTTTTCAAGGAGACTCAGGATATGATTCATACAATTCATCTTACCAAGCTAAGTTTATTCCTTTTTCACTGAGTAATTAACTTTAAATCTTCTCTATTTTGATATTTATTTGTTTAATTCAATTATTTAATAAAGGAGGTAATTTAATTCCACAAGGCCATCTATCCTCACTTAGGCTACTAAAACTCGCTCATAACCTTATTACAATATGGATTCGCTTTCAACATACTCAAGAGAAAGATTACCAAGCACCTTAAAAAAAAAACAGGCTAGAGGAAGAAGGTCGAGTTGCATTCATCTTTATGACCTCATTAGTTAATAACCCGGTTTTTAGTGAAGCTTGAGGATTTATCGAAAATTATTAAATATTTTACTTAGGCTTTACTGGATGATTTTTACAAAAGAAAACAATTTACCTTTCAAATGGTTGCGAGACAGTTGCGTGGTTTCAAACTATTTCCTCCTACTTATTAAATCTTATTATCTTATATCAACTAACAATTTGTTTCACCTTAGGATCATTCTAAGAATTCACCATAAAAAGGATAATGTTCGCTAGTGTAGCTAGGGATATCAAGTTATAAAATTTTTACTTCACAAAGGATGGTTTCATTTTGATCACTCATGGAATTATTTGATTCCAAGTAGATCACCTCTTCGATTATTTGTTGAATATAAAATTATTATTTTTGTTTAGCTTCTTTAAGGGTTAACCGACCCATTTTACTTTACTTATAAAATATTGTCACTAAGTCTTAGAAAGATTTAACTTAACAATTTATTCACACGATCAAAGTTTTACAATACTCATATCAATGTAAAGATTGAATACCATTTCTCACAAAGATAAGTTACCAGTTTACCTACAGAAGGACAAGACAACATCATCACGCAATTTCTGAACAACCCAAGGCAAGAGGTCTTCTAAACTCCTTTGCAAGCACTATTACAAAATTTACCTCACATTGGACATTTTTACAAGGAACTTCATAAATTGCACTGAAGAAACCTTTACAACTCTTTTCTTTAATCTACTCGCATAATCCATCTACACAAATACTAGCTAGAATCAGTTCGCGAGAACTGAGCATGTTAAGGCTACACATTGCAACAGTAAGCTAACATTTAACAATATCAAGAAAGGAATGTTCTAATTCAAAAATGGATTAAAGCACAACCCACAACTCCAAAAAAAAATATTCACATGAGAAGGAAATCTAAACCAGCCAACAAGGAGAAAGTCAAAATACCAGTAAGAACAAAATCACAAAAATCAAGGCAAGACCTTATGGGTTAGGAACAAGAAGGTCAAGAGGGTTGATATTTCCTTCATGTAATCCTATGGATTACGTGATTGGAATCCAATACTCAATCCATCCATCTAAAGGGGTCCAAGAGAAGACAAAACATACTAATTATGATCGTAGGCACGAAACAAAACGACGTTATCCAATTCTCTCAGGGGAAGGCTTCATAGTAATATGGGTTCGACGCCCTTAAAAGAAAACAACTATAGTTTCAGTTTTAACCAAGGAGTTTACCACTACTTCCTTATAGGATTTCTTAAACGTAGTACTAGTTAACAAAACAAATCCACTCTTCCAAAAGCATACAAATGAGACACAAAAAGGGCCATTATTCTACCAACAAACCTTATCCTAATCATCAACTTCTCTACATAATATAAGGGAAGGCTAAACCCAAAAGTCATTAATAATTTTTATATATTTCCGACAATGTCAATAAGTATTTTTAAAAATAAAAATAAAAATTGATTTCCTTAACAAAGCCACAAAATGGGACTTTTAGTAACCAAGTTTGAAGTATAAGATATTCGAGTTCGAAAACAAAGGGATTCGATACACGGTGGGTAATACACCAACGATGCCCCAGACTCAAAAGACCTTACCACGAGTACAAGCACAAAATAAGAACCAACACACATATCCATCAGGAAGGTTACGCAGTGCAGTCAGGCCTAGAAGTTCTATGAGCTCCTTGCCAATGGTATAGAAGATGGAAATTTTACCCGATCCATGTGGGCTTATCAAGGAAAAGTCTAGCAAATATCAAACAGATGAATATAATAGCCACCTATTATATTATCACTGAAATCAGCTGTCATCTAACAAGAAACGAGTTCATGAGTCTAATACCATGGATTCACCTACAACTTTTGTTTCAATCCAATATTAATAGCTTGCTTGCGACCCTAAAAAAATTGTCGAGATTTCATTCAATAAAACTTACCATGTTCCCCCTTACTTTAATCAAACAAGAGTTTGAACCAAGAAGTAGGTATAGTAATTCTCTCAACACGTAGAGGCCAAAATAGATGTCAAGTTATTCATCCTCTAGAACTGGGTACAAAAGTCAACCATGTACAGTTCTAAAACAAAACCCTAATGCCATTTTCTAATTAAACAAAAAGTAAGGAATGCCCACAGGCTTAAACAAGTTTTAGAACACAATGTCACTATTAATGTACCTTTTAGCAAAACAGGAGAGCCCTAAACAGGAAATACGTATTTATTCAACCAAATAGAGATATGAAGGCTTAACCTTCCATATAGTAAGCCTTCAATTATAAATACCATCACAAAATTCTTTTAAAAGAGAGTCATATAAGCAAACGAAACTCTAAAATGTTTCCTTCCCTACGAACTAGATTGCATCACTCAATATTGCAGTAGCCCATTTAGACAAATATAAATAGAGTAAGCTATAAGAGAGGAAAAGAACATTCCAAGAAAAACCAACGAAATTGGAACGAGATTTAAAGGAACAGCCAACACATTCAGCAGCGATTTAAACAACCACGAAAACATTTTTTCTAGGCGCCATTCAAGGGGAAAGAATATTCATTTCAAGATACTGAAAGAAGGTAGAAAACTATTACAAGGAGTATAGTTAACATGCCTGATTAGAATTCTTCCAACCAATAAGCACATCGACCAGGGCTCAAGCAACAGCAACACAACCTGCGCAACTTCTCTTCCTCAGCCTGCTGAAGGTCCATACCCTGTTAACGGCCATGCTTGGCATAGGAAAGGGGTGATTGAAACATGCCTTCTTGAAATCCTCGGGAGCAACTCGGGAAGATAGAAGCACTCTGCTCTGAAGAGCATCACAACCACCATAGAAACCCACACAACCATCGTCATGACTGCCATATCCAAAGAAGATGCATGCACTGCTTTATATCTATAAACCCACTTTTCCAATCTCAAAGCTTCAGTTGGGTATGTTAGAAAGTTGGATTTCTGTAAGGGTTTATTAATTTAATGGCACCAACTTCACCACTGCCACATGCGAAGATGATCTGTACCTGCTCCTATAGCTATAGACCCCCTTTTCCTTTTTCCCACAAACCCAACTATATTCTCCATCGAATCCTCACGCAGCCAACCAATAATTGGCATGAGCAGGTCACCAAAAAAAAAAAAAAAACTAGGGCATATGTTTAATAAGCAAATGTAGCAGCAAATTTCCAGCCACAGAAATTCTCAACTGCCATATTGATAAAAAATGTTTCAAACCCTGTACCAATACCAAAGAGTAATGTAAAGAACCACTTGACAGACACAATGTATCCAACGTATAACTTTCCTCTTTGACCTGGTTTAAAACGCCATCTCAATAGAGAATCTTTGAAATAAATTTCATCAGGTCTCCTGGTAACACCCTCACTGTCACTTAATCGATTTTGATAAAAATATCTTGAAGAAGAATCCCGAATTTGAGGATGCATTCTATACTGAACAGATAACAACATAGTTGGATAGCCTACTTGCTGGAAGCGCTCACAAAGGCTTCTACTATACTGCAACATGCCTGCCGCCACATTTCTTCCCTACACGACTTGATATTATGCCATTGTCGGCATCCTTCACGTGGTTCTGCGTCCACTTGGAGAAATCCCCAAGCCTACACTCAGAAAATCCGGTCCCCAAAACCGCGTGGCCATCGCCTTTGTCGGTCACCGCAAAATGCAAATATTATGCATCCCAAGCAGGCCAAAATGAGAAGAAGCATGAAGAAGAGGTAAAGCCAGAGCAGAGAAGTTACTCTGAAGCAGGCCCCCACGAAGCCCGCAAAAGAAAGCAACACTCCTTCTTCCCCCAAAACGCATCAGGAACAACATAAAACCTTGTCCATGCGACTACACAAAACAATTATTCCTTCACCCACAAACCCACGCGGCCGGGAAAACAACACACACACACGCAGCAAGGAGAAGAAATCAGAGTAGAAAGAATAAATCCAACCCAAACAGGTATGCGGCCAGCAGGTAAAAAGGCATCCAAAAATTCTTGCGCACTCACCAAAAATCCATGCAGCTAACAACAAGAAATGGGAAAGATTTGCTAGAACAACCAAAATTAAAGTATGCGGCCCACTACCAAAAGGGAAGAGATATTTCTTACCCACAGCACGTGGGGCAAACCAAGCATAAATGAAATAATTAAAGAAGTAGGTGGCCTTCATTCCCATGCACCCACTTTGCCAGATAACAACAAAATTCAACAAGAATCCACGCAGAAAACAAGAGATGGCGACCCAGAAGAGAGTGGTCAAAGCATTAGGAAAAATATGTTTCAGCCTGCACATACAATCAATAAAATAAAGGGAAAAAGACTACCACCATGCCACGCCAAGTATGGCATAAATGAGAAACAATAAAGCAAACAGGTGGCCAACAAACTCCACCCACCCACTAACTAGAAGACAAGGAAAAAGGAATTCAAAGAGAGGAAAAGGAACCCACATCAGCTCACGCCAAGCAGCAGAGAAAATTGACCAAAAGATTTACAAGCCGGTGGAGCGAAATTATAATTTCTTTTAATTATAATATAAATGATTGAAACGACAAGAAACATGCCTAAACAACCAAGGGGATAAACTAGATGTTAAAGTTCGAAGGCGAACACGAAGCAAAGACCGACCATGGAGCCAAGACATCAGAATTACACACAGTCGTTCGACGCTCCACAAGAGGGTCATAGAGACAAGAACTAGGGTACACGCCGAATGGGGCATTACAATAGTAGGAATTAGGGGGGAGTGTTAGAAACAGTAATTTCTACCTAACTTCTCCACTAACTGCCTAGTCAATACCAAAATCTCCACCTACCTTCTAGAATGGTCTGTGGTTGAAAACATGAGAGAATTGAATGGTCTGTGTTTGACTATGATTAAACATGTGGAAAATCATTCTCCAGCACTTTCTAAAATCCTCTATAAAAAGAGGTGAATGTAATGTAATTTGACAAGGTAAGAAAGGCAATAAAATGTGTCTTCTCCATCCATCTAGTTTATTTAGTTTTAGCTTCAGCCCATAACAATGTTTAATACGATTGATTGGGAAAAATGCAAAAATACGGAAATTCTCATGGAATCCACCGTATTTGGTAACTACCAACACCAATAAAGTTAAATTTTACATAGAGGTGTTGGAATCTATCTTGAGTGGATAAGAAAGTTGAATGCTAAATTTTGCAAAGGTGCTACGGAATATAGGGTCTTTCAATTATTTTAACCAAAAAAAATAGCAAATATAAATGTTGACTTCTACCCTCCCTTTCCATATCTAAAGAGGTGTTTTCTAAATTTATCCCAATCTGGTGTAATCTACACAAGTCATTTCATATTTCAATTAAAACTTTCAAACATAGACAATGATAGTGCAGCCTAGTCTGGCTCGACATCATCATTTGATTGTGTCAAAATATACTAAATGGACCATATTGGTGTTTTATAATATTTAGACATTAATATACCAGAAACAAACTGGAAATAGAATATTTCGAAGAAGAACTTACCGCCATATACAAAGTGGAGATTTAAAACAGTCCAGCATTATTGTCTCGATGATTTGCAGAAAAAAATAATACCCTTCTGAAATCAAATAAGCATAGATTTGGAAACAAAAATAGGTTAGGAACATGAATAAGAATACCTAGAATTGAGAGGCAAATGAGGACAATTTATTTCTCTGGCCCTTGCCCCTCCCCTTTCCCAGACTGTCAAATACAAACACAAAGGAGAGAAGAAATTATACTCATCGTGAACGAAAAACGCAAGCATGGCCAGGAAAATTGAAGGAAAATTAACTGTGACACAGAAGTGAGGGAAAAGTGACTGTGAGGCAGCAGAAGGTAATTCACCAGCGTAGGAAGCACGGTCAATCAAAAAAATATCAACTGAACGGAACAGGTAATGGAACGGCAGGGAGCAGGACAAGGACGACAAAAAAATGAGAAAGAGCCTCCCAGTAGAAAACTCCTACGACATAATAATATTTAGCTGCATAATATTCGTGTCATTTTTGCCACAAACATTTTATGTTTTAAGTTTGAGGAGTTAATTATTAAAAATAACATAAAACAGGTCTATAATCTGTGTTTCAGGGATATATAGACTTTACTTGTGTTTATAAATAGTTTTAAGTTCACACATTTAAATTTTATTGAAAGATATTAATGTGTGTGTCTCATTATTAAGTGCCCTTTATATATTAATTTTATATATTCTATATTGCTTGGAATATTATAAATTAGTTATACCCCAAAAATTCATTGTCTAACATTACAAATTATAAAATTAGTTATTATTATTAATATTAAGAATTAGTTACATTATTTTTTTAGTTTATATTAATGTTTCTTAAATTATTAAAAAAAAAACTGATTCTTTTGTTGTATTATTTTTCTATCTAAAATTATTTATAAATAATAAGAAAATAATTTTTAGTTAGATAATGAAAATAGGATAATCGTAATGTGTTTGGACTACTTTTTTAACACGATAAAAGTATATAATGATTTTAAAATTTTGTAGTGAAAATTTGAGGTTTTCAAGTTGATTAACAATGTAATTTTTTTTTTTTTCTACAAAGGATAATTGACAATTGCTCCTTTCTTTCTTATAATGAGACCTACAATAATAATGTCATGATATGAAAAACCCTCTCGAAGGCGAAAATTTATTTCATGTTCATTACCATTAGATAAGATAATTAAGTGAAACCATTAGAATATTATATATGATTATTTATTTTTCCTAATTATATTTTTCCTTTATATGCACAAGAAAGTGCCACAAAAATGTCAATTTGTAAAAAATACAAGAAATTAAGACATTTACAATAAAAAAAAACATCATAAATATCTTAGCATAAGTATAATAATTGCAGTGTCAAAATTTTCTAAATGGAATGATGGTAGAGACTGAATGTTTATTCATGCTGGTTACAAACAAAAGAGCAAACCAAATATATAGGTTGTGTGAGGAGGGTGACAATTATAATTGTCCATTAAAAATGTATTAAACTCTAACATTCTTAAACTAATGCTAACATTCCCCCTTAATACATTTCTCTTACAAATGTACCCCCTAAACAAATCAAACTTCACTTTGCCGAGAGGCTTGGTGAGAATATCTGCAACCTAAAAATCAGTAGGGCAGTACTGGAGCTGAATTTGGTGGTTCAAGACCTATTCACGAATGTAGTGACATTCAACCTCAATATGCTTTGTTCGTTCATGAAAAATAGGATTCTTCACAAGCTTCAACACACCTTGATTGTCGCAGTGAATGATGGGAGGTTTCTCTTTAAGAATCCCTATATCTGCAAGAATGTGATGTAACCAAATCACTTCGCACACAGCTCCTTGTGTGGCACGGTATTCAGCCTCAATGGATGAGAGAGCAACAAGATTTTGCTTCTTGTTAATCCACAAGATAGGTCCAGATCTGAGATGAAAAATATACCCTGAAGTGGATTTCCTGTCATCAACGGATCCTGTATAGTCCGAGTCTATATATCCCTGTAAGAAGAACTGAGTGTTCTTCTAATACTCCAGACCAAATTCAACTGTACCTCAGACGTATCTCAACACATGCTTTGCTGCTATCCAATGACATTTCTTCATCTCCTGCATAAATCTGGTGAGATAGCTCACTACAAAGCAAAGATCTGGCTTGGTATAAGTCAAGTAAATGAGACTCCCCACAAGCTTCCTGTAGTGAGTGTCATCTACCTGTGGTGAATCCTAGAATCTAGATAATTGCAAACCTTTTTCCATAGGTGTGGACATTGGTTTACAATCTGACATTCCATACTTCTCCAGGAGTTTCTTGGCATATTTCATCTGGGAGATGAAGATATGATTCTTCTTCTGCCATATCTCTAAGCCAAGATAGTAGTGAAGTAGCCCCAAATCATTCATGTCGAAGGATTTCTTTAGATCATTCTTTACATCATCCACAAGATTGTCAGAACTTCCTGTGATCACAAGATCATCTACGTACAAAACCAGAATAAAAATCTCTATTCCTACCTTCTTGATATACAAATTTTTATCTGAGGGGCTATGAGTGAATCCATGCTACAATAGGTGATCATCAATTTTTATATACCATGCCCTAGGTGCTTGTTTGAGTCCATAAAGTGACTTTATCAGACGACATACCTTGTGTGGTTGATGCTCATCTACAAACCCTTTAGGTTGGGCCATGTATACTTCTTCTTTGAGATCACCATTTAGAAAAGAACTCTTGACATCCATCTGTTGAAGTTTCCATCCATTTTGTGTTGCCAGTGCACAAACAACTCTGATGGTTTTGATCTTCACAGTGGGTGCAAATGTTTTGTCTTAGTCAATTCCTTCTTCTTAAGCATAACCCTTTACAAAAAGTCGTGCTTTGTGTTTATCGGTTTAACCATATGCCTTATATTTTGTTTTGAAAATCCATTTACAGCCAATGGATTTCTTACCTGGAGGTAGATCGAAAAGTTCCCATGTCTGATTCTGAAGTAGGGAATCATATTCAGCATCCATAGCCTGTTTCCACTGTGGTTGTTCTAATGCCTCATGAGCAGTGTTAGAGTGCGGTGCTCTCGGCAACTAAACTCATGAGTGCAAATTTTACCTCATGTCTGGCTTGACTTCGTGTTCTAACTCTCATAGAAGTGCCTAGAAATGAGTTCAGGTGTACATCCCTAATAGTATTCTAGACCCATTTCAGACGTTGGTGTTGTTGCTACTGATGTGAAGATGTGTTTTCCATTATGCCTAGATCAAAAATAAGTCTCCACTCAGCTCTTCTTCTCTCTGAGAAGAATCATCTTGCCCATAATCTGGATGTGTGAGCAATCTATGTGACGAGGTTGGTACTGGATCTCCATTGTGTGGCAGGGAGTCAAAGGATGACTCATCACACACCACATCTTGACTCTTATAGATTTTCTTCATCTCATGATCCATGAGATGATATGCCTTTGAGGTAGTACTATACCCCAAGAAAATACATGGCAGTGTCTTTGGATCGATCTTCTTCCTTCTCTTAACTAGAACATGCATATATGGAGTACAACAAAAAACTCTCAAATGACACATAGAAGGTTTATGACCAGTCTATACCTCTTCCGATGTCCTGTTCTGCAAGATCTTCGTGGGTGCCCAATTGAGTAGATACACTACTACCTGGACTACTTCTTCCCAAAACTAATCTTCCAACTTGGCACCGAGAGCATACAATGAGCCATCTCCATGACAGTTCTTGTTGTGTTGCTCGGAAATCCCATTATGTTGGGGCGTGTAGGGTGCAGTTAGATGTTGTTGAATTCCATGCTACTTCAGGTATGATAAGAACTTATTTGATACAAATTCCCCCTCTCGATCTAATTAGAGGAGAAGGAGAGGCTTCCCAGAGACTACTGGTGGTTTCTTTGGTAAAATGTTTAGAAATTGGCAAATGCCTCACTCTTCTTCCGAGAAAATATACCCACATTTTCCGTGAGTAATCATCAATGATGAGCTGGAAGTATTCAAAACCTTGGAAGCTAGCTGGTAGGGGTCCACATAGATCGGTGTGTACAACCTAAAGATGCTTTGTAGAATGATAAGAGCTCTGTTTGAATGGACCTCTGTGTTGTTTTCCTGCAAGACATCTCGAGAAAATAGGTAAGGAATGGGAGAGTGGAGGAATCCATCTTACCATTTCCTTGGAACTGAGTTGATGCAGAGCCCCAACAGAAAGATGACCATATCGAAAGTTCCATAGTGCAGTGGACTCCACCGTTGAAGCAGAGAGAGCAATGTTAGATGAAGTGACCGCATCTAGTGCAAATAGACGGCCCTTCATAAATGATCAAGAAATTAATGAGTCTCCCTCGGAAATTATGCAGGACTTGACCCCTTTTTCAACAAATAATTCAACCTGCATTCGATGATTAAGAAGTGACTCACAAGACAAGAGATTTGAGGTCAAACCTAGAACATATAGCACCTTCATGAGTGTACATCTTCGTGTCCCAAGAGGAATGATGACATCACCAATCCCCACCACAATATACTCCTGATTATCTGTGATGGTGATCTGATCTCTAGTGGGCTGGTCACTCAGGGTATGGAACAACTTCTTATTGCTAATCATGTGTTTTTTGGCACCCGAATCAATCAACCAGACACTTTTTGACAGTGCAAAGTCTGTGAGACTAGGACAATGTCCGGATGAGTTGTGTCTGGAACCTCTTCATCGAGAGGAGGCATCCTGCTAAGCAGCAATATGACCCTTCTACCTTTGATTACGAGCACGCCATTGGGATTTCTTGGAATATCCTTGGCCAGAAGTGCTCTCTTCGCCAGAGTTGCCATGCTTGTGACCGTTGTAATAACAGTTCAGCAATCGTGTGCATATTCATGGAGCAAATGTGGCACCATCGATCTACCTTGTTGTTTTGTTTCTTCTGGGGTGGTCGCTATGGTGGCCGCTGAGAAGGTTGCTTCGATTACGGGACCGACTACCCTTTCCGAGGCTTGTTCTTTATGTTTTTCCTTGTGATGAGAACCTTGTCTTTGAAGGCTTCTTGAACATTCTGAATGGCTTATTCCTGCTAGAGATAATTCACCAGTTTGGCAAAATTCACCTCCTGCTGAGTGATGGTCAACGTGGTGATCAGTGTCTGAAACCGGAAGGAAGAGCTTGCAAGGTGAGCGGGACTAGTAACTTGTCATCCACCGGTTCACCAAGAGCAGAAATTTCTGCACGTAACTTGGCCACACGCCACAAGAAGGCTTCTACTTATTCTCCATCATGCATACTCATTGTGTGAATCTTTGTCTGAAGATGTAGTATCGTCATCAGATTCTTGGCTTCATAGATGGTACACAATGCGGCCCATGTCGTAGAGGAAGTGGTTGCTTCCTGAATGTGAGGTTGAACCTCATCAAAAAGGCTCAAAGTGATAAGCATTAATGCTTTTGCATCAGCCTTTTCATATTTAGCCAACAGATCAATGTCTGTGGGAGGGGCATTTGTGCCAGAAATGATCCCCCAAAGATCTTTAAACTAAAGAATCATCTACATCTTGGTTTTCCATGCCATGAAATTTTTCCCTTTGAGCAACTGGGCATCCGACAACAAAATGCGAGGTGTAGACATTTTCAAAAACTCAAAATTGTATTTTATTTATTGATTGTTCAAAAATGGTTACAAATAAAAAGAGCAAGCCAAATATATAGGCTGTGTGAGGAGGGTGACATTATAATGTCCATTAACAATGTATTAAACTCTAACATTCTTAAACTAATACTAACATGGAAAGGAGCAAAGAAAAAGAACATAAGACACAAATAAATTCCAGGAATATGATTTTTTTCTCATTTATAACATATAAGATGGAAAAATTTAATCATTGGCAACTTATAAAAAGTGTTGGTTTTTATACATATATAATTATTTTATAACCATGGAGGCACAATACAAACAAAAACATGACTAGGCTAAGCAATATAAAAAATACAAAGGAGAGTTTTTTTGGAGCCAAATTGAGAAGGAAAAAACTAAAATGTATAGATGTGAGGAAGGAAAATATGTGAACCTAAAACAAAGAAGAGAAGAGAATCGGTAAAAAAAATGATAAAATTGAACATGGAAAATATTAGATCGTTTTGCAAAGAATATTTTGAAGGATTGATTTGATTTTTCTATGGTGTAAAAGGGATAGGTAAGATTACCAAAATGTGTGTATGAATTAAAGTGGCTTAATATTTGAAGGACTGATTTAATATTTATATTATGTAAAATGAATAGGTAAGATTACACCAAGATGATTCCTAGGAGTTTTTATGTGAAAATTTAGGTTACAAAATAACACGATATGCTTCAATACTAGTAGTTATTGTACAACTATGACAAAAATAAAAAAACATGGTTATGTTGGTGCAACAACCTCACAACCAACCAAAAAATCATCGAGAATAAAAATGAGTAAAATAACAATATGCAACAAAACAATAAAAATATAATCATTATCATTTGAATCACAAAGACTTCCTGTGTTTACACAAGTGTATATAATTGAACTCACGGTGTGATTGGATAACATGGGTACTATCTCCAAGTTGTGGACTTGCTTCTTGAGATAGACCTCCGAGAAAGTCATGTCTTGCTCCTAAACTACCTGCCACAATCTACTCTAATGCAGGATAAGCTAACTGTTCTAATCTAAATTTCCAAGGGACCAGGGAGAGAGAATGCATAAAATGAAAGCCTACACTAAAGCGGTGATACACCAAAAAAGGAGGGTGTGAGAGTAGTCTCCAAATGTGTGAAATACAGAGGCAAAGTGCACACTAGAAGAGGTGATGACAGTTCACCATAATCTAGCAAAATGCATTCAAAACAATATTCCAAGCATACACAATGATAATGAATCCCTGCAAGAACATAATAAATAGACACAATATTCTTATAGAAAGATTAAAGGGGCAAGAAGAATGCAAGAAAACACAGCAGGGGAAGATACATCCACAAACTGGTATTTTATTGCTTCATGATATGCACAATTCAATCTATTACAAGATAAGGGCCTAGATCACCATGCAAGGAGTCCACTACAAGGGCTGCTGACACACTGCGGCTTCACAAAGAAATTTTGGCAGAGCTTTGCTACCCAAAAACTCCCCCTTTACAATGAGCCCAACACTCCAATTTATAGAAAAAATGAGAAGAGAGAGAGAGGGGAAAATGGAAATCCCGAAATCTGTCCTTCAACCACCTATAAGAGGCATTAAATTGAGTGAAATGATTATAAATTACTTGCAAAAGGCTCCCCATACTGTCCCATGTGCTGCAGCAGAGAAAGAATGATGACCATGCCTCTTAAATGCACTCCCAGCTACCAAATAAAACACTTTTCTGAACCCGACCACGTTTTCTTAAAAACATCAATCAATCCCTCATCAAATCCTGAATTTATTGATTTCTATGCGTCAGTCTCGAGCCACGATTCCAACGGTACCAATTTTGTGTGATTTCGTTGAGAAATGCAAAAGTTATGGCCTTCGAGTGCGGGCGGCTATATTTTGGGTTTGGCGGGCGTTTTTCGTCATTTGACGGAATGAGCATTAATGATTGGAGCCGAATATATTTCTCTTATTTAAATATATCTACCCTTATTAAAGTCTAATTTTGTGAAAATCGGAGCTCGGAGTCAAAATTTATGGCCGTTTGAAGTTTCACGGGCCAAACGTTGACTTTTCTTCTCTGCCTTCGGCCGCTTCGGCTTTTCGCGTCCCACGCGTCCCTTTGTCCCAAATGTCCCAGTGCTGCGCGGGACAAATTCTTCCGAACCGCCCGAAATGGGCTTCCATGTCTCTTTTCTGCCGGTGACACGTGGCGTGATCTGATTGGCTTTCGGCTCCTTCGGCTATCCGTGTCCCGCGCGTCCCTTTGTCCCACTTGACACATCTTTGAAATTTCCCGTTTAAGCCGAACCAGCCGGTTCACGTACTCTTGTCCCAACTGTCCCGGACTGTTTGGGACAAATTTCCCGATTCACCCGGTTCGGCCGGTTTGCGCCCTTTTGTCCCAACTGTCCCGGTACGAAAGTTCTCATTTCGGCAGATCCGGCGATTCGCGTACTTCGCATACCTTCGGCCCAACTGTTCCGGATGCCTTAAGTCTTTTCGGCCGACTTACATCCTCCATGTACTAACTTGCCCGAGATGTCCCATCACTGCTTTCAACAGTTAGTCAAATTTTTTCACTTTTCGGCCAGTTCGGATTTCCGCGTCCCACGCATCCCTTTGGCCCGGATGTCCCATTTGCTTTGCAGACCGCCTGGCGGCCTTTTGGCCGGTTCGCGCCCAGATGTCCCTTATGTCCCGACTATTGCGAGGACTAGGACTTAGCCATTTTTCATGATTTTTCCTGGCCCGAACTTGTTTTTTGTAATTTTTTCATATTTTAAAACTTGCTGGGATTTCTTCTTGGACAGAAGAGTTAGAAAGAACCCGAGGGGACCCCAGAAACATGATTTTTTGCCTTGAATCAATCTAATTGCTTGGGACTAAAGAACTTGATGCATGTTATCAAAATTTACCTTGAGGGATAAATTTTGGATAACAATAACTATATGTAGATTAAAAATAACCCACATGCAGTAATTAATAAATTACTAAAAGTAATTTCCGAACACGTGTAATAGTTTATTGTTGAAATCATCATATGGATATTAAAAAGATAGTTCAAGAGGAACATCAACATCAACTGTATGATGCAACTTAGAGGATGCATTCATGGAGGTTTTGGATAATGCCAAGATTTTTGACTTATCAATTTGAACAACTTGGTTGTAAACATCATGAGGCAATTTATAATTCAATGCATGAACAACCCAACTCTTGTAAATGTAGAAGTGATATGAATCCTCATGCGAGCATTGTCTTTTCACAACTAGGATGTATACATAACTTATAATGTGTGAAAAAAGTTGTCTTTATGAAGTTGATATATTTGGGAAAGCTAATAGCATGTTGAAAATATATGTATTTCCCACCACGAGAATGAGAAAATTGTAAGATATTATTCATTCTTGTTATGAGCATCACTTCAAATACTATGAGGCAATGGAAAATAGGTGGTTGTTCATATGGGTCCATGTTGTTTGCAAATGAGAATCGATTAATCCCTCTTTACGCATCACATTAATAAACAAGCATGCTTGTCTTCCTTGAATTTAGTTTTGGTACCTAGGTATCTCTCCAAGCATATGAAGCAAGTTTCTATGTTAGAGAGGTTGTCCACTCTTTGATAAAAAAATGTTTCCATGTTTTAAAAACTATGGGCACTTTGTATTTCCCTTTTAGGAGGTTATGAGTGAGGAAAGAAGGTTAGGAGGCATAAACATTTGACACATTACTCTCAAGGATGCAAGAAGGATACATACTAGTAATAGGTCTATATTTTGCATCCATGGAGATATAAACTTTGAGGAAAAGCATAAATTTGTATATTCAACATCATAAGTGTGAGAAATTACAATCTGATTCATCTTGGTGTTAATGCTTTGAGGCAACTCCTAGGCTAATCATTATGAAAAGAATGATGTCAAGAATAAATTAAACATTCCTATTACATAAACAAATAAGAAACATTGCTCATTAAATCCACTATCTAACCGTAAAATTGAAAAATACCATGCAAAACCCTTATTTGGTAATAAGATGTACCCAAGTGTAGCTAATAATCAAACTATCTTGTCCTAATTTAGGTAATTTAAGTTTTTGACAATTTCCATGGTCTCCTTATTATTATTTTGGACCAATTATTTATTTTCACCAAGAAATTTGTTTCTTCAATATTAACCAAATGTTTTGTATAGTATGAATGTTACCCAAAAGTTGACTTATGAGTCTTATTATGCCAAATCTCAACGCAACACTATTTAACTCTAGTTAGGCCGATAGGCCTACTCTATACTCGATATAAACATGTTTGACATTCATCACACTTCCCTGTTGACACCTCTTGCTACTCTATTACATTCAATGGTTGACAACTCATGTTTTCCTTCTCTATTAAATCATTGACAAGTGTCAACATTACAAACATTATTAATTAATAAATAATAACAATAATAATAAAATATAACTCTTTGGGGTTTGTGCGTTGAAACCGTTTCCATTGAATGCATTTCTTGATAACATTTATTTTCTCTAGTGCTAGCATTTTTCAATAACGTTACCTATGGAGGAAAAGAGGAAAGTATCATGAGACACTCTCATCCTTTGGGATACTATGATACTGAGCTTACAAAAACATGAGGGATTAGAAAGAGGTGTTTGACTACGCACCATGATAAATAATCAAAATAGTTTTGTCTTTGAATCCACATGACTACCTTACACACTGACCCTCACAAACCAGGTGGCCACATCAACATCCACATCTCGGGTATTATCCAGGTGCACGATAATATTGTTAATATACCCAAATGTGAAATTAAAATCGATGGGTGTGCACTATACAAGGAATCTTTCTGGAAAACGTAAAGGCTGCGAAGGAGGTGTCATTCTAATTTTTGGAATTAATAGCACAGATATTGGGATTTCTTGATAACCACCCGAATGAATATTTCGAGAGAGGATATAAGATTTGTACTGGTTGAATTGTTTCTCGGAGTTCCCAACTCCTGAAATGCAGTAGTAGGCGTGGGCGGGCACAAGGACTCGGTGTGCTCACTATACTTTACCAAGACCAGGTGGGAGGCCTTGAGGTCGGGATAAAGGACAATGGCCGATCAGTGCCCATCTAACCCCACCCTAACACTTTCATCGTCAATGTTAGATTTGCATATAGGTAATAATTTTTTTGTTAAATTTATAATGTGCGATTATTAGGATGAATGAATAATAAAAGAGGGACATGGCTGATTTAATATTAATTGATTTAAATATTTAATTTCAAGGTAACTATTGTAAATAATTATATAAAAGTGTTAATATACGGTAAGACACAAGTAACAAAAAATGTACAATATAAAACTCTAAGCATGCGAGAGGAGATAGGGTGACTTAGTTGATTTTGAGCGGTATGGAAGTGATCAGGGAGGTGAATAGCTAAAACAGATTGAGGGGAGTGTAGTGTTGGCGCGAAAATCTATCACTTGGGCAGATTTATGGATAAACGAGTCAGCGATTAATGTGCGGGGCATAGCCCTCTTTAAGTCAGCAAAAGCCAAACTAGTTTATTGCTATTCTACCAACGGGAATGCATGCAAGTCTCATAGTATTACGCCTTCGGGGTTTGGGATCTCATCCCAGTAGATGTGTTTCCGATGAGAGGAAAAATGAAAGGAGGGGGGAAAACGAAGAAAGATCAGATCCGAAGGGAGAAAAGAAATGAATTCCAAGGCAGAAGGGTCAAAGGGTCTATGGTTTGGGTTGGTAGTAAACAGAGCCGAACCTACTTGCATAGACGGATAAAGCAATACTGATGAATAAATGACAACAAAGTAGAAGAAAATCCAACAGAACAATCATACAAATCTAACATAAGAAAGATCTGATATTAAAACACATGTATTCAGCACAAAGTCTAAATATATTGTATTCAATGTTTGTTTCTGTTACAAAGAGTTCAAAATCTTCTTCTTACTTCTATTTCTCATCTGAAAAGTATCCATCCCCAAATACAACAAGTATTCAAGTATTTATAGAAGAAGGAGAAGAAGGAAGGCAAAAAGGAACCAACCACCTATTTACATAATATCTACAAAATATCTCAAAGTCATGTTGACTTTTGACAACTTGATGGATGACATCATCCCATGGTGCAACATGGATGATGTCATCATTTGTGCCAACATACTTTAGACATTTACAAAAAGAAAGTCAAAGAAGAGAGAAATTATTCATCGTCGTCGTCCCATGGCTGAAAGGGGGGATCCTGCTTTGCTTTCTTTGCTCAGGTGACGAGATGTGGAATTGGGCACGGTATTCCATGAACTTGCTGATCATGGGCTCTAGTTGATCTTGGGAAGGATCCTTGTGTCGCTCAGTGATAGCCTCGCAAGTCTCCCGCTCGTCTGTGAGCTTCTCTGGGAGTTTGGAATATTCATTCTCTGCTTCTATTAAGAACCCGATGAAGTCCCGACAGGCCAGCAGGTTATTGATGGATTTTGCGTCAAAAGTGACCTCTGGCCCTAGCCCTTGCGAAAGAATCTCCTTGAAGATCTGAATGGTTTCGTCAACCTTCCTTAAGGCGAAAGAAGGAGTAAGCAACCTTGGAGACATCGTTAGAAAAATTTGTTCCATCTGATGCATTGCGTCCAGGGGGCTTCTTCCTTTACTTTATCAATCTTTTCGCGGACGAATTCCAGTTGATCCATCTAGTAATCCAGAGTGGAAAGGATTTTATTAAGGGCCCTGGGGTGACCGAAAACACCGAACTTGACCAGATCTTCGACTAAACAGTCGAACATTTTTTGAAAGGTCACATGCTGAAGTCTAGCATGGTCCAGCTCTTCGGATATGGGTCCTACTAATGCCTGGAGTTCTTTATTCACCTTGTTGATGTTTAGATACAAATCGGTGAACTTGGCGATCACTCGTTCACTGTCTTTGAGGATCTGGCTCCTCCAGTGGAAACTGCCATACCCTACTCACCGATCTTTGAATATTCGTTAATTTTATCCCGACTCGAGGCTTAGGAGTTTCAAACAGCGGCGGGTTATGGGAGTGCACTTGCCCATCTTCTCGTAAGGCGTGGAGCGGATGTTTATTTTTCTCTTTCGGTAGCCTTTTCTCTTCTTTTGCTTCTTGAAGCTTCTTGCAGAGGGCATCAATCGTAGATAGGGCTTCTCCTGAAGGCTTTCAAGACGTCCCCATTGTGACTTGAGTCATGTAATCTGTCAAAGACAGATTCTTTTTATCTTTCGAAGATTGGGGTATGCGATCTCCATTACCCTCTCTCCCGAAGAACTCGAGAGAAGCGTGTGATAGGCTTTTGCTTCTTGCCCCTTTGATGGGATAACGGAAAAGTCCATCGATGCGATGGGAAATTTCCTTCTGTTGACTTAGGTGCTTTGGGAGATCCAGGCTAGACTTAGGGGAGAAGGACCAGAAATAGAGAAGGGAGCAGCTGCAGTAGTAGAAGGGAAAAACATGGAGACATGTGGCAGCGGCATTGAGAGGAAAGCCGAGGAAGTGCTCACGGGAGGAAGAGATCTGCGGGGAGGAAGTCATAGGAAGGGAAGGGAGCTCGGAGATGAGGGAAGAAATGGAGGGGGACAGCTCCGCGAGAGAGGAGAAGATGGATGAAGAAGCAGGAGGAACAGTAGAAGAAGGGGGAGAGGAGACGACCAAAGGAATGGTCGCTTGGATCACTCAAGGAGGGGAAGGAGGAGGAGGAGAAGGAAAAGAAGGGACCTCAGTTGTTACAGTTGTGGCCACATCCTGAGTGGATGTGCCTATGGGAACATCTTCCGCCACTTCTTCTTCTGAGCTTTTCGGGATTACAACCCATTCTTGTGAAGTGGAAGGAGGGCTTTCAGGAGCTTCCTCTTGGGTGGAACTGGATTCACCCTCTATTCCTTTTCCCTTGCCTTTTGGCTATTGTTTCGACCAAGGAGGTGCGTTGCCCAACGGAGAGGTTGTGAAATCGACTCCGAGGTAGATGAGCCCGTTCATTCGGCACCAATGCTCTGTTCTGCGCAGAGTTTCCTTGACTCTCTCCTCGATTGTTTGAGGAGCTTTGGTTCTATCAATCACCGTGAAAGGCCAATCATCCCCACCTGTGTCAAGATACACTTGATCCACTTCTTGCTCAGTAGTTTGGTAGCCTTTGGGGATGATGGCCACCCCGTACTGGATGATTTCTGCTAAGGCCAAGTGGGAATGATCCTTCCTCCTGAGCTCAACCTCATGATATATGTCGATGTAGATATCTTCGATCTGAGGGATGTGGATCGGGTTGAGCTTGGCCCTAGGTAGACAATTTCTCGGGTCGAAGGTGGGCCTTGCTGGGAAGTTATGTTTCAAATTCAGCAACTCCAGTTCTGCAAACATGTCCTTTGCTTTGTGGTGAGTGAGACATGTATACCTACCCACTGTGAGGGGGAAAGGAGTTCCACCCTTCTTTCTCTTGAGACACTTCTCATGGTAGGTGATTAGCTGCCTCGACAGCTCCAACAGGATCAACTTGGGACCAGCATACCTCGGTAATTTAGTTGGTTCTCCCAAGAAGTTAACTGCCCTCAGATAGGTGAATGTTGGGAATTGAGTGAACAAGGCCCCCCACTTCTCGGTAGCTACTACAATACTCTTGGTCGTGCGACCATGAGTCATATTACGCCTCGAGGCGATGATGTCGTAGAAGAAGGCATTGTTGATCTTTGTGGACTGGGGAATACTATTTTCCAGCTTCATCTCTGGATAGTATTCATAGGTTTTAACACGGGCCAAACCCGCACCGCATCGAGCCGGATAGTCCCTTTCGAAGGCTGCAGCATAGACCATGTAGGAATTTATATAGAACCTCCCCGTTGTTTTAAGTTGTTGTAGCTCTCCGATATCGTGTTGCTTATGATTTCTACCCACTCAAAGCGTTGATCGGGCACATTTTTGTTCATTGTTTCTAAATATCGCAGCATCCACTTGTGAAAATAATGGGCGTCAGGAAGCCCAAAGACTCTACTCAGGAACGTGATGGTGTCGCTGAGTTCCTCTGAAAAGTCACTACGATGAATGACTTGTGGCCACCGAGTCACCACCTTTTTATTCTTCAAATATACCTCGTTCATCAGCTGCATGCACTGATCTTCATTGTCATCCCAGGCCTTGATGCAGTCTTCCCGGCTTACGGCCACAAAGTGCCGGTGGTGAGGGATGCCGAGCATTATTTCAAAATGGTGGGCAGTGAGGTTGATTATAACCTCACCCTTCTCATTGTGGACACATCTTGTGTCTTTATTGTAGCATCGGGCAACCACCATCATAAATTCATTATTTATAGCGTTAATCGGGATTCCACCAACAAAATGTAGCGCCTTTGCCCATCAATTTGTCCATCCATGGACTTCTTGTGACCCTCTGGGTTCTAGCCCAGAAATCCTCCATGTCAATATGACCCAGTTCTGAGTCTCTGATGTCTAGGTCACACTCGCTTGTGATTCGGGCATTCTGACCCTCTGATATTTATACTTCATTTCTTCTTCTGTGAGCTTGGCTTTACCCTTGGATTTGGTAGGTCTCTTGCTTGATGTTGACATATGTACTTCTGAACTTAATTGCTGATCTGCAAGAATAAGAAGTGAAACCCAACGCAAGAAAGTCATATCAGCTATTTGATCTTCCATTAAAGCGTCAACAGAAGAAAGAGTTAGTGATTTAAGGCCTCAGGGCATAGGGCGCATGAATACTGTAGGTTACAGGGAAAAATGGTATGGTGCACAGGAAAAGAGCTGCTCTGAGGATGAATCGGTGCAAAGGGCGCATGGCGCATGGACGCTGCAGGTTGCATTTTTTTTGTTGTAAGCACAAGTGCGCTTTGCCATGTGTATACATTTTATAAAGGGCGCGAGATAATTTTCATGTTACACAGTGCAGGATGCGCGAAGGGCGCATGTTTAATGCGTGTAACATCATTATTTCATGTACCACGGGAGAACTTTACGCGGTGCATGGAAGGTCTACATAACATGATGTTGTTGTAACAATGGATGCGCCTGCGCCGATTTATCAGTGGTAGTTGGCGCATATAATTTCAATGTTGCATACATGCAGGGTGCGCCAAAGGGCGCATGGTTTTGTAATGTTGCACGCCAGTTTGGTGCGCCAAGATGGCGTAGGGAAAGGGGCTGTAACAAGTGAAGGAAGTGCGCCTTTAGGGCGTAGCTATTCATTGTGTAACAGATATGGTATATGCGCCATTGGCGTGACTGAATGTTGTGTTGCAGGGGTGACAGATGCGCCAAAGGAGGAAAAATTACAGTCTTCTTTTCAGGCCATGATCTTTTTCTGAGGGTTTTACATGTGGTTAAGCTCCTTTTGCAGGGTTTATTGGGTTATGAAGAAGCTTTATTCAGAGAGTTCCAAGCCATTTTTAGGACGAGTTTCCCTTACCCAGATCACGGAAAGAGGAGGAAAAAGCATGGGTAGAGAAAAAGCAAGGAGGGTGGGGAGTTCATGTTTTGACAATCTCTTTTAGCTCAATCCAAACCAGCAAGCAGACAAAAACCAAAGCACAAAACACACAAAAGGAATGAGGACCTCTTACCAGGATATATAACGAAGAAATGTGCAAACGGGTCCACAAAGCGATTTGAAAATGACAGGCAGGTGTCATTGCTAGCAGGTACAGAGAAAAATCACTTGATTTGTGTCGGATGACAATGACACACAGACGCACCTATATATAGGTGAGGTGGCAATAAATGTGCCACCAACTTTTTCAAATGGCGCATGAAAAACACTGTCGACACAAGAAAACATGTGCCCTTGGCGCATTGAAACACTTGCCAACATGAAGTTATGTGCGCCAATGGCGCACCGAAAGTGATGTCGACACAAGAATATGTGCGCCTTTGGTGCACCAAAAAGTGGCGCAACAAAAGTATTGTTGACATGAAGGCGCATGCGCCTTGGCGCATGCAAGAAAGACTCAACATAGTGAGGCGCATCAAAACGCCTGTTGACACCTCAAACCATGCGCCAAAGGACTTAAAGGGGGCGCACAAAACTTGATGTTGCATAGTCATTATGTGCGCCCGACCAAAAAAGACCAAAAATGGCTAAGTTCGGAAAACTAGATTTCTCGGGAAGGGATTTTGCAACGTTCCAACGCAAGGGGTCCCTGACGAGGACCGAGAACAAAATTTTGGTAGGGTTATCTGTAAAATTTCCCTTGCCAATTTTATGGGATAACATGTAGTCATTGTAAAATAAAGGTTTTGAAACTTGAAACAATGTAGGATAGGAGTACCCACAGGGGACAAGAGAACCCAGTGCGCTATTTGTGACTAGATCAGGTGTAGACACAAATATTGTACATTAGACAATTATAGCTCGGTATTATACTAGTATTTAGATGTTTTTCAAGTGTAAAAAGTACCAATTAATCCCACCTTTTTGCCATCTTTGTTTTATTTTTTACTTCGTATTTCCACATACTTATCACCCCATTTTCTAACTTCCCCTAGATTCTAGCCCTAATGTTGGGCAACCCACCCTATCTTGGGTGCCTCGATCTATGTTTAGCCTCTTTCGCTCCTTATTGGGTCACTTATAGCTGGGTGTTCATCTTTATCTTTTCCTCGGTCGGCATTGTTGGGATTAATTGTGAAATTAAACTTGAGAAGCATATAAATATAAACCTTATAAAACCATAATCACCATCCTAGGTCATTGCATCCTATCACTACTATCACTCCATCTAGGGCTGCACCCATTCCACCATCTTACATCCATATAGCACAATACGTTCAAGCTAGGAAATTCTACATCACACACACTCTTAGAGGAGGAGGAATTATATTCATTCTATTCTTTTATGTACATCTTTTATAGCTACCATAGCTCATTATTTCACAAAGTGCAACTAGCATGAGAGCACCTAGGGCACGGCATACACACACTCACTAGAACTACATCGGGGTTCGTAATGTAGTACAAAGACTCAAATGATAATTCCACTAGTTTGGCAGTGAGATCTATCTCGACCCCTTCTTCTTCTTCATGCGGGGCATCATCCAGCTTCATCTAGTGAATCCAAGGTGTAATAGATAAATAGAGTTTCGAGACTTAGTTACGACACCGCCGAACACATTTATTGAGTCTCTGCCGCATTTCACAACACCCAGATTGTAGACCAGGATGCCTGTGGTGCACCAATATATTCCTGAGCACTTGTGTCACTTTTTACAGATCCAAATGTAACGCCCATTAAAACTACCCACTTGAGAACCAAGAACAACCTTTATTAGTTAGGAAAATTATGGAATGATTTTTTTATTAAAAGAATCGACAACCACATTATAAGACAACGATTTTCACTAACGAGTTGGAACAATTCTAATCTACTAGAGTATACTTTTATTTTATTAATAATTATTAGAGGTCATAAGGTCCAAAATTTAGGGTTAGAAGTTTCAATTAGGTTTAGAGGGTAATTCCTCACCATACCCACTCCTTAACGAGATTAAATTTTTAACTTTATTTTTCTACAATTTAATGCATTCAAAATTTTCCTAAATCATTTCCATTGGATAGGAAATTTCTTCACCTTTCCATTGATATAAAAAGTCCTCCTAACTCCTCATAGTTCTCAAGTTATGGGCAGGCGGGCCAAGGGCTAAAATTTTCCCAAGCATGGGCTTTTGGCCCCGGGGGTGAAAATTCGACCAAAGAGCGGGTTGTCCACAGGGGAACTTTGGAAAAAAAGCAGTGTGGTGGAAAAACCCACATTTGCACCCATGCTTCCGCATTCCGCAAGTCCACAGGGACACATGGCACTCCTCCACAAGGCAGCGTGGAAAAGTTTTAAAATTTTCTTAAAATTTTTCGAAAGCGCTAAGTTAAAGGGATCCGCCCTCTCTCGACACCTCATGGTGCCATGTGGCAGCCTCTGATTCAATTTAGGCTGACAAGGTGGCGGGGAAAATTTAGAAAATTTTCCCAAAAAATTTCCTAAGTCCCTAAGGGAAAAATTTGGGCCGCGGGCCCGCCAAGGAAAATTTTCCCAAAATTTGGTGCCAAGAGAGAAAAACTTCAGAGAGCCATAACTTTTGATACAGAGCTCATTTTTCAGAAAACGAGGACTCTATAGAAATATCTTGACGTCCTCTTTGCACAGAGATCATTAATTTTAGGTTTTGATAAAGTTTAAGGGGTCAATTTTAAGAAAATGTCCTGCAAGATTTTACAGTGCGAATTGGTGAATTTTAACTTGTGAGATTTATTCAATTTGATCTTCCTCCTCTCTCAACACGTCAAATATACATGGAGGGTTGTTCCTAAATGGATTTAAGATAGGATTCAAGGTTCAATTTGTCTAAATGATTTGTAATTTGAACATTTCTGTTCCTTGACAGAAAATGACTGCAAAATGATTTGAGCCCGATTTTTCTAAGTTTTGAGATATTTCCTTTTTTCATCTATTTGGACTCGTCTTGGGCTTACTAATTCAATTCAATCATTTAATTTTTCATTTTATTGTTGTAGGTTTGAACTATGCATTTTTGGTTTAATTATTTGCCAGTTTTAAAATTACAAATGATAGGGATCAAATCTTATTGTGTCTATTTGCCATTTTCTTCTTCTAATTATTTAGAATACATCCAATGAAGAGGATAATCCAACCTTCTTCATTGGCCCTAAGCCCCAACCATAACGCAATAAAAGATGTGATCCAACTCATGGAAACAACAGGCTTCCACATCATAATGCAATCTTTCAACATGCACATTTCATAATTAAAAACACGGTCCAAAACAAAACAGTAGTTTTACAACAACATGAAAGACATCACACAAACCTCAAGCTTCATCATGCAAGCCAAAGGAACAAGAACTATGGGGATGCTTCTTATGCCTCCCGAAAGGGGAAATGGGTATCACCACTGGTCTGAGTACAACCCACCAAAGATATATATATATATATCATTTCAAACCCTGTCATGCCCTTATACCTCTCCCAAGTACCCCTTATTCCTCACATTTTCTTATATCTCCACAACCACTTATGGCACCCCATAACAAGTAAAGAAATGCAAGAAATTTCTTTGAAAGGTGGAACCCAAATCCCAACTCCCTTTGCCCTTATACCTCCCTAAAACCACTTGTGCCTCCCACAAACTAACCCCATATTCTTCTCCTACACCATTCCTATTCCATCTACCCAAAAACCCACAATATATACCAAAACATTCACACAAGAACATTTACATAAATAAAAGAAGAGCATTTCAAGATCCAAGCTATTACCTCTCCAAGATGGATTGTTACTAGTTCAAAACAACAAGTCTGCTTCCAATGCAAGAAATCCAAAAATCAACCCAACACAAGCATGCAACAATCTTCCAAAACCTTCTCCAAGCAAGAGCTCCCAAAACAGCAAGAAAATTCACCCAAAATAATTCTCCCCAAAAGTGAAGCAACCCAAAACAAGGCAAGAAATTTGAATTTTATAGAAGAGGGAAGAGAAGAGGATGACGTGGATCCATGTAGGATGTCACATCACACATCCTCAACCCCAATCCTAAAATTTGACTTCATTCTCCAATGCATAATAAATAGGTGGGTGAATAATATGAGAGTTTACTTATACACTCAAATCCAACCCACACCCCAAAGGACAAAAATTAAATCATGTAAGAAAAGTGCTATTAAAACCTATAATTTGTCTTCCCGAATGCATTATAAAAGTCTAAATTTAACCCTCCAACCATAGGAAAGTTTGGTATGTAATTTTAAGATGTGTGGGACAAGTTTAACTTGTCCCACAAGCCTCCAAAATCAGCGTCCAAGGACAATTTCGAAATTCTGAGAAGGTGGAGTGTTTCACACTCAAAAGTTAACTTACACATCACTTACATATTACTTACACATTACTTACATCACTTTAAAAAATGGCCAAGAACTCTATTAATTACATTCTTATGACATCTTTTAATTAATTAACTAAACAATATGATTACTCGCAATAATTACACATCATTTAATAATTAATGAAAGGGTAAAAGCATCACAAAATAAACACATGAAAACATAACAAAGGGACCAAAATAAAGAAAAACATAAAATCCCTTGGTCACATTTAAAGGTGATCCCCCCATGGGAATCCATAACACTAACAAACACACACACAAACAAAACTAGTTGTCATGGTGACCTTGTTGAATTCATCTAGAATTCCAATGTGGTTGGTCTCCAATCCCCCAATGTTTGTTGTGATATTTTAACCTGCAAAACACGAATACCTCCTTCACCTCGTGGCCATATCGAAAATCCAAAATAATATAAATATAATTAAATTTTCAAAATCGTCTAGATATATGAATCACAACAACATCCAGACAATCTAACAATATCATTTACGGTTTATCAACAACTATATCATCATCCAATAATCCTCCATTTCTAGGTCTACTTACAATGTCCAAATATCACAAATCCGAACAACATCCATCATATAACCATGTCCAAAATATAACATCATCAACATATAAAGTGACTCTAATAATCATCATGCATCATATAAGAATCAAATTCAACAATAATCCATGATCAAATATCTAACATCATACTAAATCAAAACTATAATAATGTCCATAATTATGTCCATAATCTAATCAACGAGTGTCATGACTAGTATCAAAAAGGTGTCAAAAATAAAGTGGGCACTACATCCCCTCCCTTAGACTCGACTTCCTCCCGGAAGTCACTTGAAACAAATGTGGAAACTAAACTCGTAGCAAAGTTACATCCTCTCATGTAGCTGCAGTCTCATCATATCTATCCCATTACACCTAAACCTGATCAACCTCTCTCGCCTCGAAATCCATGGGTCCTGCGATCTAAGATGCGAACAGGCTTCACCATCACTTGCCCCTAATCCCGCACCGCAATGATGTCCAATCTAACACATGAGAAGGATCTGCAACATATCTCCTAAGAAATGAAACATGAAACACATCATGTATGCGAGACAAGCTAGGTGGAAATGCTAGACGGTAGGCCAAATTGTCGATACGCTCCAAGATCTCAAAAGGACCCGCGAATCTAGGAGCTAACTTAGAATATTTTCCATAACATATAGGGATCTTATGTGGCTTGACACGAAGGAAAACTTTCATGCCCACATCAAAACGACGGTCGATCCTATGTTGATTTACATACTTTTTTGTTTGTCTTGTGCCTCTCGTAGTCTCTATCTCGATCAAAAACACCTCTTGCTCCATGTCCCGCAACTAAGCTGGTCTAAGAGAAACCCATGTCCTCTAGCCTATCCTAGCTAAGAGGTGTCTTGCACTCTCTACCATATAAATCCTAAAATGAGACATGCCTATAGAACTCAAAACTATTATTGTAGGAAAACTCCACTAAGTACAAGTACTCCTCCCACCTAGACTGCTAATCCATCACATACATCCTAAGCATGTCCTCTAAAACATGATTCACCCGCTCGGTCTATCCATTTTTCTCAAGGTGATATGATGTGCTGAAATTGAACTTTGTCTTAAGGGCATCTTTGCCGCAGTAGTCCAAAATGGGAAGTATACAAAGGATCACGGTCACTAATGATCTTCCATGAGCGAATCCCATACAACCCGACAATCTCATCCAAGTATACATGTGCCAGTGCACTAGCTATATAAGTGGTCTTCACCAGAGAAAATTGAGCCACTTTTGTCAATTTATCAACCGTGACCATGATGGCATCGTGGTGATATCTCGACATCAATATCCCAACAATGAAGTCCATGGAAATGGTGTCCCATTTCCACTCTCGGTATAGCATGAGGAAAGAGAAGGCCAACTGGATTCTGATGCTCGGCCTTAACTCTTTGGCACTCTAAATATCATGACATGAAATGAGCCATGTCTCTACGAAGTCCTCTCCAATGATATAACTGTCTCAAGGTGGCGTGCATCTTCTTCACCCTAGGATGGGCTGAATAGGGTGCACAATGTGCCTCTACCAAGATGTTCTTCCTCAAGCCTCCATCTCTGGGAACATAAATCCAGCCTATGTGCTTGAGAAGGCCATCTGTCTCTAAAAAAAACCATAAAAATTCCCCTCGAGGGGTCTCTGAGACTCGATCTCTGCTCAAACTACAATGTAGAAGTTGTCAAGAGGATGCTGCTGAAGAATCCTACTCCACAAATATGTGCTCACTGAGGTGGCCATAGCCACATGTCTCTATCTACCGAGAGCATCTACTACAACATTCTCCTTGCCTTTCACATTCTCGATCTCCATATCATATTCACAAATCAATTCCATCCAACGCCACTAACGAGCGTTGAGATTGGGCTGCGTGGAGAGGTGGCGAAGACTCAAGTGATCTGTCATGAGTGTGAATCTCCGATCGAGCAGAAAGTGCCTCCATAGAACCAAAGCATGCACAATTTCCACAAGCTCAAGATCATGATTCGAATAATTAAGCTCATAATTTTTTATTTTTTGAGACTCAAAGGCCACTACTCTTGCCCTCCTACATCAACACGCCTCAAGCCTGCGAAAGAATCATCCGTGGAAACAAAAAACTCACCTTGTGGATCTGGCACTGAAAGAATAGGGGCTATAGTGAGACATTCCTCCAGTGTATTAAAGGCCTACTCGCACCTGTCTGACCAAACAAACTTCTTCCCTTTCCTCTGAAGGAAAGTGATGGGGTGAGCAATCTGAGAGAAGTCCTGAACAAATATTCGGTAGTAACTTGCTAATCCCATGAAGTTGCACACCTCAGTCACAGTAGTGGGTGCTGGCCAATCCATAATAGCTCTAATCTTGGAAGGATCGACAGGTGATACCTTCCCCATAAATGATGTGACCCAAATATTACACATCCATCTGAAAGAATGCACACTTCTCCAAGTTCCCATAAAGCTACTGCTCACGAAGACACTGAAGAACCTGGTGAAGGTGCCCCTTGTGCTCCTCATGCGTACGTGAGTAAATCAAAATGTCATCAAAGAAGATGAGCACGAAGTGATCTAAGAAGGTCCTAAATACCCCATTCATCAAACTCATAAACACTACGGGGATTAGTCAAACCAAAAGGCACCACTATGAACTCATAGTGGTCATATCTCGTACGGAAAGTGGTCTTATGAATTTCCACCTATGAAATCCTCGATTGATGATAGTTTGACTTAGGATCAATCTTAAAGAAAATTGTGGCTCCTTTATCTAATCAAACAAATCATCAATATGTGGAAGGGGATAACGATTCTTGATCGTTACTTTGTTCAGATAGCGGTAATCAATACACAACCGCAAGGATCCATCCTTCTTCTTCACAAAAATCACCGGTGCACCCCAAGGGGATACACTAGGATGGATAAGGCCTTTCTCCAAAAGGCCCTTAAGCTGCAACTTGAGCTCACAGAGCTGCTGGGTGGTCATCCGATAAGGTTCTCGTGAGATAGGCTCTGCTCCAGGAACTAGATCTATGTGAAAATCAATCTCACGTGGGGGTGGTGACCTCGAGCTACCCCGAGAAAGACACCTACAAACTCTCTCAAAACGGGGTGATCATCTACCAATGCTCCACTAGACCCATCCTCTAATCGGTCATTAACTGTAATAGCATACATCTGATAACCCCGTTGCACACACTGCTAAAGTTGCATAGTAGAGATGGTGCAAATAGAAATGGGTCTCCTGACCCCTAAAATCACCGACTCAACTCCCAAATGATCTACACAAGATAGAACCTTGTGGCAACAATCCACTCTAGCCTTGTGTGCAGACAACCAATCCATACCCAAGATGACTCCATAAGAGCCCAAAGGAAGGATACGGAGATCCGAGGTAGTGGTGAAAGGTCCCAAATCCACCACACACTCCTTAACTAAGGAGTCTACAAAGATCTTGGCTCCAGAAGCCATCTCAACATCCCAACTATGACCTTACCTAACTTCCACTAGCCTACATCGCTCTACTAAATATGGTGCAATGAAAGAATCAGAAGAACCAGAATCAAACAAAATGGACATAGGAATACCACCAATGCTACGTGCAATCTAAAAAAATATACTCGATGCTCTTCCCGGTGGTTCTCAACCACTACGCATACATCCTATGACTGCACCCCATATCACTGATAGTAGGCTCTGAGATATGTGCCTTACCCTTAGTATTAGGGTTCGTGGGAAATCTCTCGAAATATATCAAGTAACACCACAACAAAAACAACCGCCCGATTCTCTCCCCCTGTGTAGTAGGTCCATCAGTCTTTGTGAGGTCTGTGGTTTGGATCTCGATGATCTAGTTGTAATCTGCTGAGGTCTCTGCTGGCAAGCTCCTACTGAGTGAGTTCTCTAGGCACCCTGTGTCTGATGAGACCCCAGGAGGAGGCCCCATACTCTAACCTCTCTATGCATCAAACCTCTATGGAGGTCAATAAGGTGGGAAGGATCATTCTTATTCTGTTGCTACTACTACTCTTTGGGGTCTAAAGATGACTGTGTTGAACCACTGTCCACCATGAGGAAGAGGTACTTGATCCCTTGATCTATTGTCCCGCATCTGCCGTATGTGGCTCTGGACTCGCCCTCAGTATGTTGGGTCTTTCCTCAAGTCTCTTCTACTATATAGGCCTTCTCGACAACCTCGGGTAACATCTATGGACAATGGATCTGCACTTGCACCTCCAATGTCTAGATTCGGGCCCCGAATGAACTCGTGAATCCTCACCTATGAATCCGCATATAACCAACATACTCGAGTAGATCCAAAAATATACTCTCATACTCGGCCACCGTAAGAGATGCCATTAGAGGTCATGAAACTCATGTATCCACTAATGTATGAACCTCTCGTGAAAATATCTACTCTGAAACGCTCCTCAAAGAGCTCCTGTAATTATCTCGGAATCAACATGGAGCTTCGCTCCTTTTTCCTCCACAAGACACCAGCTCCATCCCTCAGTAGATGGACTACAACACGAGCTTTCGTGTTGCTAGAACAGGGACAAATCTTGAAGCATACACTCAAGCTTACCAACCAGGCCTCTGCTTGAAATCCACCTATGTCACCAGAATAATGTGATGGTCGAAGCTTCAGGATCTCCCTGATGTGATCTACAGTTGTGGTCTGACGGCCTCTAGGTCTCTCTGCATGCTCATCCCTAAGCCTAGGGCTCCGAGACCTCTCTTTATGTCCTGAAACTCGGTCATCCTGTCCCCTCTGTGGTGACTCTACCTTGGCTGACTCTGTATGGGAGTTCTCTCCTCCATGCTCCTCGTTGGGTCAAGGAGATACCTGACCCTCAATGGAAGGGACTCTGTCATGTCTGGCTGCATGTCCTCCTACTGATCCTCTGTGTAGAGCGGCATTAACATCCTGAAGAGTCTGCAAAATTTGGGGTAGGATGGCTGCTACAGCATGATCTAGTGGTGGTAAGTCTAGTTCTATGTGAAAAGACTCCTCATTTTGTTTGCACCTCCCCACTGTAACAAAATGAGAGTTAGTTCATTTTTCTAATTTTTATTCAATTTACATGTTTACTAAAATATGCAATTTATAAACTAAGTTGTTTTCTAGATTTAAAAGTGTGCTAGGTTTAAGTTTCATGTCTCAAGTTTTCTAGTGTGCCCAATGGTACAATATTTTTAACCACGCTCTGATACCAAGTGTAACGCCTGTTAAAACAACCCACTTGAGACCCAAGAACAACCTAGGATTAGTTAGGAAAATTATGGAATAATTTTTTTATTAAAAGAATCTACAACCATGTTACAAGACAACAATTGTCACTAACAAGTTCCGAACAATTCTAATCTACTAGAGTATACTTTTCTTTTATTAATAATTATTATAGATCATAAGGTCCAAAATTTAGGGTAAGAAGTTTCAATTAGGTTCAGAAGGTAATTCCTCACCATACCCACTCCTTAACAGGCTTAAAGTTTCAACTTGATTTTTCTACAATTTAACGCATTCAAAAAAATTCTAAATCATTTCCATTGGATAGGAAATTTCCTCACCTTTCCATTGATATAAATAATTCCTCCTAACTCCTCATATTTCTCAAGTTATGGGTGGCGGGCCTTGGGGTGAAAATTTTCCCCAAGAGCGGGCATGCGAGCCTCGGGGTGAAAATTTTCCCCAAGAGTGAGCATCCTATTGATCACTTGAGATTCTCTCCTTGAATTTCGAAAGTACCTATAACATGAAAAATAGAAGCTCACCTACACAAGGCCACAAACCGCATCAAACTTAAAAATAAATATACAATATGGGGACTTAGACCGACCCCAACGGCACCCCAAGAGTGAACTTATAACCGAGCGGTACACTACATCCTAGACTCCATGTAGTTCTTGTGAGTGTGTGTAGAAATTGTGCCCTAGGATTCCCTTGTGCAAGTTACACTTGATAGCGGGATGTAGCTAAATGTAGCAATGTATTAGAATGTGTGGATAGAATCATGCACAGCTTTATGCATTCATCCTTGTCCCTTGAATGCATGTTAGATGGATTTTTTGAGTGCTTTAGGTTCCTTTTGGATGCAATCTTAAGTGATGATAGTAATGCTTAATGCTTGGTCCTTGATTTTGAACACATAACTATGTATTTATATTATTTTCTTGTTTGAATTTTGTAATTGACAATTGGAAGGCCTACCCATCATCCGAAAAGATGCCCAAAAGGAGGGAGTAAGGTGAGAAAGGGCGGGAGTAGCCCAAAGGGGACAGGAGTGCCTAGGTGTTGTTGTCCTAGTTGGGAATTGGTGTCCGAAGTCATAAAAGATAAATTAGTAAAGTTCCAATTGGGGTGTAGTTTGTGTAATACCAAATAAAAAACAAGAAACAAAGAAAAGAGGAGAAAGACAGTAAATCGAATTACTAGTTTTATTGCTTAGAAATCATATAAATGCTAGTATGTTTTTAGGACCTAGAAATGTAACCAAGTGTGTGGTTTTGTGTCTACAATGTCATCTAGTTCCATTATTTTTCAATCTTTTTCTTTTTAGGACAAAAATGAAGACATTAATTCTCCATTAGTCTAGTGAATTCTTTAACACTATCCTCAATAGGTTTAGAAGAATTATCCATGCTTGATGCTATTGGTTTCTCTTACCAAACTTTGTCTTGTTTTTATTGGCCTTTATCAAGGCTTGAGATCAATTTATTAGCTTCATCTATCTCCTCTCCTACCTACAATGTTAATTATATCTTCGTTATAATTGTTAAAAAAGTCGTAGATAATAAAATATCAAATTGCTACCAAAAATAGTAATGCTTGTACACTTTCTATCATTGAAGGGATACCAATATTTATTTCCATTTCTTATTCCCTATAAAAAGAACAACATTCCTTTTCTTAATAATTTTTGTGTGCGTGTAATATTTATAGTTCAAGACATGTGGGCTCTTTGGCACCCTCATAGGTTTAGCATTTGATTTGATATTATGCTTTAGAATATATGTCATTCCAAAAGTATTTGATTCATCTAAATCCTTTTCCATATAGTTTATATTCTCATATTAAGTTAAAATATTCACAAAAATCATTAAAATTTTTACTTCTTTAGAAAACTATTTGTTTTTCAGAAATAAAAATTATCTTCCACAAATTTTTAAAAATCATAATTTTTTCTATACAAATAAAATGTCCCTAAAATATTCTTACTAATATTTCCTCGAGTTTGATCTAATTATTCCTCATCTTCTCCTTCTTCTTCTTCACTACTATTTCTATGGCTTTCTCCATGATTTGTTGGCATGCTCTTCTTGACCTTAGATTTCATTTGTTTTACCTTAGATTTCATTTGTTTTACCTTGTTTTTCTATTCATTGAAAATAGATTTCTCGTGTCATGTTGCATCGATTGTTACCATCCAAATGATCCAAATCCAGGTGTTGATTGGTCTTGCCAAGTTCTTTTATCCTCCAATTCCCCTCAATTTCCTCTTCTCCCATCACATAAACAAGCCATTCATTTCCTCAATTAAATTAACATTATAAAAATGCAAGTTGGGAATCTCGTTAGGAGTCATCTTTAGTGAATATGGGAACATAGAGTATGAAATTGAGAAAATATCGTGGTATATGAATGGGTTGCATATTTCGATCCAGGATGATTTCAGGATCATCTATGTGTGATCCATGGGAGATACCTATCAACACATTAAGGGTGGAAAAGAAGTTGTTGCACAAACAACAAAGTGTGATACGGGGCGGGAAAGTTCTAACAAGTATATGGATAAAGTGACAATAAGAGACACATGGACAAGATGAAGTCCAAAAACTTAGAAAAAAATTATTTCTATTTTGAGACACAATATAAGACTTAATATTTATTGGGTGACCATTTTGAAGCTCTCCATGTATGTCGAAAAAGGTAAATTTGAAGCGAGGAGCTCATCCAAATGGTTGTTAGCTCCTTGAGATTTGGTATAATGGCTAAAGAGAAGAAGAAGTCAATTAGGGAGATCAATACACAATTAAAGTGGACTCACAACTCCATAACTATATTGTTATTGGTTTGAAAAATGAACTTAGGAGCACAAATAGATGAATTTAGAGAGCTATATAAAGGATCTACACTTTTATTTAGAAAGACTTTTTAAATCACATACAATGTGATGCTGACATATTTGGTCTAGACTCTATTGTAAAGAAAGAAACTCATTATTTTGTAAAGGCTTAACTTAGAGAGAAGCTAGAAAAACTTTGTAGACATGTTAGAGGGATGATAACATCCATATTGAACTCATAAGTGTAGATTCTGCACAATTGTGTGTATAACCCATCATAACCAATTTTACTTTTGCTCTTATGTAGACATAATATTGATAATAGAATTTATATGTTTTCCTTTATGTATTGCATTGAAAAGTGGAGTCCTCACGAACTACGTTCCATTAAGCACATTTATTTGGATTCCTGTTAAAAAAGCATTTCCTGCCTCACAATGTATTGGAGAGTCTGATGGGCAGTGTTTTCATTAGTGCCAAACAATAGAAAATATTTTTATAGTGGACATCTATAAAAATAATTCACCTTCCACATTCATCTTCCTGGTAGTGCCTGTAAAAGACGTGTTTAAGATAGTACCATTAATAAATCAATCTTGGACCATTTTGACTCCCATAAATTTAGGAATAAAAAATTTAAAGAAATCCATATGACTTCCTAACTTTAGTTGAGACGTTTTACTCTTTACAAGCTGCATCATTTCTCCCAAAACTTATGATGTATTCAAGTATCAAGAATTAATTGTTTTGATGAATTCGGGAGTAAAATCTATTTCCATAGGCAGAGTGCATAACGATGTGCACACTTCAACCGACAAATATAACACATAAATATTAAAAATAGAACTTTTATTAATGAATAAAAGACTTTTTAGTCTTAGAGACTGTGTCATTTCTCCCGAAACTTATGCTGCGAGCATTAATTATTATGCACTCAAGAATCAATAAAAAAGAAATTATGCACTCAAGAATCAAAATTTGTTTCCATGGGTACAGTGCATAACCATGTGCATATTTCTGACAGAGAAATATAACAAATTTATATAACTAGCAATTGTTTATGAGTTGCAAACTATGTTAAAGAGGATGACAATGTAAAATTACTTGTTTTTTTTTTAAATATATGTTATATTACTTTATTTATTTTGTGAAATATCTTATGTTTTTTGAGCTTTTAAGTTTGTTTGTTTTTTTTTTTTTTTTTCTAATTATTCATTGAGTTTTGTTGTCGTGTTCAAGTATTCCTCTATAGGGAGCAATCAAAGGTTATTCTCCTATTCATATTTTGGATCATCTTTATCAATAAAGAAATAAGAATCAACTGATGTAAGTCTAATTCTCATTCGACATTCATAGTTCCATCTCAAAGATTTGGAGGCGGAGTCATAAACCATACCTGAAAAGTAGAGTTAGAAACTTGTATGTTGGAGAAGTATGTTACTTGAGCTTAATCTACTTTGTTCCTATAGGTGCCTCTGAAAGTGGAGGTAACAAATAACAAACAAGCGGGTAATATGTATAGAGTAAGATATTTATATGTAGGGAGGAAACATAGGGTGTCTCGTGGAAAAGTGTAATAAATGCCATAGTTTTCTAAAATAACAAGTGGTAAAATTCACCATATAAATTTAGCTTGTGACCATGTTGTTATACATATCATATTGACACGAAATTAGATAATGATAATGAAATTATAAGATGGTGTGAATTTTTGAGGTGTGGAGCTTAGCATTATGTTTGCTACAATCTCATCATTGTCTAATTTTTTTCCAATTTTATTCATGCACTTTGAAATATTTTGGATCATTCCATTCAAGCCTTAACGCATCCTCAACAAACCTCTATATGTATTAAGAGGTTCATTCACCATTGCTCCAAGACTCATACTTGTAATTTTTCCAACATGATTGTTGGTCAACATTCAAAATGAAAATGCATAGAGATTCAAGTGTTAGATATGGAAGGGCCATAAGTTTTCATTAACAAGTTTTTTTTATATTGATATAGGATAACAATGTTAAATGTAGTGCATGAATTTATTTTTATATGACATGTGTTAAATGTGTCATTAATGTATAGGAAGATATGTAAAACTAAGTCTCGCCTCATATTCTTTCTATGCATTTACATTTTTGTGCACCTCATTCTTGTGTAATGCTCAAATGTAAAAGTAGCTTCCTTATCAAGTGTCAATATACCTTATGTTGTATGGATGGTGAAGCCGCATGACATAGTTATAAGTAGGATTTGTCAACGATTTTCACATGTGACCGTGAGGTAGGTGCAAACACGTTGGGTGGAGGATGTCCCATGGGGGCCATAGTTTTTTTCAAAGTTGACAAAAATGAAGGAAGGCAAGTCAGGGTATTGTATTTTTGGAGAGGAAAGTGACAACTAAAAATGTGGCGATGGAAGTACATACAAAAGAGGAAAAGGTTATAAGGTATCTAGCATATCTACATAGATAAGGTGAATAAAGTGTATACTAGATCATATGTTAGGTATACATACAAGTGAAGTTAAAACAAAAAGGAGGTGCAACATCAAATTTATGTTAGGATACACGACCCTAATAAACCCCAATCTAGAAACAATATAAATGCATCCTATCAGGATTGACTTATTTATAAAAATACGTACAAAAAACACTAGAACAAGAAAAACATTAACGTTAATGGGGATTTGTTATATTCCTAATGGTGAAGCTAAATGTGTGTGTAACAAACACCAAACAAACTCATTCTTTCAACCACATGGGGTCTAATTTGAATTTTGATGATGAAGTTTATAGTTTCCTCAAGATAACCAACACAATTAAGAATGTCATACATGGCCATAGGCATGCTTGCAGCCAGATCTATTCTATGTAGCTCCATCAGACATAACTCTTCTTTCTAAAAGTGACATAAAAAGATGGTGTGGCATAGCTTCAAAAGGAGACCAAAGAAACCCATAGACCATTTTTTCAATGAGCACCTCCCTCATGGGCTACTACCGCGATTCCCCAACATTCACAAACAAAAACTCAAAACCATCAAGCCAATCATGCATCAAGAACACACCACATTAGGAGGAAGCACAAGAATAAATCACCACTTGAAGTGCATTGGAATTTTTCCAAGCCTAATCTCTTACTGCGCCCTCCAACAGCTCCCAAATGCCTCAAATGCATTACAACTTTGTGTGGCTTAGAGAATTTAAAGTTGGAAGTCACAAGAGAATTTGGTAACCACTGAGAGTGGCTTGTCTTTTCCTGTGGAAATGTGTAAAAGTGATGACATGAAAAAAAGATTACAAATTCTACGGTGCATTGCTACATTGTATTGTTCCGAAATAGAATGCTCTCATTTAAAGTTTTTCAAATTGTAACATCCGTAAAAATCTCTTTCCCATTATTCTTTGATGGATGTCCACACCCATTTTTTATCGTTTAAGCATCTATTAACAATTTTCCAAGGTTTTTTCATGACATTTTACATACATATCAAGCATAGCACCTGCAAATACAACATCCGAAAAAAAAACTTCCTAATAAGAGCATTTGAGACCTCATGGTCATATGGTTGCTTTGTACACAACGTTAAAAGTTACTAGGCTCCAAGACCTTGTCCCCAAACAAACATGTTAATACGCCTAAACCACCTATTACATCTTTGACACACTATGAATGACCTCTAAAGTGCTTCAAACTCCTAAGCAACCCAAAAATGGTCTTAAATTTTGAATCTTACCTTTTGGAGGGAAATACAAATTTCAAATTTTGAAAGGCCAAAGTCCAAACTAACACCACAATTGCATTCACTGAAAGTTTATAATGTCTTTTCAACAAACCCATTTTTATCAAGTAATATATATGTTTGAAATTTCAAAAAAACAAATGAAAGAAATTCATTCCAGGAGACCACATCTCCTTGAGTTATTTGGTAAAAGGGTTCATGTGATTTGTGTATGTTTCATAGGCTTTATAAATGTCTACAAGAACATTAGTAAATGCAATATTCCACATAAATATACTTTCCATTATGCCTTGATGGATGTCCACACCATGTTCTAAATCTCTTATTTTGGCACGGGATGGGAGTATGCTAACAAAGGGTGTGGAGTTTGGCTTTACATATATGAAATTTATTTACTTGAAAGATTCAAATGTTTTTTAGAAAAATATTTTTGTTCATATCCTACATTTGTAATGAAATTACTTGTATAGATCTTAATATCAACAGTAATAGAACACCAAAGAACACAAGATTGTAGATAAATGATCACAATATGCAAGTAGAATAGCTTAGCCACTTCGAGGGGTAACCTCCAAACCATACAAGAAGACTCAAATGCTCAATCTCCCGCTTAACTACTCGGCTTACTACCACCTATGTATACCAAACATGTGTTATAGTCAATACCAATCGGCCAACCTACTAAACATATGAAAGCATAAATGAATAACATATGACAAGAAGAGAGATTGTGTAAGCCACAAGTCGGCACTATATATCCAATATAAGTTATAGGACTAAGGGCATAGCATGCCTCTCCCCTTCAAAGCAACATTGTCCCCAATGTTGGCAAGCCCTAGATGTTGCTACAGAAATGCTTCATCTTCCCATGTTGCATCCTCAATATTCATATTTTTCCACTTAATCAGAGTGGGTAATGACTCTAGTCCTCAATTATATTTGGAGAGAGCGTCATAAATTTGCACAAATTGATTGAGAAAGAAAGGCTGTGTTGGGACTGTGGGAGGCGTCTTAGTTTGGTTTTCCATGGTGTGTGGGTGGGTACGCATAATTAATCAGACCAATAACTATGTCAATGACCTACTACAACATGCATGATGTGAATGTTCAATGAAAAAAACCTGCCTGAAAGAAATTGCCTGCCATTGAAAAAAACACAGTGAAAATATGCCGGAAAACACGGACGTTGGCCGGCAGAGCTCAACGCCACAATGAAACGCCTTCCGGTGTAAGAATGGAACATTTAAACAATGTAAGAAGTAACAGTTTACAATCTTAGCCATAATCACCTTTTTTTATGCTTAAAGAGATATTACCGAGTTTTGGCAGAGACAGCATAGTGGGAAGATTTTTTACTGTAAGATCCGCTGAATCCGAGTCGCACTGTCATGTGAATTCCCCGTCGGCCTGCATGCTGATTTGCAGGTTGGTCTCCTATTCCAACATGTTTTCTGCTGCATTGACACGGAGTACTATTTCCCTCATTCTCTGCTAAACACAGATCTGGGTTGCCACTGAATGAGCTCGATGACGAATTCCATAGCTTAGACCAAGACATGGGTATGCACCCACTGAGCTGGTTATTCGAGATGTTTACTTGAAGGAGAGACGTCAAACCAACGAGGGCAGAGGGAATGTTACCAGACAAATTGTTGGACGATAAATCCATGGTCGTCACGTGATTCAAATGCCCTAGTGAAGCTGGAATTTCACCATTCAATTTGTTGGTCCCAAGATTCAGTACTTCCAACTTCGAAAGTTGCCCTAATTCTGGAGGAATAGTACCAGTGAGCTCATTCATAGATAGATCTATGAAGCTCAGATTTTGCACAGCCCAAGCTTCGCTGGGATTGCTCCTTGCAACGTGTTTCCCCTCGTTTCAATGTGGTAAACAGTAGGATTGGAAGCCAGGAAATCGGAAGGAAAAGAGCCCGATAGATTGTTGTGGGTCAATATCAACCGCCTCAAACTGGAACACTTGCCAATCTCTGAAGGAATGCTTCCTTCCAACCGATTGCGTCCCACCAGTAGGAGCTCTAACTGACCGGAGGAACAAAGGGCCGGAGGTATTCTTCCAGAAAGCTGGTTCCCTGTGAAATCAATTCCAGTGAGATTGCTCTGACTGCCCAATGGATGTGGTATTGACCCAGAAAGCTGGTTATCAAACAGATACACATATCTGAGACGCTTCAGATTAGCAATCTGTGAAGGTATACTTCCTGTGAGATTGTTGCTGTACAGATACACTTCCTCCAGACATTTCGCTTTTAAAAGTTGTGGAGGAATCGGGCCATGCAGTGAATTATTGGCCAGGAACAAAACTTTCAAACGCCGCAACAGACCAAATTCAGGAGGAATGACCCCACCCAACTTGTTTATATGTAGCCTCAATTCCTTCAACAGACTGCAATTCCCAAGCTCTACAGGGATCTGCCCGGACAAGAGATTTTCACTTAAGTAAAGCTCCGAGAGATGTTTTAGCGATCCGAGGGAAGATGGTATCTGCCCTGTCAGCTGATTTTGGGTAGCAGAAATCATAGCGAGGTTGCTGCAATTTCCCAACTCCCACGGTATTTCTCCACTGAATCGATTGTCGGAGAATTCAACTTCAATGAGATTTGTGCAGTTACCAATTGATTTGGGAACATGGCCTCCAAACTTATTGGAAGTAACATACAAGTACTGTAATTTGGAAAGCCTGCCAAGAGAAGGCGGCAGATTTCCCACCAGCTGATTCTTGTGCAGATAAAGCTCTGTGAGATGCCCACAATTGACTATGGAGGACGGCAATCCTCCTGATAGAGAATTTTCTCCCAACCATAACTTGAGAGCTGGGTGAGATTCCCAACATTGGTTGGGATCTCTCCACTCAAATTGTTGGTGTTCAAGTAGATCACCTCCAACAGGGGAAGCTCAAAATGGAACGAGGAATGCTTCCGCTGAGGAAGTTGTTATAGAGGGACAGTGACGTAAGGCTTTTGAGGGCACTGAACTGGACAGGGATTTGGCCGAGGAGATTATTCTGGGAAAGGTCTAACGACTCCAACTGTTTGCAATTCCCAATCTGAGCAGTAATGGCACCAGAGATATTGTTTGAACCCAAATATAGCTCTTTCAGATTGTGTAAGTCACAGATAGCGGGAGACAACGTTCCAGAGATCTGGCGGTCAGTGAGATTGAGCGTTCGCACAGTGAAATCTGCATGACAGGCGACCCCTTCCCAATTGCAGGGATGTTCATCGGAGGACTTCCAGCTGGTAAAAACATTGGATGGGGAATTGAAGTCGTTGAGGAGAGAAAGCAGAACGGCACCATCACTGCTGAGTGCCCCAATAAAATGCATCTGTGCAGCAATCAGCAGTGGCACAATTAACAGCCACATTTTGATAGTTGTGAGGGACAAGCACATAAACAAACAATTACACACTTTCAGAGTGAATGAGGCAGTGGCAGTATATAAAGAGAAGTGCTACTTTCGTGGAAGGTGTGAGAGAAGCATCTATTCCGTTTGAACGGAGACTGTAAGCCTGTGACTTACACACCGCCCCGCCTACATAAATTAAATGGGTAAAACAGTCCCAGAAGCCTCTAATTTAATGCATTTATTAGTCGGGAACACTGACCGAGCCGGTTAGGGTGAGGAGAATTCGGTCGAATAGAGTACCCTGATAATTATTTTAGAATTGTGTGATTTTCTTTGATCACTTTACTTATTTATTTAGTGTTCTTGTTGTTGAATCCGTCAACCTTCTATACTTCTAATGTGAAAAGGTCACCAGGTGCAAACACCAGGCACGGAATTCAACAATGTATTGAAGACCTTTTCAAATGCATTTACTTCGTCTTAGGGATTTGTTCCATGGAGGAGATCTTCTATATTTTCGCAACATTTGATGTTGACTAAAATATAAAATTGTGTAAAAACGAAAATCAATATTAATGAAAAATGAAAATAAATCATTAAATTTTTTTAAAATTATATTGTTTTTTAATTAATATAATAGTATTTTATAAATGTATTAAGCCTCTGAATTTTGTTTATATTGTTATGTTATAATATCAATGAAAAATAGATCAGTGTGGGTACTTCAAATTTCTTGAACTCAAATAAATAAAATACTCAAAATGAAATAGATAATATTTTACAAATAAGGCTCAACTAATGATTATTGTAAATTTTGTAATATTTGAATACATTTATTGATGACTACATTTTTAATGTTTGATTTCAAAAAGTGATGCCTCTCCAATGCATATTTTGTTTGTAAAATACTTATCTAAAGGGTGTGTAAAATTTGAGATTTCAATTGGATTACTTTAAAAAAATGTCTTCAAGATGTAGTCGTAGAGTTGGATAAAGTGCCCAAGATTATAATGGCATGTTGCATATTACACAATTTCTTACAAATGAATGATGAGCGTGAACTAGAGATAGAAGTAGATCCACGTCTCAATTATGATGTTGAACTATGCAATCACTCTAGAGAGAGAGAGAGAGAGAGAGAGAGAGAGAGAGAAGAAAGGAACACAGAGATATTATGATATATGAATGGTAAAAGCAACGTAATATTAGTTTGGAAAACTCGAGGTAAATTTTTAAAACAAGAAATGAAAAATATTTTGGTGTTAATATTTTATGTACAAGTTTCTTTTTATGAAATTTAAAATATTAATATTTGCTTGAGAAAACCTTTGCAATCCAAATTACACATCTAATATTTGTTCATTACACATTGACAATGTGGAGATAAATTGAGCTTTACTACAACACATGATATTGATCCTTTCATTGTTCATAATAATATAAAATATCATGTATTCTAATATTGGTTCTGAATTTTCTTTTGATAGTTATTACTCTTCTTATTCTAATTATGACATTGACATTGTTTATGCAAAAGAAGAAAAGGAGCCGCCTAAAGACAAAAAAGTGTAGGATAAGAAGGTAGAAACGACACACTATAAACCCATGTAAATTGATGCACAACATATTGAATATCATGTAAATTATTAAAATTTCTAAAAACTAAGGGGTTGTTGGCTTCCATGTAATAATGGTAAAATTTTGTTTTTATTATAAGAATGTCTGAATTTTAGAAGATTCGGTAATCCTTAGAATGGATACAATCACTTATTATCTATTTCACCCTTTCAAATTAAATGTCAAATATTTGTTTTTAAATAATCTCACCGATTTATAAAAGTTTTCATGCTGAAGAAGACTTACCTACACTTTATTAGTGTGAGAATTTCCTTTTGGGTGTATGTGAAAACACAAGAGGAAATCGTCCACTATTCATCTTTCCTAACCCATCTTCCAACCTAGCTAACTCGGTTCCCAACCTATGTGCACAAAAGAGAATGAAAGTGAAATTTCACAAAATAAAGGTTTTCATAAGATTTCTCATCTTAGGGGTGATTATTTTAATCTACACTATGGATATGGACACTTGATCAAGAGTGGAGAGAGGTCATGAGTGAAAGAAACGGTATAATTTTTAGGTCTATAAATTCTAGGTTAGTATCGTAGAAATTCCTAGGCCTTCGCCTAGAAACCACCTCCATTAAAATATCAAGGATCCAAAATAAGATTAAAACCTTGTCAAAAAGTGAGCTAAGTGATCACTCTTCACGCTATATCATAAAGGATCAAAGGCAAGGTAAATTAGCTTCATGAGAAGACACTTGACTCTATGTATGTATAGAAGCTTAATATGTGTTAAATTTCGTTAGAGTTCTCTCAATTACACAAGGTAAACAAACACAATAAAATCTTAATTAAGAATTCAATAAGCGCTTCTTCGATTTCACTATTTAATGAGAGATGTTAGATTTATAGGACCAAATATTATAACTATAATCTCCTACAATCAATCATACCTATAGAACATTATAGGACTCCTTTCTTCTTGTTTCCGGGTTTACTAGGTGTCACTTTGACCCAAATGTTTACATTTTGCAGCAAGATGAGTCCATGTTTATCTTAGTTTTGTACATTGATGGCTTGTTGATTATGGGAAGCTCTTCCTCCATTGTTGATTTTTTCAAGACTACCTTGGGATTTAGATCACTCAGTCTGACTCGGGGATCATCATTTCTCAACCCAAGTATGCCCTTGATTTGTTTGCTAGGTTTAACATGGTTGATTGTAAGCCATCTCCCACTCCCTTCCTTTCTAGAGTCAAGTTAGTAGTTGATTACTCCACTCCCTTAGTCAATCGCACCCTTTATCTCTAATTGATTAAGAGCTTGATCTACTTAACCCATAACAAACCGAATTTATCATTCCTTGTTGGCATTATGTCTAGATTTATACAGGAACCTCATGAGATGCATTGGAAAATAATGAAGTGGTTCCTTCACTATGTTAGAGACACCTACACCAATGACATTCACTACTTTAGAGGGACATATTGATTTATTTAGATATACAGATTCTGATTGGGTTGGTGATCTTGATCATTTGAAATCTACCTTCAGATACAACTTTTCTCTTGATCCGAGTCTTGTTAATTGGTCAAGCAATAAGTAGAACGTAATTGATATATATTCTACGAAGGCAAAATATAGGGGAGCAATCGATGTTGGCACGAAATCTATTTGGTTACTGAGGATTCTGACAGAGTTCGGTATTTAGTTCAGATATCCTATCATCATATATTATGACAACCTTAGAACTATCTCCATCTACATAAATTTAGTTTAGCATCAATGGATGAAGCGCATTTAGATACACATGCACTTCATTCGGATTCGATTCATGGAGACATCATCGATTTGTAGTATTTTCTTAATTTAGACCAGGTTGTAAACATCTTTACCAAACCCTTCACTAAAGCCAAGTTTCTTCACTTGTGCTCTCTTATTGGGGTGAGGTATATTTTAGCCACACATCTACTTCAGGCTTTCTAGTCCCCTTCTCCTCTTCTTCTTCTTCTAGAAATATTGTATTTTGTACATGGGTACCTCATCAGGCCTTGTTGTCGAGACCCATATAACGCATCTTTCTTAGTTTTCTAGGGGGAGTCTTTTTCCTCTTTCTAACTTGTCATGCCTCATCCTAATATTTGATGAAGGGGGTGTTGGTGTGAGGATATTATTTTTACCTTTTATTTATTTATTAGGTTATTTACACCTCACACATGGTGAGTCATCTCACTTATGTGAGTAATAAGTATTTTAGGGAGTTAAATGACAATGAAAATTTTGTCATAGAATCTCTCATATGCGTCATTTTCATATGGGAGTTACATGTTATTCTAGCATCGTAAATTCTCTCTCCATTTTTATAGTATAACAAGTCAAGAATGGGAGTTACACAACACTCCCTGTATGTGCTTCTTCATTTTTTGATATATGAGCATGAGTTGACCATTTTTTGTTATGTTTGTGGAGCCTATTTTTCATGTTAGAGTGTGGTACACCTTACATGTGTTACACTCGAGTATTTTTACTGGCGGTCCCGCTCGCCAATGAGCAGGTCAGGGGGTTCGTGGGTGAAGCCCTGAAGCAAATTTTCATGGGTGGTTTATTAACCCATGGGTAATGGGTAACCATTATGGGTTGTTTTTGGGCCCATGGTTTTTCGGTACCCATTGTTTTGATACCCACGTTTTTGCCCATGGTTTTGATACCCACGGTTTTGTATCAAACTGCTTAAGCAATTGTCTATTTATATGGTCTTATGCATATGATACATAGACAAGAAAATGTATTGTAGATGTGTTTTGAATTTGGGTGTGAATTCTGTAGAGTTTGTTGAGCATAGCTCCAAATGGATCTGGGTATTGTATTGAGAGAGTGGAGGCTTGTAATAAAATCTGAGCAAGTGATTCTTGGTGGATGTAGCCCAAATTAGATGAACCACGTTAAATCTTGTCTCTCTATGTTGTGTTATTTATTATGCACTTTTATTTGAGATCTGTAATATTTTCTGCATATTAGTTTCTATTGTTGCGATTCTGTAAGGGATTATTCCGCATATTTTATCTCTTATTTCCTAAAAATTGGTATCAGAGCCTAGTTTGGTTTGCTGAAGTGTTGAATCATAGGGAAAGTTTTATCTTGAGTGGGAGCTATGGAAAATGATGGAAGATCTAGGGTTGATAAATTCAACGGGCAGAATTTTAGTCTTTGGAAGATGCAGATGGAAGATTACCTTTATCAGAAGGATCTTTATACTCCGTTGTCTAAGAAGGTGAACAAACCCTTGAATATAACAGATGTCGAATGGGATTTTTTGGATCGGAAGGCACTTGGAGCGATCTGACATTGTGTCTTGCATCTTCGGTATTATTTAATGTTTGAAAGGAGAAGACTACAAAAAGAACCGATTGATGCATTAGGGAAGTTGTATGAAAAACCCTTTGCCTCTAATAAGATATTTTTAATGAAAAAGTTGTTTAATATGAAGATGTCGAGAATAGTTGATGGCATATCATTTAAATGATTTCAATACGGTTGTGAATATGCTAGCTTCGATTCTGATAGAATTTGATGAAGAAGTTAGGGATTTATTAATTCGGTGCTCTTTACCATAAAGTTGGAATAGCACATTAATGGTGGTAAGCAACTTGGTTCCAGCTAACTCGAAGTTGAAGTTTGAGGATGTTGTAGGGGTGATTCTAAGCGAGGAAATGCGAATAAAAATCTCGGGAATCTTCTACTTCGGGAATTCTTTGTGATGGAAACTAGAGGGAGACGAGAAGAATAGAGGAAACCATGGAAAATCAAAAGATCGGGCAAGGTCAAAATCCAAGAGCAAGCTTGTATGTTGGAACTGTGGAAAGTCTGCGGGCATGCAAAGAAGGATTGTTGAGAGCTTCGGGACAAGAAGAAACAACGGAAGAAAACAAGGAGGCAAATGTGGCATCGGGTAATGTATGCCAGGATGCTTTGATTCTTTCTTTACATAATATTACAAATCTTGGGTTTTAGATTCAGGGGCTTCTTTTCATGCTACTCCACATAGGCATTATTTTGTTTATTATGTTTAAGGGGATTTTGGGCATGTTTTTCTTGGTGATGATGAGCCTTACAGTATAGTTGGAAAAGGTTCTGTTCAGGTTAAGATGTAGAATGGGAATACATCGCTATTGAAGGATGTCAGACATGTGCCTACATTAAGGAGAAATTTGATATCGGTGGGGCAATTGGTAAGTGATGGTTGTACTGTGATATTTACAGCTGACTCTTGGAAGGTTACCAAGGGTGCTCTTGTGGTGGCAAGAGGTAAGAAGGTTGGAACCTTGTATTTATCCACTAATAGTGCGATGATTGTAATCTTGTGGCTTGAGATGCGAGATACAAAATTATGGCACTATAGGCTCGGTCATATGAGCCATAAGGGCATGGACAATAAAGAATAATTTGCCTAGATATACGAAATAGGTTTGGAGTTACGTGAGGACTACATATATGGGAAATAGAAGCGAGTAAGGTTCCTCGAGGTTGGACCTACAAAGAAAGAGAGTAAGTTAGATCTGGTGCATTCGATGTGTGGGGAGCATTTCGGGTATCATCTCTTGGGGTTCAAGTTATTATGTCACTTTTATTGATGATGCAACAAAGAAATTTTGGGTTTAATGTATTAGAAACAAATATGATGTATTTGACACTTTTGTTAAATGGAAAGCCTTGGTAGAGAATGAAACAGGTCTTAAGCTAAAATGTCTCGGGTCGGATAATGGAGGGTATTGTAGCAATGAATTTAATGAGTCTTTGTTCTAAGAAGGGAATCCAAGGTAAAAGACAGTTCAGAACTCTGCGCGGAGAGAGAATGGGGTATCGAAAGGATGAAACGAGACAATAATGGAACGTCTTTAGGTGCATGAGGTTACATGCAGGACTGCCTCTTTCTTTTTGGGTAGAAGCGGTGAGCACAGCTGTGTACTTGATAAACAGAGGACCCTCAAGTGCCTTAGATGGAGGCATACCTGAGGAGGCTTGGTATGGTAAGAAAGTTGATTATTCATTTCTTAGAGTCTTTAGATGTGAGGTGTTTGTTCATATAGACAAGGATGATAGGACCAAGCTAGAGGCTAAATCAGAAAAATGTACTTTCATTGGTTATGGTGGTGATGACTTTGGATTTAAATGTTGGAGTATTAAGGACAAGAAAATCATTCGGTCTAGGGATGTGGTCTTTAATGAGAAAGTCATGTATAAGCAACAGTTGCAGGAAAACAGGGAAGAATCCAAGAAAGAATATGCAGTGGTAGAGGATCTTCCTGGATGGGACAGTGACCCATGAATCAGTTCAGGAACCGACTCAATAGGAACCCCAAACTCCTACAATGAGGAGTTCTTCTAGGGTAAGAAAAGAACACGAATGTTTTCTCCTTCTCTTTATTATTTATTAGTCACTAATAGTGGAGAGCCGAGAACTTTGATGAATCAATGCGGTAGATGCCGGTAAGAAGTGGGAGCAAGCCATGGATGAGGAGCATAAGTCTCTCATGTAGAACCCGGACTTGGGATTTGGTGAAGCTCTTTGGAAGGCAAAAGAGCATTGCGAGAACAAGTGGGTGTACAGAGTTAAAGACGAAGAAGGAGGAAAGAAAAGATATAAGGCCCGGTTGGTGGTCAAGGGGTTTGCACAGAAACAAGGTATAGATTTTGATGAGATATTTTCTCCTGTAGTAAAAATGACTTCTATTAGAACTGTTCTTGGAATAGTGGCAACAAAAGACTTGCACTTAGAATAGTTAGATGTAAAGACTGCATTTCTCCATGGTGATTTGGAGGAGGAACTATATATGCAGCAACCAGAGGGCTATGAGGTCAAAGGTAAAGAGGAGATGGTGTGTAAACTGAAGAAGAGCTTGTATGGCTTGAAACAAGCTCCACGTCAATGGTATAAGAAGTTTGATAGCTTCATGATGGAGCAAGGTTATATTAGATGTCATTCTAACCATTGCGTGTATACAAAGAAATTTGAGGATGGAAGTTTGTTGATGACATGTTGGTTGTAGGTAAAAACATGCAAGAAATAAAAGTACTCAAGAAACAACTAAGTGAATCCTTTGATATGAAGGATTTGGGGCAGCCAAACAAATCCTTGGTATGAGGATAACTCGGGATAGGAAGGAATGGAAGCTGAATTTATCTCAGGAAGAGTACATTAAGAAGGTATTGGATAGGTTTAACATGCAGGATGCTAAATCGGTTGGGACTCCTTTGGCAGCCCATTTTAAGTTATCAAAGGAGGACTGTCCCAAGACAGAGCAGGAAAGAAACCAAATGTCCAAGGTACCTTACTCATCAGTAGTTGGCAGTTTGATGTATGCTATGGTGTGCACTAGGCCTGATATTGCCCATGTAGTGGGATCTTTGAGTAGATTTATGAGTGATCCGGGTAAAGAGCATTGTGGTAGTAAAGTGGATCCTTCGTTATTTGAGAGGGACCATGGGGACATTTTTGTGCTACGGTGGATCGACACCACTTTGCGTGGTTATGTAGATTCAAACATGGCTGGAGATGTAGAAAGTAGGAGGAGCACGACGGCAGTTATAGTTACACTTTAGGTGGGACATCAGTGAGCTAGATTTCACGACTACAGAAGCTAGTGGCTTTGTCAACCACGGAGGCTGAGTATGTTGCTGCCACAGAGGCAAGCAAAGAGATGATTTGGTTATAACAATTGCTTCAGGAGTTGGCACATAAGCGGAGGAATGTAAGCTACATAGTGATAGTCGATTGTTATACACCTAGCTAAGAACTCGCTTTCGACTCCCGGGATGAAGCATATACAGTTGAGATATCACTTCATCAGGATAGCTTTGGAGGAATTTAAGTTGAAGTTGGAGAAGATTCATACCAGTCAGAATCCTGCAAACATGATGACCAAGGTGGTCATAAGGGATAAACTAAAGCTATGTTCAGCTTTGGTTGGCCTTCGTGGATGACAATGAAGGGTTGAGAATCTTGCTCGGTGGAAATCAGTCTCAAGTGGGAGATTGTTATGTTTGTGTAACCTATTTTCATGTAAGAGTGTGGTACACCTTCTATGTGTTACACTCGGGTATTTTTACAGTGTCTCGCTCACTTGGTGAGCGGGTCGGGGGTTCGAGGGCAAAGCCCGAAGCAGATTTTCATGGGTGGTTTATTAACCCATGGGTAATGGTAATCTGTTATGGGCTGTTTTTTTTGGGCTCATGGTTTTCGGTACCCATTGTTTTGATACCCATGGTTTTTTGCCCATGGTTTTGATACCACGGTTTATGCCCATGGTTTTGATACCCACGGTTTTGTATCAAACTACTTAAGCAATTGTCTATTTATATGGTCTTATGCATATGATATATAGACAAGAAAATGTATTGCGAGATGTGTTTTGAATTCGGTGTGAATTCCGCAGAGAGTTTGTTGAGCATAGCTCCAAACGGATCTGGTATTGTATTGAGAGAGTGGAGGCTTGTAATAAAATTTGAGCAAGTGATTTTTGATGGACGTAGCCCAATTTGGGTGAACCACATTAAATCTTGTCTCTCGTGTTGTGTTATTTATTCTCGCACTTTTATATAAGATCTGTAATATTTTCTTTATTAGTATCTCTTGTTGCGATTCTATAAGGGATTATTCCGCATATTTTATCTCTTATTTCCTAACATTTTTCTTATGCATAAGTTCCTTGAGATTAATTTTATTGCTAATTACTTGGATTATTTACGTGTTTTCATTTAGAGTGTAACTCGGTCGATGTGTATGCATTTATGGAGATCTTTGTGCCCCCTTTCAAGAAATATGATTTTCATTGGTTCAAAAAGGATAAAGAAGTTTGGGTATAAACATGTATAAGGGATACTATATGGGAACTAAATCTTTATAGAGGTCATGAATCTATCTAAGAGTATTATTTTGATTTTAATTATTATAAATAGGTTTACTCGGATCTGTAAGTTCTAATTTTTAATAGATTGATATGATACATCTATGCGGTATCTAAATTTTATTCTCCTTTGTCAAACCCTAACTGTTTTCCCTAAAGATGAGTGTTATCACTTCAAAGTGCACCCTAGATGAAGAAGTAGGATTAATCCTTCTCTTCGGTTGATACATTGCAACTTCTCTCGAGTTGTGGGTGACACGAGTTGAGAAGAACCTCCATAGTGGATTGGTTCCCTAGATCTATCACCTAATTAGTTCTCTAGCATGGGTTCGGGAGAGAAACAAACACAAACTTAACAGAAATCATGTAAAATAGGTGATACACCAATGTGTTGGAGACTTATGACTACACAAAACACACTTATTCTAAAGACTTGAAAATAATCACTTCATCTATTGTTTGATTAACTTCTACACTTCACAAAAGGCATTAATAAGTTGTTGGAAAAGGATGGGAGGGCATATTTAAAGTCTATTCCATTTCCAAAACCTAGTCAACAATCTAACATGCACTTGAAATGATCTGCAAAAATCTGCAAAACTAATGGAGGTGTTTGAAACTCATGATTATATAAAGGAAATAAAAAATTCACTAGCACATATTAATAACTTCCTATAACACACTTCAAAAGCTGCAAATGGAGGAAAATTAGTCTTCTATTGCTTCAACAAGGTGTTGTAGTACAAAATTATCATAGCCTTATGCATGACGAATGATAAGATCCCCTTTCTTGCTTAAAATACAAGTGTACATATAGCAAAATGGAGGAGCTAACTCAACTCACTCTCCAAAAATAGCACTTCTACGTAAGTTTGAGACTCTAGTTAGATAATTAGAGACAAATCCAATATTAGAAATTATTACCTTCCATGCATAATTTGACCTCTTTTCAAATAAATAAACTTCCTAATAATAATAAGGTAAAATCACTATCATGCACAAGGTCTAAAAGGATAAAATTGGGTTTTACATGGTCTATTCTCCTTTGTTGACCCAGTCAATCCCCATTCAAACTCACCTTTTGCAAAAACTAAGGTAATAAATCCAAGTTTAGCTAAGATTAAGGTAATATTCCCCACCTTTGCCTTGGGCACACATGTATGGCTAATAATGTGTTTCTTTTGACTTTGGTTTAGCATGATTATCTCCACATGCAAAAAGGGTATGATAATTAAAAACATTGAAAAATATCCCATCTACATGGGAATTTTGGGAAATTATGATTGTAATATATATTAATCAATGGTTTAACCATGGTTAAATTCACTCACTCAATCATGCCTAATTAGGGCTTAAACCCTATAATCCATTTCATTTGGTATCTTGCAAAGTGGGTGAAGGCTCTAGAGGAAAAACCCTACAAATTTTTTAATGATAGATGCCATGGATAGAGGTTTTTTGAGCTTTGTGTTGAACATCATCACACTTGGCCACCATTTTTACACATGTTCATGTTGTGTTTTATCTCGGCCCAAGGCAGGGAAGCCATTTTTGTAGTTGAAACTCCGCAATTTGGAGGGGGTTTTCGGTTTTGAGCCATGACTACCATTTTGGAGAGCTCAAGCTCTTGATGCCATGGATTTGAAGCTTGTTTTTCACAACTCAAGTTGTGCATGTTTTTTCATCTTGTTCTCTAGAAAATGTAGACACTAAATCACACTTGGGTTCTATGTTTTTCTTGGCCTAAGTCATGGCCGCCATTTTGGAGAGCTCAAGATCTTGATGCCATGGATTTTAAGATTTTTTTTTTTCACAACTCGATTTGTGCATGATTTTTCATCTTGTTCTCTAGAAACCTGTAGACACTAAATCACGCACTTGGGTACATTCCTAGGTCCAGATCACAAATTATTATTCATATTATTCATAAGGAAGAAAACTAATAATTGACATCTATCTTTGCCTCTTTTATGTCTTTTTGGTTTCCTCTTTTGTCTTACACACCCCACAACACATTTTGACCTTCATTGCTTTATCTTTCTTGACTTTGGACACCGGCGCAAAGCTAAGGTGTTAGCACCCAGTGCCCTAATCCCCTATGGGTGCCATGACCTCTTTTTATCTTTCTCACCCCTTTTGGGTCTCTTTTATCTTTTGGGAATATTTTTTTCTTATGGGTCGATATTTTAGTTTTCAATTACAAAATTCAAACACGGGAATCATATAAATAAAAGTCTATGTGACCATAATTAAGGACCAAGCTTTAACCATCTATTACCACCACCTAAGGTTGTATGCAAAGGCATTCTAAGAGAATCAAGGCATCCATCAAGGGATAAGGGACTGTATTTTCTACATACACACATAGGAGGGGAAGTTCATTTTTCCATTTACACATCTATCTACATTGATACATCTATTTATTGCTCATTATCAAGTACATCTTGCACAAGAGCTTCCTAGGGCATGATTCTACACACACACACACAAAAATGCATAGAGTCTGAGATGTAGTGCTACGCTCAGTCGTAAGTTCACTCAGTTAGGTGACCAAGTCGGGATCAGTCTGACTCCCCATTTGCATCTTTTTATTTTTAGGATTTGATGTTTTGGGGTTTTATAGGAGATCATTTGTTTTCCAAGTTACTTTTGAATTTTGCATACATATTGTGACATACGGAGACTAACAGTGAAGGTTAGTGACCACCTTGAGACATAAGAAAAACCAGATTGTGAGAATTTTTGAAGTCATGGGTGCCTACAAGAGGTCTCTAGCGCTTAAGTGCCATGGTTCACTTATTCCAGAAGTTGCATAATTTCCTAAGTGTGGTCACAATAGTCTTCCCTCATGTTTCATCATTTTCCATCCCGACATACTTCGGGATCAAGTGTAAAATTAGCTAATTCTCGTATTCCCTCTCTTGCACTTGTTTTAATTTATATTTTCTTATTTCTTTTGTAATATTTGTGCTTTAGTGAATATTTATTATATGTGACTCTGCATATCCTAATAATTTAATAATAATTTTATTTTTGTTAAATCTTTTGTGAACCCCACTCATGATCATTCAATCGGATCCTTCTTTGGCCCATCATCTTTTCTATCATGGCTCCCGAGGTTCGTCAAATATATTTTTCTCCATTACTTCAAATGCATTCACCCTACAAATAGGTTCTTGAAAAATCCCTAAACACTATGTTTCTCCCTAAAGATACGCCACTGCTCAAGTAAGCACCATTTTCTATCGTCTCTTTGATGACCCTAGCCTTCATGATCCTCCATCCAATCAACCCATCTTATAGTCAATTCAAGCCTTGCATTATTTATTTCAAGATAAATTTCAAGCTATGGAATCAATGATTATATCTCTTAAATTTGAAATTCCACATTTCAAGGATGTTACTCAGGACCATGCTACTTCTTGTTTTACATCTCATTCTACTTCTATGTCTCGTACATGTGCTCATATTAGTGCACCTTACGTCTTACTACCACCGGAACCTCTCAAGTTTGAGCTCAATGCTAAGAAACATGAAATACTTCCTGAGCTTTGTATTCATAAATTGATCATTCTACCACATATTCACTATTATCCTCCTTATCATCTTACTAACTATCAAGGTCTCCCATTTTGTAATTATCATCACATCAATAGACATCATGACAATAATTACTATGCTTTACAATGAATAATCAAACATCTTGAGCGTCAAGGATTGATCACATTCGTTACACAACATTTTGTTGCATGCCCATCTACACATGCTACATCCAAATGGGCTCCTAAATCTACTCCTATGTCTAATGAGCAGCATACTATCACTTCTAATGTTACTTCATCGGTCAGTCAAGTGTTACATATTCAATCCATTCAAGGTAAGAAACCTCCTCTAAATATTGGTACATTACCTCTTCCTCTAAGATCTTCTACAACGTTACCAATCCCCAATAAGCATTCACTCACTAAGCAAGACCAACACACTCTAGCTGGCCTCTTTCAAATTCCATCATTCAAGGTCCCTTCACCACCTCCACTTCAGAAACCAATCATTTTTTTCAACGAAACTACTCCCTACATTGATCCCTTTAGCAACATCGACTATATTTTCACTTCTCATACAATTGGGGGGCATCATGCTTACTCCCCCCTTTTAGCATTATTAGATTTCTCGCATTTCTACTATCACGTTATGTGCTTGATATCTAGTCTTGTTTATTGGTTCATACTAGACTATTGAGGGGTATTTTCTAAATGAACCTCATCTCATGTTCATCCACATCCACTCAGGGGGCATGTTGATCCTATCACATTCACATTGCATATCATTCCATCTAAATCACTCATAGCATATTACATATCTTGGTTGCACATTACTCTGGTTTGCCTATACTCATGTGTACACTTTTATTCCTATGTTAGTCGGATATCTAGTGCAATTTTTAGGTCTATAAACTCTAGGTTAGTATCGGAGAAATTCCTAGGTCTTCGCCTAGAAACCACCTCCATTACAATATCAAGGATCCAAAAATAGGATTAAAACCTTGTCAAAAGTGAGCTAAGTGATCACTCTTCACGCTAGATCATAAAGGATCAAAGGCAAGGTAAATTAGCTTCATGAGAAGACACTTGACTCTATGTATGTATAGAATCTTAATATGTGTTAAATTTCGTTAGATTTCTCTCAATTACACAAGGTAAACACACACAATAAAATCTTAATCAAGAATTCAATAAGTAGTTCTTCGATTTCACTATTTAGTGAGAGACGTTAGATTTATAGGACCAAATATTATAACTATAATCTCCTACAATCAATCATACCTATAGAACATTATAGGACTCCTTTCTTCTCATTTTTGGGTTTACTAGATGTCACTTTGAGCCAAATGTTTACATTTTGCAGCAAGATGAGTACATGTTTATCTTAGTTTTGTACATTGATGACTTGTTGATTATGGGAAGCTCTTCCTCCATTGTTGATTTTTTCAAGACTACCTTAGGATTCAAATCACTCGGTCGACTCGGGATCAACATTTCTCAACCCAAGTATGCCCTTCATTTGTTTGTTAGGTTTAACATGGTAGATTGTAAGCCATCTCCCACTCCCTTCCTTTCTAGATTCAAGTTAGTAGCTGATTACTCCACTCCATTAGTCAATTTCACCCTTTATCACTAATTGATTAAGAGCTTGATGTACTTAACCCATAACAAACTGGATTTATCATTCCTTGTTGGCATTATGTCTAGATTTATACAGGAACCTCATGAGATGCATTGGAAAATAATGAATTGGTTCCTTCACTATATTAGAGACACCTACACTAATGACATTCACTAATTTAGAGGGACATATTGATTTATTTAGATATACATATTGTGATTGGGTTGGTGATCTCGATCATTTGAAATCTACCTTTGGATGCAACTTTTCTCTTGGTCCGATTCTTGTCGGTTGGTCAAGTAATAAGTAGAATGTAATTGATATATGTTCTATGAAGGAAAAATATAGGGAGCAAATCAATGTTGGCATGAAAGCTATTTGGTTACTGAGGATTCTAACAGTTCGGTATTTAGTTCATATATCTTATCTCATTAGCGTAATATTTCATTTGTTATTACATTGTAGTTATTGTGTGTGGGTGGATAGTTAAGGACAGGTGGTAGATAATTGTTTATTGTAACCACCTTCCCTTCCCTCCATGGTGTTTATATGCATTGGCTTGCTTTGCATTAATCAAAATGAAGATTATGTGATTGTCTTTTGGTTTGTATCTTCTGTTCATAATGTGAAGGAGTTCATTTGTTTTATTGGATGGTGTTTCCAAAGTTTATCCTCCTCCTGGAGCAAACATTGGTATCAGAAAAATGGGGGAGGTGGCTGCAGGAGGAGAAGTGTGACTGCATCGAGGTGATCTCGGTATAGTAGAAAACTAGCGTAGTGGTGTGGTGCTTGATTTTTTTACCGGTTTGGTTACAGACTGAGACACCAAGCCACAATCTACTTATGTCTTCCTTCTCCTGAGTCTGCAGCTGGAAAGTTTTAACGATGTCCCATCAGTAAATTCTATTTTAATTATTTATTTGTGTATCCTATTTCTATGTCTCAGCCGTGTGAGGAAAAGGAGAAACTAGTTGGAGAAGTTAGTTATACGTTTTGGCATTTGGATTGAACAAAATCATGTGAATTTGAGTTGGATCTCATACCTGATGCTATATCCATCTTGGTAATAGCCAACGGTTGGTGAGTCGTGAGGAGAAGCCGAGAAGAAGAAGACGACATCACATTTATCGAGGGGGAATACATCGACGCTTTTCAAAATTCCTAATTCATCACCGCCTCGAAGATTTGGAAGCCATTCTCCTCGCAGACGATGACACGCTTCATTATCCTCTGAAAATTGACTTTGCAGAGCTTCTGGAAGCAAACCCTCCTCTGGACAAATCCCTTTACACTCAACCCATCAAGCTCTTGCCCTTATTTGATGACACGTCTCGTTTAGCCCAGGGTGTGGTTCTTGAAGCACACAAACACAATGAGGATATGGCCATCAAGGAGAATGTTCATGTTCATCTTGATGTGAATGGCTCTGCTATGGATTTCCCAGAAACCCAACCATCCATTGGATGTGTGAGAGTGAAGGATATTGGAAAACTAATCACAATAAAAGGAACGGTTATCCGATCTGGTGCAATAAAAATGCTTGAAGGAGAGAGAGAATATGAATGCGCCAAATGTAAGCATAGGTTTAAAGTTTTTCTAGAATTAGAGACTAGAAATACTGCTAGGCAATCGATAAAAATAAATAAGGGCCTAAACAAGAGATTGAATGTCACTATTTTCAGAAGAAAGGTCGACAATGTGGAACTGTCATAGCCGAGCAAGAGATGTTCTACAAGGAAATATAAAACACAATGGAGCTAATACTGCTCATATAGAAGATCCACAAGATTCTGATGAGAGTGAGGAAGTTGTTGATGAGATTGGCTTCACATCATCTCTAGTACTGTAAGTAGTAACTAAGGAGGACGAAGGATAACGAAGGCTGGAGGAAATCCAGTGACCTCTTGCAAGCTACAAGCGATGAGGCCGCCGATAGAGATTGTGGCAGAATAAGGTATTGAGGACCTATTCCTCAATTTTGGTTTGTTTATTTCAGTTTTGTGTTGGTTGTTTTGTTTTTTTTTCAATAAAGTGCAGATATTGCATAGTTTCCTGTTTGAGATCTCCTAAATTGAAAAGCGTCGTGGGGAACAGAAAAGCACTTAAAGCAGCACATGGTACTTGAAGTTGGGTTCGTGGTAATCCTGTAAAACCACCGAGGTATCATCCTCTTGGGTTCACGATACGCCTGTAAAACCACCGAGGTAAAATCCTCTTGGTTCGTGGTAAGCCTGTAAAACCACCAAGGTGAATCACAAAAGTGCTCCTGTCCCTCTAGGTTTATGGTCAACCTTAGAAAAACCATGTGGATCGAGACCATGTAGGCACATGCTCGTGTGAAGACCCTCTTTTCGGTGTTCTCATTAAGGGGGACCTATTATCAGGAAATGTATGTTTGTACGAACAATGTAATAAGGGGGAATGTTAGTGTAATATTTCATTTGTTATTACATTGTAGTTATTGTGTGCGGGTGGATAGTTAAGGACAGGTGGCAGATAACTATTTATTGTAACCACCTTCCCTTTCCTCCGTGGTGTTTATATGCGTTGGCTTGCTTTGCATTAATCAGAATGAAGATTATGTGATTGTATTTTGGTTTGTATATTCTATTCATAATGTGAAGGAGTTCATTTGTTTTATTCGGGTGTTTCCAAAGTTTATCCTCCTCCTGGAGCAAACACTATCATCATCTATTGTGACAACCTTATAACTATCTCCATCTACATAAATTTAGTTTAGCATTAATGGATGAAGTGCATTTAGATACACATGCACTTCATTCAGAGTCTATTCATGGAGACATCATCAATTTTTAGTATTTTCATAATTCGAGTAGGTTGCGGACATCTTTACTGGACCCTTTACTAAAGCCAAGTTTCTTCACTTGTGCTCTCTTCTTGGGGTGATGTATATTTTAGCCACACATCTACTTCAGGATTTCTAGTCCCCTTCTCCTCTTCTTCTTCTTCTAGAAATATTGTATTTTGTACATGGGTACTATTGTTGCCAAATCACTACACCCTCTGAATGGCCAGGATGTGAATAGGATGTTCAGTGTGATTGGGACACATGGGATCACCTCTCAAGCCATGGGACTTGGGCTCGAAGTGAACCTCCAGAGAAGGTCAGCTTCCTCTTCCTAAACTAAGTGTTGTACTACTCCTAGTGTAACAAAAATGATTATCTAATCCTATGCTAACATTTTCATGGGGTTTTAGGGAAAGAGATTTACTAGAAATGAAACTATACTAGGGATGGTGATGCACCAAATAAAGGGTGTTTCCAGACTCAGGAAGGGTTAATTTGAAGAGGGTGTGTGCACCATAGGTCAACTTCACCTACTGTAACTTAAAGAGGGTACAAGATACCACAAACTAAGAGACATGCGTTCCCTTTGTTAAACTTTATCAGATCGAGAAATATATCAGTTTCCCAATGAAGAAGGATGAACTCAAGAAGGGTGAATAGACACCACAACTCAACTGCATGCAATACTCCACCACTCGATAAGCACAGAACTCCAAGAACCTACAATAGAAACTTAAACTTACATAGTGTACCTGCAAGTATGAGAAAGGCACAAAGAAGCACAAAAGGATGAAAGGACCAAGATTAGTCACAAAACACACACTTTTATTGCTTCAATAACATGCACAATGCATCATACATTCAGAAGAGGCAATAGTTGCCATTACAGTCTTGAAGAGGAAGCTTGAAAGTTCTCTCAACACACAAGAACAACTTGCAGAAGAGAGAGGACTCTTGAAAAGCATACACTCGCCTAAGATATCTAACTGTCCAACTTGTCTGACTGTTGGAACCCTTTGAAATGAGCTTCCAACTTACATTTATAGAATAATATGTGAGAAAGAAGAGGAAATGTCATAATTACATTCCTAAATTGAAGGCACATGATGTATTTATTACAATTAGTTGAACCACTTTAGAATCTTCCATCATGTGTGATTAATATCCAGTTGACCTAGTCTTCTCAACTAATTAAAAGAATATTTAAATAAAATATTTAAATAATAATAATAAATATTTTAGTTAAAATATTAAATTAATTAACATAATGTCAGGACCCCCTATTGACCCATTTGACTTGAAGAGGAGGGGGGTCCATGTGAATAGAGTCTGGACATAGCCCAACTCGGTGAGTTTTGAATCCTCTAACTCGGTGTTGCACTCAATTTTGAACCCCACACCAACTCTTTCCTTACCTTGGCAATCGAGCTCTTTTGCATTGAGTCCTTCGAATGGTGAGCTATCAAACTTGATTCTTATCGTTTTCCTTGGTTAACTCGAGGCCATTTATGCATTCCACATTGCCTTTCGTGAAACATATGTGAGCTTCCCCACAAAGTCACCGAGCTCCATTGGTTAGTTTTATCCTTTCCGAGTTCCATTTTTCCATGAGCTTGGTTCATTCTCTACATGCTCATCCTCTATAAGCTTGACCGAGCCAATTTACCCCACCATCATGGCTTTTTGAACACCTTGTGAGCTAATCAAAATGAACTCAATTCTCCACAACTCATCTTTCACTAGCTCTTCTCGATGCTCATGCATAGGGTTCCTTGACTGAGTTGTATATCTTCCTCATTAAGCCAAAATGCATGTAGATCCTATGAACCTAGCCTGACGTAAGTTAAGACTCACCTCACGAATGCCACTGCTATGGTCTTGCTTCAAACTCCAAATCGAGCCATTTTGAATTACCAAGCCACCTACATGCATCATGAACATGAAGCTTTAAGCTTGAAATTGAAAGCCTCTACAAATACATTAAACTTCGACACCCGCATGAAGCTTAGTCTTTATCTCGACTTGGTACCAACGTTTCCACAATATGAAAATTTTGACTCTAAATCATACTTCGTGGCTTTGTTCTATAATACATTGGTGACCCACAGAGGTTAAACAATTCAATGAATTTAAATTATTTCACTCCTGCATGTTGCACTATTTAGAAATGATTTTTGAGCTATGAAAATTGTTAGGGATCACGTCACGTGGCCCTGTCAACACTCAATCGATTGATTTCTCTGTGATAGCTCTAGCTTGATAGATAGAGTTATTTCTTCTTGTTTTGGACCACATATTCACATGCATTCCACGTTCAAACTCCATGAAACAACACTCTGCAATGACTTGAATCACCTATACAGCTCCCTGGCCCTGAAAGGCATCTACCGTATTGATATATAAACCTTTTCCTTCATCAGATTTGAGGACAACATCAAACTCTCGGTGTAAACATTTCAGCTGTAGCTTGTAAGGTGTGATAATTCCAACAAAAACCTTTATGCTTGCCAACTTAGTGACTCGTTGAAGATGCTCATATAATTGCAAAGAAAATCATGCTTCATGAATATTCTGATATGAAACAGATCCACCTCTATGAGATTCACTTCCATGAGTTACATCGTAAAACAAGTAAGGTCTCAATAGAGAATCTTTGTAATAAATTTCATCAGGTCTCCTGGTAACACTCTCACTATCACTTAATCGATTTTGATAAAAATATCTTGAAGGAAAATCCTGAATTTGAGGATGCATTCGATACTAAACAGATAACAACATAGTTGGACAACCTGCTTGTTGGAAGCACTCAAAAAGGCTTCTACTATACTGCAACATGCCTGTTGCCTGGTGCGTGGGAGCTTGTCACCTATCCCTTCCATCTGGTTCAACTTGATCATGCCAAACACCATCGAGTTCAAATTGATTGGCCTTTCTTTCCTCACATCCTTTGATCTCCATGCATTGGTTAATGCCGACTCAGGCCTCAACTCAGTCTTGATTCCCATTTGAAAACACTTGTTATTCATTTTACCGATATCCTTTCAATGTTTGGTGTTCCTCACTTTGTGATGCATTCAAGGTCCATGCGCCACTCCACTCGGCATTTGACTCATTCTTCCAACTTGGCGTCATTCCTTATTCACCTGTTTATATGGCAATTCACTCGCCATACCTCGGTCATCAACTTCCTCCTCCAAATTCACCAACGTGCTCTGATCCTCTGTTTACATGGCCTATGCGGAAGTCTCATGTTGGTTTTCCATCCCAATATTTCCAATTGACCATGCTTTCCTGAATCTCCCCTACGCGGAGTTAACAGCTTGGCCTGCCATCTCCAATGTCTCAAACTCGACATACTAGCTCTAAATCCCCACGTAATGGCTCGGCCACATTAATCCACGGGGCCCGACCTCAGCTTCACCACACAAACTTGGCAAGTAAGTTCCTTATCTCCACAATTCCCACCAGTGCACGGATCACCATGATTTTTTTCCCCGCTGAGTCGAGTTGGTTAATTCGGATACACTCTGAATTTGCATTTTAAATGCATCGGCTCTATTGCGAGTTGTTCCCTCCAACGAACATTCTAACTGCAATGCATTTGGTTATGAATGGAGGGGATCCAGGCTGCATCTCCCTTTTACCATCTGGTTTTGCAATCATTCCAGAAGGACCCCAATGCAGGGGGCCTCTTGCAGTATCTGAATCTGGAAGGAGCCTAAGTAGTTTGCAAGTGGGAGGATCTCTCTTGATGGTTGCTTTCCAAATACTTGGTCAGTAGTCTTCCTAATTCTAAGCTAACAATGGAGTCTGTGGAGACTGTAAACAATCTGATAACCAGCACAGTGAGGAAGATAAAGGGAGCTTTGAGCGTAGAACTGAAATTCTCCTAGGAAAGTGTTGTGAGGAAGTAATTGGCTATATGCAGCTAGCTACAGGGTAGAGAAGTAAACTTATCTCAAAAAATCAGTGGCCTCCAGAGAGAGTTAATTGCGACAGCTACCGCAGGTGATCCTAAGGAACCATTGGTGTTGATCCTGATGTTCTGGTTGCATGTGACCACAGTCATGATCAATTGTTGCAAAATCTTGCAGCTGTAGTAGAAGAACGAGATAAATTTTTAGTTGAGTTGTCTCACCTTTTCATTTTGGAAAGTCGCTTCCATGGAAGAAGCTCGATCAAATCTTGAGGCAAGTTTTGCAAATGAGGCTGAGATTGTGTTCACTTAGTGGCTAGAAGTTATTCCAGTGCCTAGCCCATGGGTTTGATATGGTGGTTATAGATGAAGCTACAAGCTAGTGAAGTAGGTGTGTTACCTCCACTTTCATCTCATTTCTCACATTTTATCCAACTCTATGCATGGTGGTTTATTAGTCCAAGCCTGAGCTCCATTGGTCTCATTGCGAGCAACATCATATCGACCTCTTTAGATTTGACACCGAGCTCCCTATGATGAGATCCTTCTTCACCAAGCTGAGCTCATGATACGATCTCCCTTTCCCTAAACCAACTCGATGCATAACCCTTAGAAAACTCATCGCAACATGTTAGTCAACTCTCGAGCAGCTTGTTGAGCTGCTTGGTGAGTCATCTGGGTTCAAAACCCTATTAGATATTTTCACATTTGTCTCCATAAAATTTTGAATATAATTGAATGTTCTTTAACCATGAAGATCATGAAATGACAAAAATACACCTTTAAATGTGATTAGTTAATTTTGACCACCTGTGTCGCCATTAGCTAGAAGTGGGTCCTAGTACAGACAATGCTTCATATCACACGACATTGTGAATGTTCCTAAAACACAGAATTTTGGTTTATAGGCCTCCAAGTTCTTCCATGAATCCCTCTTCGGTTCAAAGGTATAATAGGACCCCGTTGTCCAATTTTGCCATGTGTGTAAAACTGGATAATAGGTACCTCATCGAGCCTTGTTGTCAAGACCCATATAACGCATTTTCTTAGTTTTTCTAGGGAGTCTTTTTCCTCTTTCTAACTTGTCATGCCTCATCCTACTATTTGATGAAGGGGGTGTTGGTGTGAGGGTATTATTTTACCTTTTATTTATTTATTAGGTTATTTACACCTCACACATGGTGAGTCATCTCACTTAGGTGAGTCATAGGTATTTTAGGGAGTTATATGACATATGAAATTTTTTTCATAGAATCTATCATATGCATCATTTTCATATGGGAGTTACATGTTATTATAGCATTGTAACTCCTCTCTCCATTTTTGGAGTATGAAAAGTCTAGGCATGGGAGTTACACAACACTCCCTATATGTACTTCTTCATTTTTGATCTATGAGCATGAGTAGACCATTTTTCTTATGCACAAGTTCCTTGAGATTATTTTTCTTGCTAATTACTTGGATTATTTACATGTTTTCATTTAGAGTGTAACTCAATAGATGTGTATGCATTTAGGGAGATCTTTGTGCCCCCTTTCAAGAAATATGATTTTCACCGGTTCAAAAAGGATAAACAAGTTTGGTTATAAACATGTATAAGGGATACTATATGGGAACTAAATATTTATAGAGGTTATGAATCTATCTAAGATTATTGTTTTGATTTTAATTATTATAAATAGGTCTACCTCGGATCTGTAAGTTCTAATTTTTAATAGAATGATATGATACATCTATGTTGTATCTAAATTTTATTCTTCTTTGTCGAACCCTAACTTGGTTTTCCTAAAGATGGGTGTTATCACTCCAAAGAGCATGCTAGATGAAGAAGTAGGAGTAATCCTTATCTTCGGTTGATACTGATGAGAACTTCTCTAAGTAGTGGGTGAAATAAGTTGAGAAGAACCTCCATATTGGATTGGTTCCCTAGATCTATCATCTAATTAGTTCTCTAGCATGGGTTGAGGGAGAGAAACAAACACAAACTTAACATAAATCATGTAAAATAGGTGACACACCAATGTGTTGGAGACTTGTGACTACACAAAACACACCTCTTGACCGGTAAAGACTTGAAAATAATCACTTCATCAGTTGTTTGATTAACTTCCACACTTCACAAAAGGCATTAATAAGTTGTTGGAAAAGGATGGGAGGGTAGATTTAAAGTCTATTCTATTTCCAGAACCTAGTCAACAATCTAACATGCACTTGAAATGATCTACAAAATCTGCAAAACTAATGGAGGTGTCTCGAAACTCATGATCATGTAAAGGAAATAAAACATTCACTAGCACATGTTAACAACTTCCTATAACACACATAAAAAGCTGCAAATGGAGGAAAATTAGTCTTCTATTGCTTCAACAAGGTGTTGTAGTACAAAATTATGCATAGCCTATGCATGATAGAATGATAAGATCCCCTTTCTTGCTTAAAATACAAGTTTACATATAGCAAAATGGAGGAGCTAACTCAACTCACTCTCTAAAAATAGCACTTCTACGTAAGTTTGAGACTCTAGTTAGATAATTAGAGACAAATCCAATATTAGAAATTATTACCTTCCATGCATAATTTGACCTCTTTTCAAATAAATAAACTTCCTAATAATAATAAGGTAAAATCACTATCATGCACAAGGTCTAAAAGGATAAATTGGGTTTTACATGGTCTATTCTCCCTTTGTTGACCCAGTCAATCCCCATTCAAACTCACCTTTTGCAAAAACTAAGGTAATAAATCCAAGTTTAGCTAATATTAAGGTAATATTCCCCACCTTTGCCTTGGGCACACATGCATGGCTAATAATGTGTTTCTTTTGACTTTGGTTTAGCATGATTATCTCCACATGGAAAAATGGTATAATAATTAAAAACATTGAAAAATATCCCATCTACATGGGAATTTTGGGAAATTATGATTGTAATGTTTATTAACCAATAGTTTAACCATGGTTAAATTCACTCAGTCAATCATACCTAATTAGGGCTTAAACCCTAAAATCCATTTCATTTGGCATCTTGCGTTGTGGGTGGAGGCTTTGGAGGAAAAACCCTACAAACTTTTTAATGATAGATGTCATGGATAGAGGATTTTTGAGCTATCGTGTTGAACATCATCACACTTGGCCACAATTTTTACACATGTTCATGTTGTGTTTTATCTCATCCCAAGGCATGGAAGCCATTTTTGTTGTTGAAACTCCGCAATTTGGAGGGGGTTTTCGGGTTTTGAGCCATGACTACCATTTTGGAGAGATCAAGCTCTTGATGACATGGATTTGAAGCTTGCTTTTCACAACTTGAGTTGTGCATGTTTTCTCATCTTGTTCTCTTAGAAAATGTAGACACTAAATCACACACTTGTGTTCTTTGTTTTTTTCTTGGCCTAAGTCATGGCCGCCATTTTTGTTTTTAAAGATCTGTAATCTGGAGGGGTTTTCTGATTTTGAGCCATGGCTACCATTTTAGAGAGCTCAAGATCTTGATGCCATGGATTTTAAGATTTTTTCTTCACAACTCGATTTGTGCATGGTTTTTCATCTTGTTCTCTAGAAAATATAGAAACTAAATCATGCACTTAGGTACATTCCTAGTCTGATCACATAATATTATTCATAAGGAATAAAACTAATAATTGACATCTATCTTTGCCTCTTTTATATATTTTTGGTTTCCTCTTTGGTCGTTACACACCCCACAACACATTTTTACCTTCATTGTTTTATCTTTCTTGACTTTGGACACCAGGCGCCAAGCCAGATGTCGGCTCCCAGTGCCCCTCATCCCCTATGGGCGCCCGACCTCTTTTTATCTTTTGGGAATATTTTTTTCTTATGGGTCGGTATTTTAGTTGTCAATTACAAAATTCAAACAAGGGAAACATATAAATAAAAATCTATGTGACCATAATTAAGGACCAAGATTTAACCATCTATTACCACCACCTAAGGTTGTATGCAAAGGCATTCTAAGAGCATCAAGGCATCCATCAAGGGATAAGGGACTGTATTTTTCTACATACACACATAGGAGGGGAAGTTCATTTTTACATTTACACATCTATCTACATTGATACATCTATTTATTGCTCATTATCAAGTGCATCTTGCAAAAGATATTCCTAGGGAATGATTCTACACACACACACACAAAACTACATAGAGTCGAGATGTAGTGCAGGCGCTCGGTTGTAAGTTCACTCGAGTCGGTTGACCGTTAGGTCACCCAGCTACCCATTTGCATCTTTTTATTTTTAGGATTTGATGTTTTTGGGGTTTTATAGGAGATCATTTGTTTTCCAGTTACTTGTGAATTTTGCATACATAGTGTGACATACTAGCGAATAACGGTGAAGGTTAGTGACCACCTTGCAACATAAGAAAAACTAGATTCTAAGAATTTTTGAAGTCATGGGTGCCTACAAGAGGTCTCTAGGACTTAAGTGCCTTGGTTCAGCTATTCCAGAATTTGCGTAATTTCCTAAGTGTGGTTACAATAGTCTACCCTCATGTTTCATCAGTTTTCCATCCAGACATACTTTGGGATCAAGTGCAAAATTAGCTAATTCTCATGTTCCCTCTCTTGCACTTATGGTTTTAATTTCTATTTTCTTATTGCTTTTGTAATATTTTTTATAGTGAATATTTATTACATGTGACTCTGCAATATCCTAATAATTTAATAATAATTCTATTTTTATTAAATCATTTGGTGAACCCCACTCGTGATCTTTCAATCTAATCCTTCTTTGGCACATCATATTTTCTATCATGGCTCCCGAAGTTCATCAAATATCTTTTTCTAAATTACTTCAAATGCATTCACCTTACAAATAGGTTCTTCAAAAATCCCTAAACACCATGTTTCTCCCTAAAGATACGCCACCCGCTCAAGTAAGCACCATTTTCTATCATCTCTTTGATGACCCTAGCCTTCATGATCCTCCATCCAATCAACCCATCTTATAGTCAATTCAAGCCTTGCATTATTTATTTCAAGATAAATTTCAAGCTATGGAATCAATGATTATATCTCTTAAATCTGAAATTCAACATCTCAAGGATGTTTCTCAGGACCATGCTACTTCTTCTTTTACATCTCATTCTACTTCTATGTCTCCTACATGTGCTCATATTAGTGCACCTTACGTCTTACTACCACCGGAACCTCTCAAGTTTGAGCTCAATGCTAAGAAACATGAAATACTTCCCGAGCTTTGTATTCATAAATTGATCATTCTACCACCTATTCACTACTATCCTCCTTATCATCTTTCTAACTATCAAGGTCTCCCATTTTGTAATTATCATCACATCAATGTACATCATGACAATAATTTCTATGCTTTACAATGAATAATAAAACATCTTGAGCGTTAAGGATTTATCTCATTCGCTACACAACATTTTGTTGCATGCCCATCTACACATGCTACATCCAAATGGGCTCCTAAATCTTCTCCTTCTATGTCTAATGAGCATCATGCTATCACTTCTAATGTTACTTCATCTGGTCACCAAGTGTTACATATTCAATCCATTCAAGGTAAGAAACCTCCTCTAAATATTGGTACATTACCTCTTCCTCTAAGATCTTCTACAACGTTACCAATCCCAAATAAGCAACCACTCACTAAGCAAGACCAACAAACTCTAGCTGGCCTCTTTCGAATTCCATCATTCAAGGTCCCTTCACCACCTCCACTTCAAAAACCAATCATTTTTTTCAAGGAAACTACTCCCTACATTGATCCCTTTAGAAACATCGACTATATTTTCACTTCTCATACAATTGGGGGCATCATGCTTACTCCCCCTTTTAGCATTATTAGATTTCTCGCATTTCTACTATCACGTTATGTGCTTGATATCTAGTCTTGTTTATTGGTTCATACTAGACATGTCAAGGGGTATTTTATAAATGAACCTCATCTCATGTTCATCCACATCCACTCGGGGGCACGTTGATCCTATCACATTCACATTGCATATCATTCCATCTAACTCACTCATAGCATATTACATATCTTAGTTGCACATTACTCTTGTTTTCCTATTCTCATGTGTACACTTTTATTCCTATGTTAGTCGGATATCTAGTACATCATTATATTTTTCTATATACACATGCTCTCTCACTTTCTCTCTAGTTATGAATTCAGAATTTACATAGATCGTTTGACGCAGTATGGATGTTTGGCACTTTACCTCTTACCAGTCCCATTGAGGCTCCTAGGGGCATATACTTTCATACACACTATAGGTGTTATTGTTTCATTTTATACTACTTCTTATTCTTACTAGCACACTGCTCTATCAATATATACACGTATTAACATACTTTTTATCTTTCTAACATGCTAACGGGTGCTTCATGTGCATCATTTACCTTATAGGAACTATTTTCCACCATGGTTGTTTGTTATTATTTGCTATTGTATTCCATTGTTTGCGGGCTTTTCCCTATGTCTTGCTTATTCATTGCTTGTATTCCTTTAGCCACTTTTGCCCTAATTGTCTTGTGACATTGTGAGTGATGTCCCATGTTTGAAACCCACTTTTTGCGGTATACATTGTCTTCTTTCTTGTTAGATTACACATTTTCTTCTATATGTGTATTTGTCTTGTTTTCACTAACACATTTCCTAGCCACTTTGTTTGCATGTGCCTTGGTTTCCACCATACACATTCCCTCCCCCTGTAGGGTATCAGTTTTAGATAATATTTTGGTACTCTCCTTTGTGCCGCATACTCCTCGCAACATTGCATGTACCCCAAACGAGGGTGACATATATTGGGTGAATCGGTCACCCCATACAACAGGATATAGCTACAATTCAAGCTTACACATTATAGGAACAACATAGTCTACAGTTACATAAACAACCTAGATTTTGAATTGGGTCCTCAGCATAGCATAGTCGACAATGCTCAGATATAGACATTAGCACCTAGGCTCTCCCGACCTTTCCCGAGTGCCATCGACCTATTTGTATCGCACTTTCGCCTATTTTGGGCCTCTTATAATCGTTGGGCATCTTGTTTTCTTACAGTCAGCATTTTAGTGGTTAGTTATGAAATTCAAACAAAGGAATCATTTTAATACAATGTTATGTGATCATAATAAAGGACCAAGCTCTAAGCATCTATTACTATCACCTAAGGTTGCATCCAAAGGCATTTCAAGAGCATCAAAGCATCCATCTAGTTATCGATCAAAGGACAAGGGACTGCATACACTTCATATGAGAGAAAGTTCATTTTTACATCCACACATCTACTTACATTACTACATCTAGTTATTTTTCATTATTCAGTGCATCTTGCACGAGAGCCACCTAGGGAACGATTCTACACACTAGTGAAGCACCCAGATCATAAGTTCACTTATTTAGGTGACCATAAGGGTCAATCTGACTCCCCATTTACATCTTTTTCTTTTTAAGATTTGATGTGTTTTGGGTTTTGCATGTGTTCTTTCTCTTTATAGGTTACAAGTGAGTTCTGAGAGCATAGTGTGACACATAGGTGATCAACAAAGAAGGGTAACAAATTAGAAGTGACACAGAAGAAATCACTTTCTAACCATTTTCACGATCCTTTGGTGCCTGTAGAAGTAATCTACGGTTCCCGATGCCCCTGACTTGATCCAAGTGCCCCGATCTAGGAATATCCGTTATCGCATAATATTATGGGTTTGTTTATGACATTTTCCTCCTTCGTTTATCAGTTCTCTAGCCTAACATAGCTCGGGATCAATTGCAAAATTAGGTAAGCATTTTTCCCTTCTCTTGTAATTAGGTTTTTAATTTCCACTTGGTTATTGCTTAGGTAAGTTATGTACTTTATTGTTTATCTACGAGTTGTGACTATGTAATTTGGGTTTAGCATATTTTCAATATTTGTTAAATCATTTGGTGAACTTGTATCATTTGAACACTCTTGGATCCTCATTTTTTCTTTCATGGCTTCTAAAGCTCCTCAAGTCCCCTTATATCAATTACTTCAAATGTACCCATCTTGCAAAGATTCTCTCCAAAAATCCATACACTCTATCTACCTCCCTCTTGATACACCACCTTGCTCAAGTCAGTGCTATATTTGATCATCTTTCTGATGACTCTCTTGGTCCTAATTCCAATCAATCTATTTGCAAATCCATTCAAGCTTTACATTCTTTATTTCAAGATAAATTTTAGGTTATGGAATCCACGATTACATCTCTTAAATCTGAAATCCAACATCTTAAGGATGTTTCTTAGGCTCATATTATTTATTCTTCTCATCCTCATTCTATGTCTTCTACATGTGCTCATATCAATGAACCTCAAGTCTTACCATTACTGGCACCTCTCAAGTTTGATCTCAATACTAAGAAACATGATATTCTTCCTCAGCTCCTTACTCATCAATTGATCAGCTTGTCATCTACTCATTTTATCATCCTTATTGGATTGCAAAATATCAAGGTCATCCATATTGCAATTATCATTAAATTAATGGACATAATGAAAATGATTGTTATGCTCTAAAATGAAAAATTGGCCACCTTAAGCATTATGGTCTTATCTCATTTGCTACAAAAAATGTTGCTACATGTTCATCTCCAATTGCTACATCCCAATGGGTTCCTAAATATGATTCATCTATGTCTAATGAGCATCATACCATCGTTACTAATATAATTCAAGAACCTCCTAAGCAATTGCCTCTCAAAATAAGTCTAACACCTCCTCCATTCAAGTCATCTACGAAATTATCGAGTTAAACTAATTAAGTGTCTCCCAAAATCAGTCCACCCTCTTCTCCTATCAAGTCTTCTACAGTCTCCAATCCCACATAAGCTCCAACCAATCACTTTTGTCAAAGAAAATACTCCTTATACTAATGGCCAAGACACATTTCAAACTTCACCACCATGGCATGGTCCTACTATTACTTCTACCTACCATTGTGTTGGATCTCTCTCTTATCATGACACAAATAATGATCTCCCACAATGACATGGTATCTATCATGTCACCACATAGATCTCCATCATTTGCATGCTTGGGGGGCATCATTCTTATTCTCCTTCCCTCATAACATTATCGGGTCTCTCATTACCACTATTATGTTATGTGCTTCATATCTAGTATTTCTCATTCATTGTACACACATTGATACACACTTGTATCGTCACTACCCTATGACGCACTCTCATTCTAAAGTTCACACTTGACTATTGAGGGCATACTACACATTCACGAAACATCTCTCGGAATCGCATTCTCACACAACACACTACCCTATGAAACAATATAGTGTTACAGTTCATACTCAACTACGAGGTTTTAAATCTGAAATAAACCTCACCACATTCACACTCTTCATGCCCTATACTTCATTGATCTATCTATCTAGCACACATTTCAAACCATTTCCTAATGACTGATAGCGAGAGAAAAAAGAATAGATTTTATTCAATGTATTCAATGTGTAAAAAAAAGAGCAGAGCCCCAAATATAAAGGTTGCGGAAGAAGGAGAGGAAGGTGACAGTTATAACTATCCACCAACAAATACATAACAACAATGTATTATAAACTAAACTAATGCTAACATTCCCCCCCTTAATACATTTCTCTTACAAATGTACCCCCTAAACAAATCAAACTTCACTTTGCAGAGAGGTTTGGTGATAATATCTCGCACCTAAAAATCGATGAGGTCAAGATCTAGAGCTAAATTTGGTGGTTCAAGACCTGTTCACGAATGTAGTGACATTCGACCTCAATATGCTTTGTTCATTCATGAAAAATAGGATTCTTCACAAGCTTCAACACACCTTGATTGTCGCAGTGAATGAATGATGGGAGGTTTCTTTTCAGGAATCCCTATATCTGTAAGAATGCGACGTAACCAAATCACTTCACACACATCTCCTCATGTGGCACGGTATTCAGCCTCAGTGGATGAGAGAGCAACAACAGTTTGCTTCTTGTTAATCCATGAGATAGGTCCAGATCTAAGATGAAAAACATACCCTAAAGTGGATTTCTTGTCATGAATAGATCTGCATAGTCTGAGTCTGTATATCCCTGTAAGAAGAATTGAGTGTTCTTCTAATACTCTAGACCAAATTCAACTGTACCTCAAACGTATCTCAACACATGCTTTGCTGCTATCCAATGACATTTCTTCAGCTCCTGCATAAATCTGGTGAGATAGCTCACTTGTAAAGCAAAGATATGGCCTGGTATAAGTCAAGTAAATGAGACTCCCCATAAGCTACCTGTAGTGAGTGCCATCTACCTACGGTGAATCCTGGAATCTAGATAATTGTAAACCTTTTTCCATAGGTGTGGACATTGGTTTACAATCTAACATTCCATACTTCTCCAGGAGTGTCTTGGCATATTTCATCTGGGAGACGAAGATATGATTCTTCTTCTACCATATCTCTAAGCCAAGACAATAGTGAAGTAACCCCAAATCAGTCATGTCAAAGGATTTCTTCAGATCATTCTTTACATCATCCACAAGATTGTCAGAACTTCTGTGATCACAAGATCATCTACGTAAAAAACCAGAATAAAAATCTTTGTTCCTACCTTCTTGATATACAAATTTGTATATGAGGGGCTACGAGTGAATCCATGCTATAATAGGTGATCATCAATTTTTATATACCATGCCCTAGGTGCTTGTTTGAGTCCATAAAGTGACTTTATCAGACGACATACCTTGTGTGGTTGATGCTCATCTACAAACCCTTCAAGTTGGGCCATGTATACTTCTTCTTTGAGATCACCATTCAGAAAAGCACTCTTGACATCCATTTGCTGAATTTTCCATCCATTTTGTGCTTTGCCAATGCACAGACAACTCTGATGGTTTTGATCTTCGTTATGGGTGTAAAGGTCTCGTCATAGTCAATTCCTTCTTGCTGAGCATAACCCTTTGCAACAAGTCGTGCTTTTGTTTGTCAATTGAACCATTTGCCTTATATTTTGTTTTGAAAATCCATTTACAGCCAATGGATTTCTTACCTGGAGGCAGATCGACAAGTTCCCATGTCTGATTCTAAAGTAGGGAATCATATTCAGCATCCATAGCCTGTTTCCACTTTGGTTGGTCTAATGCCTCACGAACAGTGTCAGGTTTAGTGCTATCAACAACTAAACTCATGAGTGCAAAATTTACCTCATGTCTAGCTTGACTTCATGTTCTAACTCCCGTAGAAGTGCCTAGAAGTGAGTTCAGGTGTGCATCCCCAATAGTATTCTAGACCCATTTCAGATGTTGGTGTTGTTGTTGCTGATGTGAAGATGTGTTTTCCAGTGTGCCTAGATCAACGAATAAGTCTCCACTCAGCTCTTCTTCTCTCTGAGAAGAATCATCTTGCCCATCATCTAGATGTGTGAGCAATCTATGTGACGAGGTCGGTATTGGATCTCCATTGTGTGGTAGGGAGTCAAAGGATGACTCATCACACACCACATCTTGACTCTCATAGATTTTCTTCGTCTCAGGATCCATGAGATGATATGCCTTTGAGGTAGTACTATACCCCAAGAAAATACATGGCAATTTCTTTGGATCAATCTTCATCCTTTTCTCATATGGAACATGCATATATGCAGTACAACCAAAAACTCTCAAATGATAGATAGAAGGTTTACAACCATTCCATACATCTTCCAGTGTCCTGTTTTGCAAGATCTTTGTGGGTGCTCGGTTGAGTAGATACACTGCTATCTAGACTGCTGCCCAAAACTGATCCTCCAACTTGGTGGTGGAGAGCATACAATGAGCCATCTCCATGATAGTCCTGTTGTGTCACTTGGAAATCCCATTCTATTGGGCATGTAGGGTGCAGTCAGATGTTTTTGAATGTCATGCTACTTTAGGTATGCTAAGAACTTCTTTGATACAAATTCCCCCTCAATCTGAGTGGAGAAGAAGGAGAGGCTTCCCAGACTTGCCTAGTGGCTTGTTGGTAAAAGGTTTGGAAATTGGAAAATGCCTCACTCTTCTTCCAGAGAAAATATACCCACATTTTCCGTGAGTAATCATCAATGATGAGTTGGAAGTATTCAAAACCTTGGAAGCTAGCTGGCAGGGGTCCACATAGATCGGTGTGTACAACCTGAAGATGCTCCGTAGAATGATAAGAGCTTTGTTTGAATGGACCTTTGTGTTGTTTGCCCACAAGACATCCCAAGCAAACAGGTAAGGAATGGGAGAGTGGAGGAAGCCCTCTTACCATTTCCTTGGCACTAAGCTGATGCAGAGCCCCAGCAGAAAGATGACCATATCGAAAGTGCCATAGTGTAGTGGACTCCACCATTGAAGCAGAGAGAGCAATGTTAGATGAAGTGACCGCATCCAGTGCAAATATACGGCCCTTCATAAATTCTCAAGAAATTACTGAGCCTCCCTAGGAAATGATACAATACTTGACCCCTTTCTCAATGAAGAATTCAACCCTCATTTGATGATTAAGAAGTTGACTCACAGACAAGAGATTTGAGGTCAAACCTGGAACATATAGCACCTTCGTGAGAGTACATATTCATGTCCCAAGAGGAATGATGACATCACCAATCCCCACCGCAATATACTCCTGATTATCTATGATGGTGATCTGATCTCTAGTGGGCCGTCACTCAGGGTATGGAACAACTTCTTATTGTTAGTCATGTGTTTTCTAGTGCCCAATCAATCAACTAGACACTTTCTGACGGTTGCAAAGTCTGTGAGACTAGGACAATGTCTGGATGAGTTGTGTTTGGAACCTCTTCATCGAAGGAGGCATCCTACTGAGTAGAAATATGACCCTTTTTCCTCTGATTACGAGCATGCCATTGGGATTTCTTGGAATATCCTTGGCCAGAAGTGCTCTCTTTGCCAAATTTTCCATGCTTACGACCGTTGTAATAACAGTTCATAGTCGTGTGTGTATTCATGGAGAAAATGTGGCACCATCGATCTGCCTTGTTGTTCACTGCTTCTGGGGTGGCCGCTATGGTGGCCACTGAGAAGGTTCTTCTTATGGATGTTACTTCTGATTTTGGGGGCTAAATCGCTTCTTTTAAGGCTTGTTGCTATGCTTTTGCCTCGTGATGAGAGCCTTGTCTTTGAAGGCTTCTTGAACATTTTGAATGGCTTCTTCTGCTAGAGATAATTCACCAGTTTGACAAAACTCACCTCTTGTTGAGTGATGGTCAATGTGGTGATCAATGTCTGAAACCGGAAGGAAGAGCTCACAAGGTGAGCGGGACTAGCAACTTGTCATCCACCGTTTCACCGAGAGCAAAAATTTCTGCACGTAACTCGGCCACACACCACAAGAAGGCTTCAAATGATTCACCATCATGCATACTCATCGTGTGAAGCTTTTACGAAGATGCAACATCGTCATCAGATTCTTGGCTTCATAGATGGTACACAACGCAGCCCATGCCATAGAGGAAGTGGTTGCTTCCCAAATGTGAGGTTGAACCTCATCAGAAAGGCTTAGAGTGATAAGCATTAATGCTTTTGCATCATCCTTTTCATACTTAGCCAACAGATCAGCGTCTGTGGGAGGCGTTCGTGCCAGAAATGATCCCCCAAAGATCTTCAAACTGAAGAATCATCCGCATATTGGTTTTCCATGTGGTGAAATTTGGCCCTTTTAGCAACTAGGCATCCGACAACAAAATGCAAGGTGCAGACATTTCCAAAAACTCAAAATTGTATTTTATTTATTGATTGTTCAAAAATGGTTACAAATCCTTACTAAAGGAACTTGTCACGAAGATGGGCTCTATAAGCTCGTGCAGTGAGACACGGATGCTCCTATGGGCGTTCTACTTTGTGTTCATCATCTGCATCATAGCCGTGCTCCAATTCTTCATGGATTCGACGTGCTTGACAACACATGTCAAACCAGAAATAGTCAAACAATCCTTGACGCACCAATTCATCAAATAATAAGTTGTCGGTATTCAACAATTCATTGAGTAAGGAAAAATAGATGCGGTGGTGTCCTCTTGGGCTCTCAGAGGTGACTCAGTGGAAGGGTTTCTCGCAACACTCTTAGCATCAGAAATGTGTGACATGTACGTGGAAAGGTAATCTATTGGGGAAATCATGCTGGAAGGGTTTGCACTTGGCTCCTTGGCGTCACACAGTAGCAAAAACAAGAATGCAAAAATGTTCAAATGCCTTGTGCAAATATTGGTATTCAAATGGAAACTTCATGCAACCACTGGTCTATGCTGTCAACGGATAGGAATCCATGAAAAATCCAATAAACTTCAACCCACATTTTGTATGAAGGGATTGAGATGTTCTTCAACAGCTGCACGTCAAACTTCCAATGCGCTAGACTTTAATCAGCAGGTCACTATGCAGGAGTTCCACGCAAACTACATACGCCTTCTTCTGTATTTCTAGAGAACATGTGTCCAATGGATGAAATCTCACGTGGAAGCCAATGGAAAAGTTATATGCAAAGGCGTCTTAGACCAGATGAAGAAAAGACTCTTCAATACTTTCTTTGCCTTCAATATTGCGCCAGAATGATAGTGAGAAGAGCAGTTTTCAATGCTGGAATAGCAGAACAAGTCATCCCCACACAGGTTGATGCCATGTCAACAACTCCACTTCGCTGGTTAATGGAGACTCCAATTACACATAGCTCTATCGGTCACACGCATTGCTTTGATACCAATGATAGTAGAAGACAAAGAATGATTTATTCAATGTATTCAATGTGTAAAACAAAAGAGAAAAACCCCAAATATAAAGGTTGTGGAAGGAGAGGAAGGTGACATTTATAACTGTCCACCAACAAATACATAACAACAATGTATTATAAACTAAACTAATGCTAACAATGACGCCCTCTTTTTCTATGGTTCATTCTTTACTATTGAGGGGTATTTTATAAATGAACCTTGTCTCATACACATCCGTACACATTTTCCCGGGAACAATGCTCTATCACACTCACACTACATTGTATTCCATTCACACTCACAACATACTACATATCTTGGTTACACATTGTTCTTGTTTACTTATGTTTGCATGTTACACTTTACTTACTATGTTATACGGATATATCGTATGTCATTATCTTTACTATATACACATACGCATTCACTTTCCTTCTAGTTGTGAATGAAAAATTTACACAAATCGTTACATGCAACATGGATGTTTGGCCTTGTACCCCTTACCAGTCCCACAATGGCTTCTGGGGCATCTACTTTCATACACACTATAGATGTTTTTGTTTCATTTTATACTACTTCATATTCATACTAGCACACTTTATATCGTATCATACACTCTTCAACATACTTTTTATCTTTATAACATGCTAATGTGTGCTTCATGTGCACCATTTTCTTTGGTAGCGCATTTTTTTGGTATAGAATTTTGCAAGTTCAAATCATGTCATCCCTACCTAGTCAGAACTATTTTCCACCATGGATGTCTATTACTACTTTGTTTTCTATTATTTGTTGCTATATTCTATTGTATGTTATTTTTTACTTTTTTCCCTATGTATTTCTTATATGCTTATGGTCACTTTTTTACTGATTGTCTTGAGACATTCTTAGTTATGTCCCATATTATAAAACCCACTTTTTGCGGTCTACATTGTCTTCTTACTTGTTAGCTTACATATTGTCTTCTATACGCGTATTTTTCTTGTTTGTACTAACACATGTTTTTAGCAACTTTTTTGTGTGCCTTGGTTTCTACCAAGCACATTCACTCCCCTATAAGGAATCAGTTTCATATCAACATCCGATCCTCTCCTTTAGGTAGTATCCTCTTATTGACGTCTCATTCACCCCAAACGAGGGGGGCATACATTAGGTGAATCAGTCACCCCATTCAAAGGTGGTACATAATCATAATTGAGACCTACATAGTACAAGAAACATCATAGTTTTCAGTCACAAAAATGGCCCAGAATCTAACTCGGGTCCTCAAAGACAAGATACATACATCATGCCCAAACAAAGACATGAGCACCTAGGCACCCCTGACCCTTCACCGGGAGCCTATGACCAGGGGAAGTTATAGAGTTTCTCTCATATCAACACGGTTTACAGTGGTTTACATAGACATGACACATTTCACTAGCAATTAGCATGCACGTTATCTTTATTTTTCTATTTGCATTGGATCAAATTGGATCAAACTTGAACAAGACTGGATCACACCATCTACAATGGTGTATAAATCTTCGTGAAGTAGTCAAAGGATGGATAATAACACTACACCTTTCTCCCTACACTATTCTTAGCGTGAGATCACCCGAAAAACTTGTTCTTAACGTGAGATCTCCCAAAACACTCACTCTTCTACATCATCTTCAAGACACTTTCTATCCTACTTACTCATCACGGACTAGGTGCACATGTTCCTTTTCACATTTTTACATACTTTTGCATACTTTTTACATATTTGTATTGAAATTTTCATATACACGACTTTGACTATTTTTTTTCTTCTGTTTAACAGGTCCATCCTTATGGGAATTAGTATTCACATCATCTAACACATTAAGTGACAGCAAAACTAGGTACAATGCGACATATATACATACACTTTTACTCCTAGGGTCACTTCCTCTTCTCTAGCTTCCATGATTCATTTTATCACTCCATGCTTTCTCTTGTCTCCTTGGCATGCTTTTTTCCATTGATCTACATGGTTATCAGGTACGTATCTTTTATCTCCTTTTTTTACTAAGCATTTGCTCAACAACATAAAGTGGGGGAAAATGTAGACACAAAATCATGCACTTGGGTAAATTTCTATGTCCTAATCACATACTTGCATTCATATGATTTTGTAGACACAAAATCAAGCACTTACTATTATTTACTATATTGCCAAGTATGTTGTTTTATATGTGGATCTTGAGTAAGAAAATTATGCATTGGGACATACTTCCTAGTCCATCCGCTTGTGTTGTTTATTTCTATTGTTTTTATATTTCACACTTGTCACGCATACACCTAGTTCTAGTCAAGCCACAGGGATCCATGACTCTCATTATTTGTACACTTTTCGTCCGATTATCTCTAGGTACTAGCTCCCGGAGCTCCTGTCCATCCCGGGTTCCCATGTCCTCTTTATTTTTATCTTATTTTTGACATTTGAGGTCGGTATTTTTGGTTTTTGCACTCATCCCAAGGTACTAGTTGGCATGTCAGGTCATTAGTGTCGAAATTAAAGCAATATATCCATATATAAAAACAACATACATACCATTATAATTGTGGGCAATTTATACCAAGGGCTATCTATCTACATATCAAAGGGACTACATTTTGGGATTATTACTATGCATACACAACATAAGAAGGGGAAGTTCATTTTTCCATCCACACATTTACATTCTATCTAACCATCGCTCGTTATCTTGGCATCATCGATGCGAGGGAAACCTACTAGTACTATTAAACACACAAGCAAATAGAACTACATTGGGTTTGAAATGTAGTGCAACGCTCGGTCATACTATCACTCATTTTACAACCGAGGACAGTCGACCCCTCATTTTATATTTCATTTTTAGGATTTGATGTAGTTTGAGGGTTTTGCAACAGATTATTTGTGTTTCATATTTGTAAGTACTTCGGAGATCCAATTGTTACATACTAACTATCAATGGCTAACAAGTGTGAAACCCTAGCAATAGTGCTAAAAAACTATCTTCCGACCTTTTCAAAGAGACTCCATCGCCCCACGAGGTCTAGAGTACCCGCATGTGCCCTCACCCTTACCTAGGTACCCGTCTCTAGGCATTCCCAACATCTCTACATTTTTTTAGCATGATTGCAACATTATGAGTTATTGTTCCATCAATTCATCCAATCTAGACACACTTCGGGATAAGCAAAATTAGATAAGTGTTATATCCCTTTTATTTTCTTTCATGATTACATAAAATAAAATTGTGTAGCATTTGTATTTTATCGTATATCATTAAAGAAAACATTTACATTTAGATTTTAATAAAATATTCATATAATATTGAATCAGATTCCTAAGAAAGAAAAGTACTAATTGACCACTATCTTTAGCCTCTTTGCTTTCTTTATGGTTTCCTTCTTGGCCTTACACACCCTATTGCCCGGTATGACTTTTAATACTTCAGTTTTTTGAGTCTAGACGCCAACGCCCAACTAGGATGCCGGCGCGCCTGTGCCCTCGTCCCCTCTGGGCATCCCCAACCTCTTTGTATCTTGCTCGCCTATTTTGGGCCTCTTCTAGTTGTTGGGCATCTTGTTTTCTTATGGGTTGTCCTTTTAGTGGTTAATTACGAAATTCAAACAAGGGAATCATATAAATACAATGCCATATGATCATAGTAAATGACCAAGCTCTAAGAATCTATTACTATCACCTAAGGTTTCATTCAAGGGCATTTCAAAAGCATCAAAGCATCCATCTAGCTATCATTCAAGGGATAAGGGACTGCATTCTTGTTATGCCCTTAACCTATTACTTGTATTAGGATATGAGTAGCCAACTTGTGGCTTACCATATCATTTTATTATGTCATTTATAATTTCTCATGCTTATTAAGTCACCTTGGTGATGGCCATAACATAGGAATAATATTTATAAGGGATTTTAGGTAGTAGTTTAGGATCATTCGATCATTTGAGTCTTCTTGTATGGTTTGAGGTTGCCCCTTCAAAGTGGCAAAGCTATTTTAATTACTTATTGAGACAATTTATCTAAAATATTGTGTTCTTTGGTGTTCTATTGCTGTTCATAATCTGAATTATAGAATTACTTTCATTAGAAGTGGTATCGAATTGCGATCCAGGCCAAAATTAGGGTGAAACCCTCATTTTTTGTTTCCGCTATATATTGTGAATAAGAGATATTTGGTTTGAGATTATTTTACCAGAGTTGCAAATCCTTTCAAGTAAGATTCCTGAAAATTTAAGACTTTTTTTCTTTATTTTTCAAAATTTATTGCAAATTTAGGGTTTTTCATAAAATCACTCCCTAGGCTAAAATTTGTGGAATTTTTCCAAGTTCTTTACATTTTTCAGAAATCTCTCAAAAAATTATTGGTAGTATCATATTTGTGTGTTTTCCTATTCAGCCTAATTTGTATCAAAACCCTAAACCCTAGAGTTTGACATCATGGCGGGGCCTTCCACAAGAGCCAAAAAGAATATGTCACTCTGGGTAAAACCCCAAATAAAGATGGGGTAGTGATTGAAGAGTTGGAGTCAGAAGGGGTAAATAAATATTCCTTAACATTAGGGTTTTCCTCAGTTGATCATAAGGTGAGCCAACTTGAGTATGAACTACAAAATCTCCAATCTGAGATGGCTTGTAAAGGAGACATAAACCAAATAAATCAGCAATTGGATGATATCATGCAACATATAAAGGGTAAACAGTCTATCCTAAATCAGCCCCAACTCAACCAAGGAGGATCTTCAATTCAGAATAATGGGAAAAATAACCACGTTGGATCACTTTTCCAGCCTAATCAGAATCTGACTTATGCACAACCACATAACATGATGTCAAAAGTGGAGATGTGCAAATTTGATTAGAATGATCCACTGAATTAGATAAATCAAATGGAGAACTTATTTGAGTTACACCAAACCCCATCAGGACAAAAGGTGACCTTTTTATCCCTATATCTTGAACTGCACTGACCAATTCATCTGGTATCGTTGGTTATGTGCTTAGAGGTAGAAGAGTGGTCTCAGTGTCACTTGGATAATTTTAACTGAGGAGTTGCAATTTCACTATAGTTCCAATGTTTTAGATAACTACTTTAGTCAATTGGAAAAGTTACAAAAATAGGATCACCAAAGATTATGTGCATCAATTCCAAAACCTATCCTTAAGGGTGGATAATATTACGAAGAGAGCCCGAATGACCTATTTCTTGGGGTCTTAAGGACCAAATTGATCATAATGTACGTATGTTTAATCCAATCAAGCTTTCTCGATCCTGTTATCATGGCACGTAGAGTAGAGGAAAAAAAAATTTGCAGTAGGTGGAAACCTTTCACTAACACTAGAGACCATAGGACCCCTTCCACATCATTCATTCACCAATTATACTCCTCCACAAAAATGGAAGAAAAAAGAGAAAAAGGATTATGTTTTAACTGTGACAAAAAATATGGACCGGGACACAAATGTGCTAAGAAGAAGTTGTTCTATATTGAAGGAGGAAATGAGGATGAAGATGAAGTTGAAATTATAGGAGAAGTTGAGGAACCAATAGAAGATGAAGTAGAGGATCACTAACCTACAATTTCTTACCATGTGTTGTAAGGTATTATTAATCCTCAAACACTCAATGTTATTGGCTATCTCAAAAAATAGAAGGTGGCGGTGTTGATTGACTTGGGGAGTACTCATAACTTCATAAATAGTAAGTTAGTTACCCGCCTCAATTGTTTTATTTACCCAGATCCAGAAATACAAGTTATGATTGTGGATGGTAGGACAGTCAATTACACGTGAAATTTTCATAGTATCAAGCTCTCCATGGGATACTACATGTTAGACTCGCCTATGTTTGTTATTTCTATGGGAGGGGCAGATATTGTTTTGGGTGTCCAATTGCTCATAACCTTGGGTACTATAGAGATGAATTTCCAAGAATTGTTCATGTGATTTCATTCAGAAGGAAGGACAATACAATTGAAAGGGATGGTAGCTAAGTCTCCACAAATTATTAGCTCTCATCAAATGCAAAAGGTTCTCAAAAAAGGAGTAGATGGATTTGTAGCAAATTTATTTTCCATAGAAGTACAAAATACAGAGTCTTTAATGCCACCCGATCTTCAAATATTGTTGATGCTCACTCGTCTATTTTTTATGAAATTCAAAAGGGACTACCACCATTTAGGGATCATGATCATGTCATTCAGTTGATTCCAGGGAGCCAACCACCTAACATCAAACCATATAGATACTCATATTCCTAAAAAGTGAGATTAATAAAATGGTGTAGGAAACGTTGAAGGTAGGTATCATTAGGCATAGCCAAAGCACATATTCTTCGCTAGTGGTCATGCTAACATGGAGGATGTTTCTAGATTACTTGATAAATCAACAAGTACACTATCAAATATAAGTTTCCTATTCTAGTAATTAATGATTTACTTGATGAATTGCATGGTGCTATTTATTTCACAAAATTAGATCTTCGTTCGGGGTACCATCAAATTAGAATAAGAGAGGAATATGTTCATAAAATGGATTTCAAGACTCATAAGGGCCATTATGAGTTCTTCGTAATGCCCTTTGGTCTTACAAATGCTCCCTCAACATTTCAAAGCTTGATGAACACTATTTTAGGCCATTTTAAAGGAAATTTGTATTAGTTTTCTTTGATGACATATTGATTTACTGTAAGACATAGGAAGAACACTTGCAACATGTAGATAAAGTGTTGGAAGTTTTCAAAAACATAATCTATATGTAAATCCATCCAAATGTTCTTTTGGTGTACAAGAGGTAGAGTACTTGGGTCACATTGTATCCCATGAAGGTGTCAAATTTGATCCTCAGAAGATCAAAGATATGGTGGAATGGCCAAGGCCCAAAACTCTAAAAAATATCCGAGGATTCCTTGGACTAATAGGGTACTAAAAATATTTGTGAGGGGATATGGTAGAATCACATCTCCACTCACTGCATTGCTAAAGAAGGATGCCTTCCATTGGACAGATGCAGCCACTAAATCCTTTGAGCAGTTGAAGGAAGCCATGTGCACCACCCCAATTTTGGCTACTCTTGACTTCTCAAAACCTTCATTGTTGAGTGTGATGCTTCAGGATCAAGATTGGGAGCAGTTATAATGTAGGAAGGAAGACTAATTGCATTTGAGAGTCACCAATTCAAAGGAAAATATCTTCTCAAACATGTCTATGAGAAAGAAATGATGGTTATTCTTCATGTGGTCAAGCAATGGAGGCCCTATCTAATGGGTAGGAATTTCAAGGTGAAAACTGATCATGATAGTCTCAAATACTTTTTGGAGAAAATTTTATATCTCAAGAACAACAAAAGTGGGTAACAAAATGTGGATTTATGATTTTGAAATCATATACAAAAAGGGTAAATAAAATGTAGAAGACGATGCATTGTCTAGAAGGGATACATCTGCAGATGTGTTACTATGTGCAATGTCCATGTTGAAGGTCAATTAGGTAGATGAAGCAAGATTGGAATGGGAGCAGGACAAGGATACACAATTTCTAATATAGAATATCAATCAAGGATCTATAACATCTAATAAATTTGAGTGGAAAGCTAATACCCTATGGTATAAGGATAGGTTATACTTGTGCAAAGATTCTGAGTTGAAGCATAAGATTATTACAAAGCTATATGCATCACCTATTGGAGGAAACTCTGGGTTTTGAAGACATATCATAGAATAAAAAGAGAATTCTTTTGGGAAGGACTCAAGGGTGATGTACAAAAATTTGTATCGAGTGTTTGGTGTGCCAACAGAACAAAGGTGAAACCATTAAGACACTAGGTATATTACAACCATTACCAATTCCTAGCTGAATATAGGAGGAGGTCTCCATGGATTTCATAATAGGATTGCCTTTTTAGAGGGTGAGAATCTTATTTTTGTGGTTTTTTATAGGCTCAAAAAATATGCCCATTTTTGTGCCCTATCACACCAATTTTCAGCCAAGACTGATGGCATCTATTTTTCGGAGACAATTCAAAAGCTACATGGAACCCCAAAGATAATTGTAAGTGATCATGATCCTATTTTCACAAGTAATTTTTGGATAGAATTATTTGCATGTTTGGGTACTCAACTAGCTCATAGTTCATCTTACCATCCTCAAACTGATGGGAAAACAAAAGTGGTTAAAAAATTCTTAGAGGGGTATCTACATTGTTTTGTATTAGATAAGCAAGAACGTTGGGTTAAATGGCTACCACTTGCAGAATGGTGGTATAACACATCTTTTCATACCTCTTCTCAAATGACCCCATTTTTAGCATTATATGGTTACCATCCACCATCTATCACTTCTTCCTTAAGGATGCAAACTAAGGTCAGAGATTTTGAGGAACATATTCAGCATCAACAACAAGTTTTTGGCTAGTTTGAAGGATAATTTTCCATTAGCACAAAATAGGATAAAACAATAAGCAGATCAACACCATAGTGAAAGACATTTTGAAATTGGTGACTAGGTTTTTGTGCATCTACAACCTTACAAGAAGATTTCCTTGAAGCAACATAAAAATGATATCAAACTTTATCCTAAATATTATGGTGCTTATCAAGTTCTACAAAAAATTGGAAGAGTTGCTTATAAACTAGAGTTGCCTCAATATTCACGCATACATCTAGTATTCCATGTTTCTTTCTTGAAGAAGGTTATTGGACAAAAATTTTCATCCCAGAAAGAGATACCATAACTTTATGAGGAAGGAAGAATCATTTTGGAGCCAAATAAGATTCTACAAACATGTACTAAGAGGTTGAGAACCAGATACATTAAGTACTATCTGATCAAGTGGAAAAATCGAGCATAAAGGATGCGAACACGGGAGGATGAAGGTTTTCTGCAGCAAAGCATCCAAGATTATTCAACGTTGAGGAAAATGTTGGTTTAAAGGGGAAGGGCATGCTACTCCCTTAGCCTATTACTTGTATTAGGATATGTATTAGGATATGAGTAGGTGACTTGTGGCTTACCTATCATTTTATTATGTCATTTATACTTTCTCATGCTTAGTAGGTTGGCCTTGGTGATGGCCATAACATAGGAATAATATTTATAAGGGATTGTAGGTAGTAGTTTAGGATCATTCAGAATTTGAGTCTTCTTGTATGGTTTGGAGCTTGCCCCTCGAAGTGGCAAAGCTATTTTAATTGTATATTGAGATAATTTATCTAAAATATTGTGTTCTTTGGTGTTCTATAGTTGCTCATAATCTGAATTATAGAAGTAATTTCAATACATGTGGCAAATCTATTTTAATTTCATATTGAGATAATTTTTCTGAAATATTATGTTCTTTGGTGTTCTATTGCTTTGCACATAATCTGAATTATAGAAGTAATTTCATTACAATTATTCTACATACGCTTCATAGGATGGGAAGTCATTTTTACATCCACACATCTACTTACATTTGCTAAATCTATATATTTCTCACTATTTAGTGCATCTTGCACAAGATCCACCTAAGGCATGATTCTACACACACATGTAGAACTACATGGAATCTGAAATGTAGTGCGGCGCCCAAATCATAAGTTGACTCATTCGCGTGACCGCGGGGTCAATATGAATCCCCATTTGCATATTTGTCTTTTTAGGATTTGATGTGTTTTGGAGTTTTATAGGTGCTCTTTCTCTTTGCAAGTTACAAGTGAATCTTGTGGGCATTGTACGACACATAGGTGATCAACAAAAAGGAAAATGACATAAAATTGACACAAAAGAAATAATTTTCTGACCATTTTCATAGTCATGAGTGCCCAAAAGCATCTACGGTCCTCGAGCACCCCTAACTCCGATCCAAGCACCCCATCCTGCATATTTGGTTATCATACAATTTTCTAGGTTTTTTTGTGACATTTTCCTCCTTCATTTATCAGTTATCCAGCTCGGCACAACTCAAGATCAATTGTGAAATAATCTAAGAATTATTTCCCTTCTCTTGTACTTAGGGTTTTGATTTCCACTTGCTTATTACTTAGGTCAAATCTATACTTTATTTTTATCTTTGTGTTGTGACTCTGCAATTAGGTTTTATCATATTTTCAATATTTGTTAAACTAGTCGGTGACTTGCTAGGTCATCGACTCCCCATTTGCATATTTTTCTTTTTTAGGATTTGATGTGTTTTGGGGTTTTGCAGGTTATATGTGAATTCTGCAGAGACATAGTGCGACAAACAAGTGACTAACAACGAAGGTGAATGACCACTTTACGACACAAGAAAAATAATATTTCAAGCATTTTCGTAGTCACGGATGCCTACTGAGGTATTTGGCACCTAGTACCCTAGCCCCTTCCCATGTGTCATGGTTCACTTACTCTAAGTTGCAGAAATTTATTGAGCACGGTTACGACATCCTACCCTCTTGTTTCATCGAGTTTTCCATCCCGACAAACTTTCGGATCAAGTGTGAAACCATCTAAGTCTCTTATTCCATCTCTTGCACTTAGGGTTTTCATTTCTATTCACTTATTTCTTGTGTTATATTATTACTTTAGTGAATATTTATTACATGTGACTTTGCAATATCCTAAGGGTTTAATAATAATTCTATTTTTGTTAAATTAGAAATTGCAATCGGGAGGGTTTGAGTTGGATTTGGATTTGTAATTTCATGGTTGATCTTATTTTGTGATTTCTTGTTGTTATCTTTTGCATTTTGGGCTCGATCCTCCATCTATTTCATTATATGGCTACCTTGGTTTGTATTGTTTTATGTGGAATTGGATTTTAGTTTATCTGCGCCATATTGAAATTTTTACAACTCGCCACTCTCTCATTGTGACTTGGTGTGTGCTTTGACCCAACCTTACTTTTTTGAGGGGTTTGTGTTTTTAGGTCACTATTTTTATTGACTCATCTTGACGTTGTTCATCTCCTATGAGATTTTCATCATCACAACTCACCATGATCTTTGGTTTTATTTTGGACACACATTGGAATTTGGATATGTTAAAACTTGACTTAGCTCAATTCATTTACGTGTTGGCTTGACTGTGTTCTTTTTGGTGTCTTGATTCAAACTTGGCCACTCAACTTGTTATTTAAAACACCCATCTCGGCCTTTTTTATTGAGCTCTACATTATTTATCTTCCTCGAGTTGATATGTGTTATCTCTTCATTGTTTTTCATGTTAAAACTCCCAACTCACCGATAGAAGTACTTAGCTCATTGTGAGATCATTACCCAACTCTACACTATTAGGGGTTCACCGAGTTACTAGCTTTTATTTTGAGATGGGTTTTTACTTAACTCGGTGTTTCAGACATTGATCTCATTGTTTCCTTTACTCTGCTTAGGTGCTTTCTTTGAGAGCTTGCCATGATTCAACTCGAGTTAGCTCGATTCGATATCTTCATCATCAACTCGATCCCCTATCGATGAGTTTCCCATGCTACGAGGTAAGCCTTTTTATGTCTTATTCCAACCTATTGATACTTTGAAAACTTGGGGTTCTTAGAGAGAAAGACCCTGATTTTACTGTATAATTGGGTTTACATTAATTGGGCACCAATATAAAGATATTTGTAGATATTAAACATTTTCTCGTACCTCTAGAAAACCAAACTCTAAAATGAATAAAATTATATACTTGTAAATGTCTGAAGTAACTCTTTTGCCTTTCCCATTATCCGAATGGTTGTTTTGTAGATCTCGAACATTATGTGCCTTGTAGAATATACATTTTTGTAAAATTATGGTTGTGATATAATAGGCTTGTTGTGATCCTTTATAGAAATTGTTTTCCTCCATTTGATGGGTATAGAGTTAATGGCTGCAATCTTTGACATTAGAGTTCTCTCCAAATCTGAACCTTTATGCATTTTTGGTTTGTTGGTACTTTAAGAACACAGGGGTTTTTAGAAACACACGACCCAAATTTTTGCATAGTTGTAGCTGCAACTTGAAGCACATTCTTAAATGCATATATGATGTTAAGATTTGAAAACTTTATGCAAAACTCTTATTTTTTTATGGTTGTATCTTCAATCTATAATTAAAATAATAACCCTCTTTAAAAACATGCATTTATGGAATATCCTCTTTTTTAAATATTTTTATTTGGAAATACATTGTCGTTAGATGTATGAGGAAGCACATTCTTTAGCCTACTAAAAAATTTTCCTCCATGCATTTGTCTTTATCTTCATTGAAAACACACTTCCATATTTAACTTGATGGTTGTGAATTTCAATTTTTTGGTCTGGATATGTATTTAATCAATACATTCTGAAATGTATGTTGAAAATTCACTTGATAATTTTACACATCTTGTAAAACTAGACACCATTTTCTATGAAGGAAATATGAGACTGTTTCATATTCTCAAAATTTGTTTTACAAAATGATGGAAACCGAAACTTCATATTTTATTCACATCTATATTCTGGAATGAGATGTCCTTTAATTTTTGTGATACTTTCTCATAGAATTCATATATGTTTGAAGATGGAAATATAATGAAGTAAAGAATTCCAATCTCTAATCATAATCTCTTCTCTCTCTTTCGTGTACGGGAGCGGGGTATGGAGCTCTTGAAGCGGAAGTTGTAAGGAAGGGGATTCATCTCTCAGAAATGATGGGTCCCCTTTCTTCTTTACATTTCCAGTTTTAAATTTATCTGCATTCTTTACTTTCATTATGTCCCACAGCTTGTGTGGGGAAACTTGTACAATTTCCTTATATATATACACAATCTTTTTATGCAATGAGTTGTATGTTGTTTCCTTTACATTATTTTTTTATTACATAACTAAATGAAGATCTGAAACTCAATTGATTAATGCAAATATATATAATCATGAGGAATTAAAATGAATCGTTTTTACCTTTTCCAATCATTGAAACTAAAAAAATGAATGGATGAATGAATGAACCTCCCCTGTAACTCCAACCTTCTTCCTTACACTTAATAATTTTCCAATCTACAATTTGAATCCTTGTTATCCCAATATTCTCACTTTTGATGTATGATTCCTTTCCCATATTTGTTAGGACCTTGCAGCAATCTTGAATGGTTGATGCATGATCTTGGTGAAGATGACTATAGGAATGACATCCTATATAGGAATGGGCATCTTGGAATTGCATTCCTAACTGTTATTTCCTCATTACTTGCTCAACAATCCCTTGAAACTAATTAACCCAAAAAAATTACCCCCTCACCATGATGACAAAAAATGGTCAACAATGAGAAACCTTAAAAAGGGGTTTTCATTTTAGGTTGGATTGGCTCAACCACCCCCTTAGAATTACATATGTACCACTACTTTAAATAGGAAGCATACCCAGATATTTTTCCCATAAGCCTATGATGATATGCAAGTAGCACATAGAAATAAATGCACTTAACATTAAACCCTACATTTATTTTTATAACTTGACAACATGACTCTTGAAATTTGTATACTTCATATTTTCTCTCTTGGTTGATCTATGACGGATCTTAGAATTTTTGGATCTTTCGCATAGTGTCTCTAATCGATGAGGTGATATCCAATTGATTCCTATATTATATGATTGGATTAGGGTTCATTTTTTTAATAGATGAATTTTCATTAGTATTCCCACTAAAATGAACCAAAACTCCTACTAAGGATGACTAAAACAAGTTACCCATTTGAAATTGTGACCATTAGTCGGGTGAAGGATGGGTCTCAGAAACATGGACAAATTTAGGATGAAATTTATCTAGGTCCCATAAACCCATCCAACTATCATGAAACTTACAAATTAAAGATGTGTGATGTTTTGATAGAATGCAAGTTGGCTTCTATATGGAATAAAATGGTTCTAGTAATGTAAAACTAACGAATATATTTAACCTAGTGGATTATAGAGTGCTTGAAAGAGGAAAACATGTGTAAATAAGTTCAATTATGTATTTATGGACCAAATTTATGTAAAGGTGTAATGTTATAATTTTCAAGTCCCTTAAAAACATTAGGGTACTATAGTCACCAATAGTGATTTCAGAGGATTTTCCTCCTTTATATTATTCACCATCTTTTCTCTTCTTTTTGAACACTCTTCTTCTTAATTCCATATACAATTGTTCTAATTCACACTAACTTTTTGTAAACCCTAGTTCACAATCCTCTTATAGTTAGTTGTCTTTCTATCACTCTCGAATTCTTGGGTAATCAATATCTAATTTCACAAATGGTATTTTGGGTATTACGTATGCTCCTTTTATACCCTAGGTGAATTGATTGTCTTGATAACATTAATCCATTTGCTCAAAATTGTAATTCCACCCAAAGAATAGTCATGTAACCTCTTCCCTACACTTAAATGGATATTTAGTGGATATTTTATACTCTTTCACTTTTTGGATTTAATTACACATCTCTTTGATCCTTGCGCAATTATTTCATGTTATCTTTCTTCATTTATTTCCTTTGATATTTCAATATAGCATTACTTTTTTGGTAACATAAAGGTATTCACTTCGATGTGGAAATTTTTCTCTCAAGGTATTTTTTGTCAAATTCTCATATCACATACTTCCACACAAAATTACTCAAGTATATTTAACCTATATACTTAAATCTCACCTCATAACTTAGACATTTGGTGTGTAACTCGATGGAGGTCCCACTTTACTCACATGGTAGGATTTAATAACTCAATATTGAATTCCTCTATGTAGTCCTTTATGTTTTATCTCTCCTAAAACATTTGGTATATCCTTTTACATTAATTTTTTATTTATACAGATTAGATTGATTTATAATTTATTTCTTGAATTAAGTGTAAAATTTCTACATGCAAAACCTTACTCAAGCAAAATTTGTTCTCATGTAGTTTTTATAATAATATCTTTGCAAAAGATAGTCTCTTGTCAAAACATTTACATGGAGTTAGAACTCACTTATTTTGCATAAAGTGAAAATTAAAAATACAAATAAGGAAAATATATAACTAATATATACTTTTGGGTTTCCATTTATTAGGTGACAATTGTATACCTCTATGTCATGGTAAATTATTTATGGTAGGCCTTGAGCCTAATTCTATTTAAGTGACCCAATAGCATTTATCCATCCGGCTTATGTAATTTATATGCCCTATTTTATGAAAGAGGGCACGAAGATATCCTGGAAGTGTGTGCACATTGATGGAGTTTCACTCGAATGATAACACTTAATTTGATGAAATAATTAGAAAGAAAAAGCTGGACTCAAGGAACTTTTGCATGAGAAAAATGGTCTACTCATACTCATAGATCAAAAATGAAAGCACGTATGGAGAGTGTTGTGTAAATATCATGCTTGGAATTTTCACACTCTAATGATGGAGTGAGTAGTTACAAATCTATAATGACATGTAACTCCCATATCACAATGACACATATGATGAGTATGAGATTCCATTACGAATTTTTGTATGTCATATAACTCCCTCAAATACCTATGACTTGCATAAGTGAGATGACTTGCCATGTTAGAGGTGGAAATAACCAAATAAATGAATAAATTGTAAAATAAAACCCCGACACCAACACCCCCTTCATCAAAGCAATTGTGTTCTCGCTTCTTTTTTACAAACCGACAGGACCCAAACGAAGAGAAAATTTGTATCCGAAGGTATATTTCTTATTATTGAGATCACCAGCCCAATCAAAATCTATGTACCCAACTAAATTAATATTTTCCCCTCCCGAGTAATGAATTCCATCAGTGTAGCTTCCTCTAACATAGTGAAGGATCCACTTCGCTACATTCCAATGTAGGTCATGAGGCTTCTGTATGATCTAGACATAATTTCAATAGTAAATGAAATATTAGGTTTGGTATGGGTTAGGTAGATCAATATCCCAACCAATTGGCGATAAAGGTACCATCAACTAAGGGAGTGGAGAAATTGGCTACTAACTTGACTCTAGAAAGGAAGGGAGTGGGAGATGGCTTACAATCACCATGTTAAACCTAGCAATAAAATCAAGGGCATACTTGGGTTGAGTAATGATTATTCCCGAGTCATATTGGGTCATCTAAATCCTAAGGAAGAATGAATTAAACCCCATTTGACCATGGATAAATTGTTGGCTAAGCGCAGTCTTAATAAAATCAACAATTCGTTAACGTACAAAACTTAGATAATCATGGAGTCATCTTGTCGAAAGATGTAAACATTTGGGTCAGAGTGAGACCTAGTAAACCTAGAAGCAAGAACAAAGGAATCCATCTTGGAAAACCAAGCCCAAGGGGCTTATTTGAGGCCATAGATAAACTTCTTAAGTCTATAAATAAGGGAGGAATCTTCGACATAATCTGACGGTTTTTACATATAGATTTCTTCCTCTATGTCACCAATAAGGAAGGCACTTTTAACGTCCATTTGGTGGACATCCCATCTATTAGCACCGGTAATGGCTAGGTTCGATTAAATATAAGTCATCTTGGAAACAGGAGGAAATGTCTCTAAATAATCAACCCTAGGAACATGGGAGAGTTAGAAACCTTTAGCTATGCATCGTGCATTATATCTTTTCGTGTTCCCATCTCGCGCCATACTTGGTTTGATATATCCACCTATACCAAATCATTTTTCTTCCCTTAGAAAGAGATGTGAGATCCCAAGTATAATTATTCATGAGAGAGGAATATTCCTCTTCCACAGTAAAATCCCACTCAGAATCTCATTAACCTCCCAAAAATACATGTGGATCAAAAGCGGAGGCAAAAAAGAATGGGCCCAAATATGCATATCGTAGGATTTCTATGAAAGGCTTAAAAAAATATTTGAGATGGCTCTATCATTTTTCCATAACCCTAAGACCTACTTTATGTCACTTACGGCTCGATGGGTTGTGAATGGCGGTGTGAACTCTAATATTGATGGTGGCAGCCCCGCTAACAATGGAAATCCCTTTAGGTCCAAGGTGTCATGGGGAACAATGACCGCTTATCTACGAGTCCTGTGCACAAGTGAGAGAAAGGAGATCTCGGGTTCTTGATTGACTCTCCTCTGTAGAATACTCTACATTTGCTCAAGATGATGCCTAGTCACTCATTGGTAATATTGAGTATCTCCAAGTTCTTGTTCGTACCCTAACCGGAGATACCCTATCTCTTCAACTCCATCACTAGCTCATGGGATAGATAAAAACGCATTCTTTCCCATAAAGTGGGTTATAGGTTTGGTTCCTATGGCCTCACTTTCTTAGGAAAACTACTTTTGGACAATTCCCTACTCATCTCATATGGGATATTTTGGGATTCCATAATTTTTGACTATTACCCTATTGGGTGGATCCAAGGAGTGCTACTCAAGATTCTTTAAAGAGGAATTTTTTCAAAATGCCACTGCATAAAAGATGTCTGCAACTCCTCTTCCCCCGCTTACATTGTAGAACAAGTTATTGAATCCCCTACTCTAGAAATTAATGATAAAGAATAGTCGGATCTGTTACATTCTGATAACTAAAATCCAAGGCCATGATCTACGATTTAATGGTGTTTGGTCATTATCTAATGATGTGATTCATTGGATTCATTCCTCATGAATGACGAAAATTGCAAATACTTCCTATGTGTCGAGGATTCTTCATAGTCTTCTTCAATGAATAGAAGGATTATCAAAGGGTTATTGAAGAGGGTCCTTGGTTTTGGGGATTAGTGGTTCATCAAAGAAGACTGTAAGAAGTTGTGAAGTGGTTTGCATACTTTTGTTAGGATCTATCTTGAAGTAGACCTCAACAAGGGACGATTTCTGAATAGGATGACCCTCAAGATGGGAGATACAAGCTATACTCAAATTTTGGACTATGAAAATATAGGTTTTAGATGTTAGAATTACGGGACTCTGGATAATCTCCAAGTTTTTTTCCTCAAATGAAAACCCAAATGCCTACGAAAAAGGTTCTATTCCTAATCATTGAAGCCCTTAAATATTGAGGATGTAGATGATGTTGAATTAGAAGATCAAGTAGTTACAAATGCTGCAGCTCCATCATCCGCAACTATATCTCCAAGAGTTTCAAAGCATAATCGGATGCAACTTCTTCTAAATAGGTAGGGAAATCTTTAGTTATCCCTACCTCTTTGGAGAATACTTCTCACGAGTCTTAAGTGGCCCCATGAATCCAATCACTCTTATTCAAATAAGGATGGTGCCCATCCTCTTGATAAGGAATCACAGGTCTCCACTCCCTTGGACTTATCTAGAGTACAATCCTCTCATTTCAGAGATGATTTCCCAAAACAAGTGGCAGGTTGTGCGCTTGAAGAAGGGAAAGAAAGGAAAACACTAATCTTCCTCTTTTTGTTCTCATTCTCCCTCCAACTCAGCCTTACTTCCACTTTCTGGTCTTGCATCTTTTTGAGCTACATCTTCCATCCTCTTTTTGTTTTTCTTTTAGTTGTTTTAGGGCTACTTCTTCCCCTCCTCTTTGGCTACGATTAGTTGCATGCAAATCGGATCAAAAGAATATCCTCCTTTTTTCTTGCTTTTTCCCCCTTTTTTCTTTTTTTTGTTAGTTTTGGGCATTCTTAGTCTTTTATTCCTTGGACCTTCATGATTTTCCACTATTCTCGCTTCATCATTGTACTGTATTTTTGGCCCTTTTATAAAAGGATGTGGAACCTTCCAAAACCCCCATATTTACCCTTTTCCAAAGAAAGAAGGCATGGGCCCAAAAATTGAATGAGTTTTCCTCTCATCTGAAGGATCCTCTATCCAATCTCTAGCACTCTGTAACATTTACCTATCCTAGCGAGGACCGGGAGGATATTTGGGCACAAAATTTTTTGAATCGTCACTTAAGTGAGAGGAGACATAGTCCTCATCATCATTATTGTCGAACTAGTAGATGTCGAGTGTGAGGAGTGGGAGGATCAGAAATATCATCAAAAGAATCTAAATTAAGGTTAGAGAGGGGTGTAGTGACCTCTTCTCATGGAGAAGTGGAAGTAGGATATATCTCTTGAAATTTCACACTTCTCTCAATATATAGCTGATGAGTGGTGGGATTCAAAATTTTATAACCATTCATGCCTTTAGGATACCCAATGAAGATACAAAGTTTGGATTGTAGTTCCAAGGCCTTGTGTTTCTTCTTGGGAATCTATGTTATGGCATTTGAACCGAAGACAATAATTTGCACAACATCATGTTTGCATCCATACAAATCCTTAAAGGGTGTCATCCCTTTTACTGTTTTGTGCAGAATGTGGTTCTAAATATAAAAATCACAATTCATAGCTTCCACACAATAATGTGAAGGAAGGGATTTAAATTGAACCATGCAAGTGGTCATCTCCTTCGTTTTATTCTTTCTTTCTAAAACTCCATTCCATGAAGGATTGTAAGAAATTGTACACTGCAAAGCAATTCCTTTGGAGGTGAAAAAATCATCAAACCTATTACTCATGTACTCACATCCATTTTCAGTTCTAAGAACCTTGATACAAATTTCAACTTGTTTCTCAGCAAGATTCTTGAAGTCTCGAAAGTGATTGAAAACTTCAAATTTCTATTTGAGAAAGTAAACCCACATATAACATGAAAATTTGTCAATGAGGGTAATTATGTATTGATATCTAATGAATAAAGGAGATGGAAAATGTATATAAATTTTACTATGGAAAATCTCAAGGATATGAGATTCTCTACATGATTTTCCCTTGCCAAATTTCTCTTTGGGATGTTTTCCAAGGGCACAACCCTCTTAAATACCCTTCAAAAAAACTAACACGAGGCATTCCATTGACCATATCATGTTGTCTCAAATTTATCAAGGTAACGATAGTTTAAATGTCCAAACCTTTCATGACATAGCTTACTAACATCATCTGCATGATTCAGTAAGGCGGTGGGAGAAGAGTTGGGAGAAAAGTGGGAAAAGGTGTACAACTGGGCCTAGTGGTCTACCTTTCCCTCTACCACTATAGACTCATTGTGTAACTCTCTAATGATCACCAAATTAGGGTTAAATTACACACTCATACCTCAGACAATATGGGTAATTTGGTATACTGATAATATTTTAGTAGAAAATTTTGGAACACTAAGGAGATCATTGAAGGTTCCACCATCAACTTCCACTACTATCTACTACAAAACATGTATCATCACCCAAAGTGATTTGGGACATGATACAAGGTTCTATGTTGGAAAAATTAATGTGTGAAGAACCCATGTGGTGTGAGGCACTAGAATATATAACCCATGTCAATGAAGGAGCTACTCTATCTACAAGGGCTTTACCTTTCTTCTTCTCATACTTGTTTTCCTTTTCCTTAGAAGATTCATGTTTTGGAGTATGTTGTTTGATAAACTCAGGAACACCTATGTTATTCTTCTCAAGTAAATATGTAAGGTGGTCAATTTTTTTTCTCGTGCATTTATGTTCTTCTTGTTTTGACTTATTGTAATATGAACACTTACACTTCTCCTTCTTTGGTTTAGAATTAGAAGTAGAAGAAGTGTTTTTGTTAGATGTGAATTGGGTGGACTTAGCTTCTTTCTTAGATTAGTCCTGTTTTCTTATTTCTTCTCCTATTTCTTCTCCTTTCCTTTACCATTACTTGTTATTAGGGCATGTGTCTTGGACTTGATTACACCCATTTGGATTAAATTTTCATGTTATTGAATGAGTTGTGTAAAAAAAATCAACTGAGGGCATCTTTCAAGTAGTCCCTAAATCTTATTTCACGGCATGAAAGGTAGAAATGAAGAAAAATTATTCGGGTCCAAGATTAGAACCAATGGATAAAATCAGTTAGGAATCCTTATTTTCAACTCCAAATCCTTTTAACAATAGTCTTGTGTGGACTAATTTAGAGAAGAAGGCTTGTAGGTTTTCAAAGTTACTAGGATTCAAACCTAGGTGTTAGTTCTCTAACTCATGAGCTCACATGTAATCATGTTTTCCAAACATATCATCTAGAGTTTTACAGGCTTCATCAAATGTTGTAGAAGACTCAATGTTAAAGAGAAGTTTGGAAGAAACAGACATACAAAGAAGACATAAGGATACCTCACATCAGTTGAACCACTTGAATTTCTAGGGTTCATCCTCGGTTCGGTTTCCACTCCCATAATGATGTGATACAACCCTTTACCCCTTATTTTGACAATCATTTTGGCTTTCCATTCAAAGAAATTAAATAACATGAGAAAAGGAATAGTAATGACATCCTTTGTAAGGAAAGAGAAAGTCATGTGCATTTGTGTGGTGTGAACGTTCGGTAATTCACCTTGCAATCAACTAATTCCATGCAAGAGTGGAGACCACAATTTGTTTCAACACATGTAACCGAAAATGGCACTGTAATGACCATAAGAAAGGAAAAATGGAAAATAAAGTGACAACTAGGGTCCTATGTGAGAAAAAGTGTCTCACGTCATGAAACAAGCTTCCTTACCACAAGCTTGTGGTAGACGCACTCACTAACCCACAAGTGAAGGTGGTTACAAAATTGTTTTCCATTGAAATAGGTGAAATAACCCCAAAATGGGACCTACTAATAATTAATGACCCTAGATTAATTTTCACTTAGATTTAATGATTAAATTAAGATAAGTTTAGTAAAAAATCAAAAAATAAGTGAGAAATGAGGGGGTTTATAGGTTCACTGAGTTGGGGACCATCTCGGTGAGATGAAAGGTGAGTTTACTTACAATCTGGTAGTGAGTTGGTGGCAAGCTGATATGGTGAATAGGTCTATGGGTCAAGTAGTGAGCTGGTAGCGGGTTGACAAGGCAATGAGCTGGAAAGTAGGTTGACACATACAACGACCGAGAAAGTACTAATGAGTCAAGTTCTTTGGTTAGGTTTACAATGGATCTAGTTTTGAGGGATGTAGAGACCCAATATGTAGGAGGATGAGCTAATATCATGGTGTGAGCGAGCAGCGGGATTGACGTTCAAGTTAAGGTCGGGCATGGTGAATCCAGGGAAGAGTCTGTATTGAGGATGGAGTTCGAATATATTTAAGGTGAGGTTGGTGTGTGGGAGGCAAGGAACAAGCTAGGTCAAGGGTAAGTGAGCCAAAGAATCAAGATGGTGAGGATTATGCATGCAACAAGAGTGGAATTAGATGGAGCCAGGCCAAGATAAATATGGGATGTCGAGGTTGCGGTGAGCATGGAGCAGCGAGTCTCTTAGCATTGTGTTGTCATTTATCTCAAAGTATGATGTTGCCATTGATTTCCAAGGTTGCATTGATGTAAAATTAAGTAAGAGACATTAAGGTTGATTAGTAGTGTCAAGCCAAGGTGAGTATATTGTTGATATTGCATGGTGTATCATGGGTTCTTAAGTAGGTATGATGGCTTGTAGTGACTTATAGAGGTGTTATAATGTTGTGGTGATGATGTGATGATGTCATGTAGTGTGTTAAAGTTACTTTTTGGATAATTTTATGATTCTATGATGTCATGTAGTGTTTTAAATGTCCTTGTAAGTTAGCAAGGATGGAAAAGTAATGAGGTGGTTAGTTTGGTTGGTGCAAGCATGTTCAAAGTGCTTGTTTGTGAAGCCTAGTCAGTAGGTATGGTATGAGATGATGAAGTATAGGTATGTATGAGTTGGTTGAGCTTGGTAAGAGCATGGGAATCATGTATATGATTTGTATAGACACTCAAAAAAATTCGAGTCTAGATATGAGGTGAAGTCATGGTTTCTAGGTCTACATTAGACCTATATGTCCCCAAATGAGATTGTTTGGACTGTTTTCAATCACTTGTGGTGATGCAAAAGTGATACTTTTAGAAGGTGTAGAAATTTGATATAGAGATATTTTCCATATTTTAGGCATTATTTTGAAGGTATGTGCAAGATATTTGGTTTTTACCCTTACCGAGCTTGTGAAAGTGAGATACCAAGGTTGATTTGGACTATTTGATGTTCATTGTTATGTGTAATCTCTACGTGGTGTTATAATATCTTGATGGTAGTTTGGGAATGATATTGAGATTCCATTACAAGCATTAGTTTGAGGTTTACGGGGCGATAATTACAAACAATCGTTAAGAAGGAAAATTGGTTTTAAACCCTTCTAAAACCCTAAGTCAAAAGTGATGGAGAAGATATAATTTTTTCATGCCTAGAATTTATTGATTTGACTTGTATGATTATTTTAGGTTGTAGAGGACTCTCTCAAGTTTCTCCAGTGTAAGTTAGAGGTTTTGATTGTATGTGGACCCAGTCAAATTTTTATGTTTCGAATAAGTTTAGTTTTCTCTCAAGTTTTACATTAGACCTATTGACTAAATTGGTGTTTTGATAAGACTCTCGATCATTTGCATAATATTTTTATTTACTCTACTTGATAAAAAATTAATTCAAATACCTTCTAACAAGAACCATCATCCCCATCGGATGGATCATGAAAAATTCCGACCTTTTTGTAAATGTCATCATTTTAATGGGCACCGTGATGATGATTTATACATGTTATATCATAAACTCAAGTGGATTGAAGGCAAATGAATTATCTCTTTAGATACATGACATGCTAGTAGATATCCTTCTCCTCCTCTCTCTGACATCACTTTGCGGATACTATGATTTTCCAAGCTGATCCCTCCTAGTTTAAGATGATTTCTTAACCTCTTCTACAAGTTGGCCCTCGTAATGGGGCTCCTAATAATCAACCATTACAAAAATATAAACTCAAATGGTTTATACAAGAACAATGATTTGTACTAAAAAATAATGAGTTTAATCATTCATCTCTTATGGTAGTGATAAAAAGAATCTATATAATCAACTCCTACATCACGAGTAATTCTTGAAAATGCATATTCACAATCCAATATGATCGGGATATTCATACGGACTATTCTATTGTCTCGATTTGTAGCTAGTAAAAACTATTTCCTTGACATCATTACTATTTCATAAACATGACATCCTTTCTTGATTGATCAGGGGCATATGCAGATATCCCTTCCTTTTATTCTAATAATAGGTTTTCTTGCAATACATATATCCATACATACTTTAGTAATGGTGATGTTTCTAATATGTTTGTTAATACTTTTGATACCATCCCTAATTTTCACATTCTATATCACACCAATTCATTCACTATGACTATCATGAATAAATAAAAATCACTATCAGTCAAATTTAGTTTCCTACAACACTCGAGTCTTCTACTCATACTACTTCTTATGGGTATATATATCTTTAGTTTTATATCATGTGTACTATGATTCATCTATAGTTTATAAATGATTATCCATATTCTAATATGACATATTTGAGGCATACACATCCTTCACCATTTGGATTCATATCACCTATTTATGGAATTTCATAATCAGTAGCTCTTTTGATACCCCTATGGGTAGCTCTTGTGTTATCCCCTCTTCCTCTATGTGTGATATGTTTTAGACTAGTCTAAGCTAATGAAATGAACCTAACACCTAGTAATTTAATAACTTAGTTAATCTAAAAAAAACACCATGATGAAGCATGAAATAAATATTTTAAACTAATGTGTGTCAAACATTAAATCCAATGATAAATGAAAACATCCTTTGATGGTTGGATGTGCTTTAAAATTGTAGATATTTCCTTTGTGAACCAAATGCAACTAAGCACGATCAAGGAATTATTCAAGGAGAGGAAGAGATCTCACTAATATGGCTTGATTTCCATTTTAGTTCTTCTCTTACTACTCTTTACCAAGTAGAAAGGGGGTTTGAATCAAGCTTTCCAAATAACATGAAATGCTCTTATCAAGTGTAAAATGTCTTACAAGGACATGAAGGTGTAAAAATTGTAGGAAGGTACTAGGTTTCTTATATAGCTTTCCAATTTTGGAGAAGCTTGCATCCTAGTGAATGTGGGATAAAGGTAAAGTAGAATTAGAAAGGGATAAATATGATTAGAATAGATTAATTAGAGATTAGCAACTCATGGGAGTTGGAGGTGATTTAATTAATCAACTAGGATTAATTAATAGGCCAAATTAAGCTTATAGAAGCTTTGGGAGATGATTTAGAGGGAAATTAGTAGAATTTGAAGGGTTTGAAAGGGGGATTTAACTAATAAGAAGGTTTATTAGTTAAATACAAGATTGAAAGGCTTAATTAATTAATAATGGTTAATTAATTAATTAAAATAGGATTATAACTAACGAAGTGTCATTAATTGGCATCCAAGATGGGGGAAGGCTATTTAATTAATAAAGTGTCATTAATTGACCAAGATAAAGGGGAATGTTAGCTAATTAGTGGAAAAACCACTAATTATAATGAAATGACGGAAAGAGGATAATTAGTGCAATTTTAGTATTAAAATTACGTAGTCAAATTTAGGTTTCTGCACTCTATATAGATATTTTAAAAACAACTCAAAAACAATCAAGTAATAACATAATAAAAAACATTCACATATTTGTAAAAATACAAAATCAAAACATGTTTATGGTTTGATTGGCTAGCTTGATACTCAATACATGTTTTTTTCACGTTGGTTTGATGGATAGCATATCTTGTATATATACTATTTACACACTACTATTCCCTTGATCCTTGGTCATATATTCGGATCTGGATGGTTGACTTGTAGAGCTAATATAATCTCTTGTCATATCATATCACAATCATTTATGCTTCCATATGCTTATTAGGTTTTCCTTAGTGCTTTGCATAGAATTATAGGTATAAATAGGAGTTAATAGCTAGTATAAGATCATTATTTTGACCACTTGAGTCTTATTATATGGTTTTGAATTTGCCCTCTTAAAGTGGATAAGTCATTATACTTGCATATTATGATCATTTATCTATATTTTGGTGTTTTTGGTGTTATATTTTTGTTAATATTCAAATCTATCTATGTAATTTCATTACAAATGGTATCATATATTCAATTTGGGCTGAATTAGGTCAAAACAATAATTTTGAAGATTCATTTGTATCTCCAAGAAGATTGTGAATTTTTTGTATTGTTTTAACTTAAGTGTTGAAATCAATCAAGTAAATTTATCTCCAAATTTCAAGATATTTTGACTTATTTTGCATAAATTATATCCATTGTAGGGTTTTTCATAAATTCACTCCATAGGCTGCCATTTTTAGATTTTTTCTAAGTTTCTTATATTTTTAGAAAGATTGAAACAATTATCTAGTGCTTGTTCTCTGTGTCTCTCTCTATCCGGCCAATAACCATACTTAACCTCAAACCCTAAATTCACTTCCCTAATCCTTATGTCCCAAGACCCAAACCCTATATCATGACAAGGAGATAAACTAAATGCCAAGGGAAGGGTCTAGCCACTCCAATAATGGCTCCAAATGAGGAAGAATTGGATTTTGAATTTTTAGTTGTTGGGGTATTAGAGGTATTCAACCAAATTCAGGAAAATTTTAATACTATGGTGAGTAAGGATGACCTCAACCATGATATTCAAGCACTGGAAGATAACCTTCAATAAATAGAAGACATCCTTTAGGCACTTCGGAAGGTAACCTCAAACATGACCTTCAAGAAAATAAGGGTGAAATGTAGATGGGGTTCAAATCAATGAGGAAGGATTTGATGTGCACTCTTTCAATCATGAATAATGGCATAAATTCTCATTCAAGGCGCATGGGTTCCTCAAGTAATACACACTCAAATTTAAATAACACCAACCAAGGGAATTACACTAAAAAAACTGGTGTATCTTCTAGTCGGTGGTGGAACATGATTACAAAAGTAGAAATATGCAAGTTCAATGGGAATGATATTATCATATCGATCAACCAAATGGATGTTTTTTAATATTTGCATCGATTCCAAAATAGATATAAGGTGGTAATCGTATCCTTGTATATGTAACTATAATAGTTAATTTGGTATAAATGGATGTGTGAGAAAAAAGATTCTCCCTATTACCTAGTCTATGTTCATTGATGAGCTCTAGATACACTATAGTAATAGTGTTACAGAGAACTATTTTATCTAGATAGCCAAACTACAATAAACAAGGATATTTAGGGATTCTATATAATAGTTCCATAATCAATCCTTATGAGTGAAAGACATATTAGAGGATCATATAAATTATCTCTTCTTGGGTGGAATCAAGGCCAACATCTACGTTTATGTTCACCTTCTTAATCTAGTTTTGATATTAGAATCCATGAAAATTTTACTTGTGAATTGGAGGAGGTGGATATGGTAAAATCAAGGGGTCTTACTACTCATAAGCAATACATGATTCAAACACCATCATTTCCCCACCTGACAAGGTTAACTCCTCAACAAATCAAAGATAAGTGATTAAAATTTATATGTCATAGTTTTGATAGCATGTGGAGCAAGGGATTTAAGTGTCTTGAGAAAATATTATTCTACATTGGGGGTCCCAATGAGGAAGAAGATGATGAGGAATAATTTAGTGAAGAGGAAGAGGTTCCTAAGATTGAGGCTAAATAATCTCAACTAGATATCTCTTTCCATGTAATTTTAAGGATTAGTACCCCAAAAACCCTCAAGATTATTTCTTTGTAAAGAAACAGAGGGTGAAAATACTAATTGACTCTGGTAGTACTCATAAATTCATCGATCATAATTTGACCTTATGTTTAAATTTATTCATTTATCCATCCCCATAGTTTCGGGTCATGGTTGGAGATGTAGGTAAATGTTTTTGTTTATGAAATTTCCATACGATTAGTCTATCTGTGGAGATTACCTACTAAAGGGCCCCATGTATTTCATTTCAATGGGGGAGCATATATTATGTTAGGGATCAAATGTTTTACTACCTTAGGTATTTTTGAGATGAAATTCAAATATTTTTTCATGAGGTTACATTCTAAAGGGTGGACTTTTGAGCTATGTGGGATGAAGGAAAATGCTCTAAAATTGTTTGTGGGATGACACAAATGATCCAAAATTGGTAAGTTCTCATCAACTGCAGAAATTTCTTAAGAAGGGTGTAAATGGGTTTGTAACACAATTATTTTCACTAGAAGATCAATCATCAAAAGTTTCTATACCATCATATCTATGAGAAATTTTCAATGATCACCTGGTCATTTTTGGGATATGCCAAAAGGGTTACCTCCCAAAAAGATTGTGATCATAGTATTCATCTAGTACCAGGAAGCCAACCACCCAATATTAGACATTATCAATACCCTTATCTACAGAAGAGTGAGATTGAAAATATTGTACAGGATATGTTGGAAGTACGTAGTATCCTCCATAGTCAAATTTATTACTCTTCTTTAGTAGTGATGGTGCAAAAAAGGGATGAAGGTTCACGTAGGTACCCAAACTATAGGGAGTTCAACAAATACACAGTGAAATATAAGCTTCATATTCCTATCATTGAATATTTGTTAGATGATTTACATAGTGTTTTTGTTTTAAAAATTAGATCTTTGATGAGGATATCATCAAATTAGAATTAATGATGAAAATATTCAAAAAAACAACATTTAGGACACATGAGGGCCATAATGAATTTTTAGTAATGCATTTTAGCCTTTAAAATTCACAATCTACTTTCTAGAATTTGATGAATTCAATATTTCAATAATTTTTAAGAAATTTTGTCAAGTGGATTCTTTGATGATATCTTAATCTATAGCAAGACCTTGTAGGAATATTTACATCATGTCAATAAGGTGTTAAATTTTCTAGAATGCCAACACTTTTATGCCAAGTCCCCAAAGTGTCATTTTTGAGTCATATAAGTAGAAAAAATTGGTCATATCATTTCTTGTGAAGGTGTAAAAGTTCATCCTCATAAGATCTAGGCCATCGTGGACTGGAATGTTCCTAATACCCTAAAACCTCGGGTATTCTTAGGTATTATAAGTAACTATCATATATTTTTGAATAATTATGGTATAATTGCAACATCACTAATAAAATTATTGAATAAATACTCTTTTCATTGGAATGGAGAATCAACCCAATCATTTGAGTCACTAAATAAGGCCATGTGTACCACTTCATTTCGCTACTCCATTTTCTCCAAAACCTTCATTATTAAATGTGATGCATTATAAAGTGGCATAAGTGTAGTACAACCATGCAAGAGGGCCACCCCATTACATTTTAGATCCATCAAATCAAAGGTAATAACCTATAAAAACCAACTTATGAGAAGGAAATGGTGGCTATTCTATATACAAATCAAATAGTGGCGACCATATCTCATGGGTTATCACTTTAAGGTGAAGAAAAATCATGGAAGCTTATAATAATTCTTGGAGAAACAAATACCATACAAAAACAACAAAAATGAGTCAAAAATATGTTGGGATATGACTTTGAGATTATTTACAATAAAGGAAAATAAAATTTGGTAGTTGACGCACTATCTAGGAGAGATGAGTCCACATAAGCATTTTTACATACCATGTCCATATTAGAGGTAGATTGGGTAGATCATGTAAGATTAGAATTAAATAATGACACATAAATCTAGGCTATAATTTGGAATCACAAAAAAATTGAGATTTTCAGAAGAAAAAAATGTATGGAAGGGGATGTATTGTGACATAAGAATCGGTTGTACTTATGCAATAACTATACCCTTAAAATTTAGGTTCTCTCAAAGCTTCATGTTTCTCTAGTGGGTGGCCATTATGGGTTCATAAAAACTTATTACATAATCAAGCAAGATTTAATTTGGGAAGGGTTAAAATGGTATGTCCTGAAATTTGTGGCAAAGTGATTGGTGTGTCAGTGTAACAAGGAGAAACTGTTGAGTCGTTAGGTAATTTGTAACCTCTATCTATTCCTAGTGAGCAGTAGGCTAGAATTTCCATGGATTTCATCATAATATTTCCAAATTTTGAAGGGATAAGTTTAATTATGGTGGTTGTGGATAGACTCACTAAATATGATCATTTATGTGCCTTGTCTCATCCCTTTATAGTGATTACAATTGCTTGATCTTTTATGGATACGATTTAGAAGCTATATGGAACACCCAATATTATAGTAAGTATGATCCTATGTTTACTAACAATTTTTGGACTAATTTATTCTCATGTTTGGGTACTAAATTAGCTTGTAGTTCATCATATCATCCCCAATACGATAAACAAACTGAGGTAGTAAATAAATGTTTGGAGGGGTATTAATGATGTTTTGTTTTAGATAAGAAAGCAAGATTGGTTCAGTGGCTACCACTTGTAAAATGGTCATATAACACTTCATTTCATACCTCATCCAAATTTTCCACATTCTTAGAATTGTATAGTTATTATCCACCACCCCTCACCTCCAACTTGAGGGTCTAACCTAAAATAGGAGCAATTGAAGAGCACATTCAACACTAATAGGAGGTGCTCAATAGGCTTAAAGAGAATTTGGTAATAGCATAGAACCACATGAATAAATAGGTTGATAAACACCATAGCGAATGAATATCTGAAGATGGAAACTTTTTTTATATGATTGCAATCATATAAGCAACTATATTGAAACAAAAATATATATAACAATATTTTACCTAAATATTATGTCCCTTATCAAGTGTTGCAAAAAATTAGCGAGTGTGGTATATACACTGGAGCTTCCTCAATCAACTAAATTACATCTAATTTTCCATGTTTCTTACTTGAAGAAGGTCATTGCGAAGAATATATCTTCTAATTCATTGTTTATAGAGCTTGATGAAGAGGGACGCATTATCTTGAATCTTGAAAGAATCCTATAGACATACAAAAAAATTGAAGATAAGGTTCATCGTCGAGTATCCGATCAAGTGGAATTATTTGGAAATTTAAGATGCAACATGGGAAAATGAATCTTTTCAACGAAAACATCCAAAAATTACCAACATTGGGGACAAGGTTTTCTTGAATGGGAGGAACATGCTAAAAATTAATCCTTGTTCGTATGTTAGGATATGGATGGCCTACTTGTGGCGAACATATTATCTCATCATGTCATACCACATTCATTTATGCTTTTATATGCTTAGTAGGTCAGCCTTGAGTACAGTGTTTGTGTTTTAGTACAATTAATTTACATTTCCTTGTCTTGGTTTATTATATGCATATTATCCATGTTATATTTTGAGCTAATATAACTAACATGTGTCTTGTGTAGTGCTAACATATCTTATTATCTTTTGTTTTTACTATCATTGTTTTCTATACTTGCTTCCTATAATATTTTCAATACTTGCTTATCTGATTATTTCCTTGTTTTAATACTATGTTGAATGACCCATTGCCTATGATTGTATATCACCCTACTTGATTAAAAATCTATGATTACTTACTCTAAACAACTTGAGTGCCTTGATTTTTTTTTTTGATACCACGGGTGTCCCATGTTTGTGCCTTTACACATATCTTGCATGTATGCACTTGCTTTTCTATATGTGGCACGCATTACCTTCTATTGGACTTGGCTTGTGACCTAATGGGTGTCCCATGTTTGTGGATATTTTCCTATATGTGTGTCACATCCCTCATTTTTGGATTTAGAAATTTGATACTTGTTAATTTGGATGATTAAAATGACATGCTTAATCTGGAAAATTAATTGTTATGATCATTTTTAAATGATGAAATTGGCATGCTTATTATCATTATGTGGAATTTTGATGATTTGGACTAACTACATTTTTGTTGACGTGAGGTGAATGCAGGATCAGGTACACCCTCATTAAAAAGGTGAGGGAGGGCATCATCGGGGAGAGGTTGGAAGATCGTGATAATGAACTTGAAACTACGAAGGTAATTGAGAACCAACACACACCACAAGAAGGGGGTAGCATTTAGTTACTTATGTGATGCATGACTTCTTTATGTTATCTTGTATTTCATCTATCCATTGATATTGATAGACAATGAGCAGATTACGCTGATGTGGCTAAATGCCACCGGCATAACTCGCCATCATACATTACTATTTAACAATGTTGTGAGTAATTGGTTTATTCATTTTTATAAGTAGTTATAATAATTGAATATGAGTTGGAAAACATAACAAAGCGGATGGAACATGTTGTTGTGTGTTATGATCATTTGGTTTTAATGATGGATGGTTGGCAATTAAATTGTTCATCTTTGATCTTGTTGACTTTGTGGTATAGCATTGAGCTTTGTTTGATTTTCCAAGTGGCATGTGAGATAAGTTATGAGTATAAATTTTAATTTAATCCTAGTGATATTATGATCTAAATGCATAATGTTGATCACTTTGCATTAAATGAAACTTATCCTTAATGCTAATAATATGGGAGATAAGTATTAGTTAAAGTTTTAATGGAAATTCATACAAATGAATTAGAGGATGGATATTTTGTTGACTATGTGGGATACGTGGATAAGTAATAGATAAGGAAAGTTATTTGGGAGTTAATATGAGTTAAGTGGACTTTATGTTTTGTACGTGGGAATGAGAAGAGGAAGTAAAATAGAAAAATTAGGAGGAAATGGAGGAGAGGGTTGGGGAAGAAGCTATTTCACTTGGTTTTTCACACTATGGAGCCACGATTTTTTTGAAACTAGAAGGATTAGATCATTCGCATTTTTGGCAATGTGGAAACTTATGAAAAGGGGATTGGAAAATTGTTTCACATGGAAGGGTTTTTCTTCTTTCTCTCTTGTTTTGATTAGATAATGAAATTTATGAAACAACTGTTTGGGTAAATGGAAATGCATGAAATTTACACCCTTTTTTTGGGCTTGCGTTTTGATAATAAATATGTGAATTTACTACCCTTTCGAGTCTACATATTGGGTTGTGATTTTGGGACTGCTACATTTTATTTTTCTGAGGCAATGAATACCCATTTTGGGCCTGCACATTTTTATGATTTTTAAAGAGGAAAATACACTATGGAAGTCAATTTTTATACACCCTTTCGGGTTTGTACAATTATGACTATGTATTGATGAAAATATCTAGTTTTTCCTACACTACAGGTTTTGGGTTTTGGAAATAAAATATAAAGGGAAAATACCCAAATTTGGGTCTACTCATTTTGATTTATTGGTTGTGATATGTTTGCATTTAAGTTGAATGTTACCCTATTTTAAATATGTGCATTTTGAAGTATTAATTTTTGTAAAAATATTTTTAAGGAAACAAACTTTTCAGTCTTTCTAGGTCAGTGTTTGATAATATAATAGTATAGGAAAATACCCATGATCGGTTGTGCATATTTTTTTATAAAAATGTGGCTAGATTCAAGTTCATTTGGTTGATCTATACTCGAAACTGGGTCTTCGTGTTTCTACTATTGAGTTGAGTTATGTTTTCCTTGTCAAACAAAAATATAAACACCCAAGTCTAGGTATGATCCTTGTCAAAATACAAGACCTTGTTATATTTTTTTAATCCTACATTATATTCTTATATGACTATTTAAACCATTATTGGAAAGATTCAATTGGTAACCACTTCGATTCTATGAATTTTGTAAAATAAATATAAGGATATGTGTTGTTTACAAGAGGTCAATATGACACTCTTTATGGGTCAACATAACTTATATGATGAATTGTGTTTTTATTAAGTTAACATCGTTTTGGGTCTGCACTTTTAGCATTATTTAGATGACATTAATGGTTGTATTTGGGCCGATTGTATTCCCAATATGGAAAATGATAATTGCATATTTAAATTATAATAAATGTTCTTTATCAATTTAGTTGCATACCTATTTTGGGATAGTATAAAACTAGTTGTTTTAATTGTGAATTCAAATTCATACTTGAACTTGCAAATCTGAGAAGAAATAGTGACTGAAATATGTAGAGAATGGAAATAAACCCATTACAAGTTGTTGGCAAGAAAAATTATCGGGAAAATAGGTGTATTTTTTTGCCAACACTGGGGCATATAAGTCCCTCTACTTAACCAAAGTGCAGCTATCGTATATGCATACATGAGTAAAAAGGTGGATTTCTGTGTTGGCCTTTCGACCGGGGATCAAACAGGGGCACTCCATCGACCTGCTGACAAAATATTCCAAATATCTGCAAGGGAATAATTTTCTAAGAGAGTGGGAAAGGGAGTGAGAATGTTAGATAAAGGAAACTAATGTTGTAAGTAGAAAATCAGAGACTTGCATACACCAGTTAGAAGTTCATCACATGCACTAAAATTTAGAAGAAAACAAATCTGCATAATAGTAACAAGACCAAATAAAATTTAATGAGCACAAAGTATCACTAAACTCCTTAGTTAAAAAGGCTAGAAACTCCTTATATTGATGCTCAAGTAGAAATTGTACATAACATAGAAATGGAAGACATTTTAGAATAGGGAAAAATGGAAGAAATTTTTGCTATCTCTTTGTTCTCTTCACAAGGATATCTCTCTCATGAATTCACAAAAAATAGCTCATAAGTCTAAGAATATCTAAGAATACCCTCAAATGAGGAGCTTGCTACAATTTATAGAAGAGAAGGCAACTCTTCATCTTCCCAGTGAATTTTCAAATACCATATTCTGACTTTAGATTGTTTATATTCCAATTAAATATTTAAGTCCCTTTTATAAAAACAAGGTGACTTAAATTTTACATTATGTTTCTAAATTCACTTAAAGATATATCAAAAGTGCAAACCCCAATGAAAAATTATAACATTGAAGAGAGAGTGTTTTGGGTGAGAAGAGAAGAGAGAGAAAGAGGAGGAGGAAGATTTATGTAGAAGAATGAGCCGCTACGGTGGATTTAATCTTGCTCCCTGACTCGTTTCCATCTCGTGCTCTTGAGAATATCTCCATCCCTCCAAATTATTTACTAAAATGAGTTGTTACAGGTTCCACTTTGTCAGCATGAGGAATACAAACACTGCTCAAGGTCTCTTTCCATCCATCGACATATTGTTGATGTATTTTCATTTTACGAACCATGAGGATTTTTCTCTATGATAAGTGCAATGGCACAGACCGGTATCCGAAAGGAATTCCAAGGTATTCTTGGTGAAGGACAATGGATTTCCTACCTCTTTCTTGACATATTCCTCGAATGGAAAATTTAGATCATCAGCAGTTGTGTCTTCTCCCAATGTAGGTACTCTAAGTTTCTGAATTAGATGATTTATATTATCCTGCAACTTGTACACTTATCCCTCTTTTTCTTCTAGTTCAGTGATGGCATGATTGACTGCTTCAAATATGATTTCCAAATACTTTTCCCATACACATGACACATATTCTGAAGGATTTTCAAAATATTCCTATTGATCAACTCCTGATGATGAGTGTTGCTCATTTCATTCACTACTAGACCCAGAGGATCCCAATAGTCCCTTTCTTTCTCCAAGTCTTCTTTGAGTGTCTACATCCTATTTTTGTCACACACATGTAGGAAAAGAGTTTGACTACTTCTTGGAGCACTAACTTCCCTTTTCTGAAATTGAATTGATCCATTCATTATTAGCTCGCCCCTACATTGTGAACTCATGTGTCCTCTTGATAGATTTTAGATTGAAGCTATTGATGGGTGCAACTTCTTCAATGGGAATTTTCATGGCATTTGGATCTACCAGATGTTACACATAGGATAACGAGTTTGCACTGTTCTTTTAGTTCATCAATATTCTTCTTATATTCCTTATTCCTTGCCACCATGCGAGTAGAATATTTTTGATACATATGTAGATCCCCTTCATGAGTAGCTGGCCCTAGTTGGATTGTGCTCATCTCATAGTCAATCGGTGTCATCTCATCCACTAGCTTGATCACCTTTGGCTAGGCTACCTCAATGTATTGATTACATGTTTCCCCACTATAGAACCGTGAAGCCATGTGTGTAAAATTTCTTTTCTTTCCTTTGTCTAGTGAGGCAATTGTTGATAAGTCAGGGGCTACCACTTGTTGAACAATACGAGATTCAGGGATATCATTTCCTGCATCCATGGGAACATCTCATCGGACTCAAGTTCTATGACGGTACATGAACTATTCCCTACTCTGGAAGAGGAAGCACATCTTGGATGGGGAGATATTGGTGTTAATAATAGGTTAGGGCTCCTGTAGTGGTTTGAAGATTAGGTCTTGAACTATGTGCTCCCCTCTGCTTGTGCTTCTGCCACTAGATCTTCTTCTTGCATTGTTGTGATATAGTTTTTTCCACCCTATCTTTCTTTCGTGACCTTCCATGAGAAGAAGTCTCTAATTATATGGATCTTCATTTAAAACTTATCCCGAATGCCTTGAACTTGAGGCAACTTCCATGGCTCTTGATGATGACTGATGAGAGGCTTGTTTCTGACATGCAGGCATACCTCATGATTGGATGATCATGGTTCTCTTCCTCTAAAACCAATCCCTCATTCTCCGACCATCTTCTCAATTTGATCCTTTATCTCCTCAGATTCATGAACATACCAGTGACTTGAGGTAATGGAGAAACCTTGACTACCGCATACTCAGGATCATACATCTTTGTCCCATCATCTTGCAAGATATATTCATACCAAGAGAAATTTAATTTCCTCATTTCATTGACTTTCATCCTCATATGATCCTTTTCCCATACTTCAAATTCATCAGCACAATTAGCCCAATAGTCCTCAATTTTTGGCTCGTGTTGCAAGTCTGGAACATGGAAATAGTCAGGATCATCTTGGATGTCAAAATTAGGCCTAACAAGATAGGAATGAAAATTCAAATGAGTGAAGGCAGCCTCCAAATGAGATGCATCATTTTCATTCTTACATGTGAATACCCCGAGAGAGATGGGAAATGAGATCAACTTCTTCTTCTTGCTCCTGAGTTTGTTGTTTACCTATATGATTTGCCTATAGAGCTCAAATAGTACAATTTGGTCACTAAGGTACTTGGGAAACCTTAGCAGAGCTTGGTCGAAGCTGGAAACTCACAGGTAGGAGAAGGTTGAGAATTGGATGAAGTAAGAGCCATAATTTTTTATCAAGGATGTCACTTGTGGCGACATCCTGGCCTCCAAATCACCCTCCAAGTTTCGGACCACATACATTGTGAATGCATCATTCACACAAGTGAAGTGTCTATGGCTTTCCTCCATCACCAACTATGGAAGTTTCTCAAATGTGGGCACCTTGGTAGCAATGTTCTCATGTGAGAGACAATCCTTTGAACGATCTTGAGCTAGTGATTAGATAGACCAAGTAAGAATTCATGTGGAACTTCTTCGTCATGGGAACTTGGAGTAGTTGTAGATGTAGATTGTCATGGATGAGCTTCCCCACCAATTCTCTACTTTCCTTAAGTCACAGTCAAGATGAAAATTCCCATCCACTCTTAAAAGTCTCTTGTGTTTACTTCTCCCATCACCCTATTAAGGAGGGTGATTACATTTGAATATCCCTCATGAAACTCACACCTTGGAAGGGTCTTGGGCATTATTAAGGGATTTTTCTATGTCTTCATCCATGAACCAAGTGTAACCCCTTATACATATGCATCCATCATTTACCAGTCGTGCAAGGACATATCCTTTGAGATGACAACCATGTTAGGTGATGTCAAGATTTGTAGAGAAAGTGAGATGGTTCTGGGACTGATGACCACCATTTTCATTCCATTTTCAGCTCAAATTGTTCATGTTTTGGGCTCATAGTGGTGTGAGCAAGCCAAGACTAACTCAAGGCTTTGTACATATATGGGGTGTCCTGCAACTACGAACAATCCACTTGTGAATACCTGATCCTCAATCTTCCCTCATTCTTTGGCTGTCATACGAGCCCTTAGGTCATTTAGGTCCATATATGAGACATCATTATCTTCTATCTCATACTTAGAAGTGAAAGGTTGTGTTGGCTTATGTCATGTCCATTTGTACTTCATGGTTTCTTTAGAAAAAAACAACTTACTATTTTTAGTAAGTATGAAAAATCATCTCCTTTGAACCTCAATTAGATGTGGCAACTCAAATCTCCCTTTCTCCCTGTGTTTCTCTCACCTTCTAGATTAATTTTCTATTTTTAGCAGGTGCTCGTGAGACCACTTACTATTTTTAGTAAGTTTCCATTTTGTACCAAGATGGCCATTTTGATGAATTCTCAACTGCAATACCTCTTTCGTGTTCACCGTCTCCTTTACAGTGTTCTTCAGTTGATGACTTTCCCGAAATAGTAGTCCCCTATGTAGAAGACCTATTATTTTTAGAAAGTGATCTTCCAAAGGGTCGTGATTGTTGTGGAAAAAAATTATAATATGGTTTTTTACCCAATATCGCCCCTTTGAAATCTTGGACTTACCGAATCAGTAGTTTGTGAGATTTTAAACTTTTAAAATTCTCGACTGTAGTTGTCAAAGGAATGACGAATATCTGGAGGGAATCCATTAGCATCAAAACGTTGCACTCAACCGCAAAATGATGTAGCTTCAAGATTAAAGCAAGAAATCACCCATGAGAGAAATGTGCATGCATTAAGGGGAAAATGGCTCAAATCCCATACTCCATTCCATTCCATTGTATTGCTCAAGATGAAAGGGTGTACATATAGTAGTGGGGTGTGTAACTCCCCAAAAATGTAGCCATCAAGAGGTGGGAGTTACATTCCGGAATAGCCAAGAAATGTAACTCCTATGATGCTCTATGACGCGTGTAAGGCCATAATGACACCCTAGGACACCTAAGCATGGTGAATCACCTATGTGGAGGAATCCCATGTACTTAAAATATATACATGGTAAATATCCTACACCAACACCCCCTAAAGCATAGCTTAGGTGGACACATAGATGAAAACAAGGAGAAGTGGGTCCCGACAACAAGCCTGATGAGGTACCCACATACAAGAAACTCTCAAAAAGTGGAGTAAAAGGAGAAAACCCAGTGGGAAAAACTCCCCCAAAGAGAGACAAGTCCACTCTCTAATCTAAGAAAGATACCAAAGATGGGTCCCGACCACAGGAGAGCCTATAAAGGTACCCATGTACAAAGAGGAAATATTGCGGAAAGAAGAAGAAGAGAGAAGAAGAGGGAGACAAGAGGAATGCAGAAGATGCCATGGACGGATCTGAACTTTTTAGCTCTAGGAGGTCTCCCAAAATAATTTCAATCACAAGATCCTCTACCTCTGGACTAAAGAAGAGCCATCCACACCGAATTGTGTGCCTACCCTTAGGAAGGATAGAAATGATGTGCTGGAATTCTACCACTCCGTGAAGGAAACTAAAGGTAGCAGCACAAAGAACTCTAAGTATGGTCCACAAAAGTGTGACATAGGTCTAACAAATGAGTGCTAAGGAATTGAAGATAATGTCACGTGTGTAGAAATGTCAGATTGAAGAAGGGGAACACCTATAGAAAGGATTTCCAACTGATGTGAAGGAAAAAAACATCCCCACAACAAAAAATGGATCCACAAGCAAGGGTGGATCAATGAAGGTCTCGAGAAAGTGGGAGTGGTAAGAGTCCCAGAAGGGGCACTCCCAACAATAGAGATGATGAAATCCTCTAAAATACTTGTAGATGGATGAGGAACCTATAGTACATCACAAGTGTACTCTACAAAAAGATGACTAAGGTCAGGCAGATACTCATCCCAATGAGGGGGCTCAACAAACAAAAGAGTGATGTCAGATAGGTATGAGTCATCTAATGAAGGTAGAGGAGTGAAAGGGGCCTCACACACTGAAGGTGGAAAAGAGGCGGTGTGATGATTGTATGAGACTGTATAGGAGACTGCTCAATATCTGATGAGATGTGGGATGTGTCAACACTCTCTGGAATAGTGAGAGGAGGAGAAGATTCCTTTGTAGTACTCTCGACATCAGAACTGGGTACACAATCCTCATCATTAGAAGTAGAACCAAGTGAGTTTGTGTCAGTGGAACTGTCATCACATGAAGAAATAGAGGAGACAACTCAATTAGCAATAGCAACAATGGAAACAGTATGTGAAGGGTCTCCATAGAGGGACTGAAAATGCTCCAGACACGGTGGGGTAGATCTAAGTCTGCCACATGAAACCAGAGAGATCTGGAGACATGCAACATCAAGTGACCCAAAACATGGTCGCAAGTGTCCAAAAATTCCTCCAGGTAATGATGATCAGTGGGTGCAGGAACTAGCCCAAGTAAGAAGGGTGAAAGACCCTCGTGAGCGAAGTAACGTTCCATGGAAGCACGCCAAGATGAATAGTTATCTCTCCCAATAAGAAGTGGTGGAGGTCAGTAAAGTAATCCTATGATGCTCAAGTCTGGAAATAGCACCCTCCATGATGTGGAATAAAAAGTGCAAGGTTCACAAAGGTAAGATGTCAGACTCAGGCTGATAATGCGTCTACGTGTGGTACAATACCTAAGAGTACTAGTGAACCCCCTGAATGTGGTACTTTATAAAGTAGTGAATTTACAAAAATGATAATTTCATCATGTAATGTGCAAAAATCATGCAACTTTGACTAAAGAAGCACTCAAAACCGAGCAGCGAGTCAAAAGTTATAGCAAGAAAACGATTCCCATAACTGATGGAAAATGCCAATAAGCTTTGCAAACTGATTTAAAAAGTGCCCAAAATGGGTGCAAAGGGTGTCGTGTGGGTACTCATTAGAAATGGCATCAAATTTTAGGTAGGGTTTATTTTTCTTGCGAGGGGGATTAGCCTCTTTCCAACCCCGAACCTCATCCTCCGTCTTTTAACACACGAATGAAGGACATAATTACAAGCAAATAGAGCTCAAAAATTATTACAATGCCAAGAATCAATGTTTTTATCCTTAAAACATCAAAAACTGGATTTTTGTAACCGAAAACAAGTATAAAAGGGAATGGATGGGGACCCACATATTCAAGCCATGTGGTGGAAGTTGCTGGTGGACTGTGTCAAGTTGGGAGGTGCTACAGGCGAGAGTGTAACCATTGAGTTGTCAAAAGATCCACACAATTCTCTGCTAGTGAGAATGGATCTGTAATGGTTGGTGAGTGTGCAATGTTTATCCCATGTGCAGCACCTACGGAAGACTTACTGTAGAAGGCAATGACATGGGGTAAAGTAGTTTGAATACTGCCGAAAGTGTCTAGCAGAGACTCCCGAGTTGAGCAAGGAGCCAGGCCAAGTTGGGGCGGTGGGATCCTTTACAGGTGAGTTCAAGCTTAATGCACACGCGAAGGGGTCCGTGAAGTTGCAAACCAGAGAACCAAAACTTGAGCACAAGGCACAAGTGGTGCAAGAGCCCAAAACCGAACAAGGTAGCCAAGGTGTCCACGTTAAAATGGGTCGAGCCCATTCCACCAATGCACGAGAAAGTAACATTAAACCAACAATGAAGGTTTCAAACACGAGCATGAGTCTATCCCGTGATTTGATGACTGATTTGCTACAAATCACGTTCATGCGAAGCGCACTCAAGCTAGCGATTCAATGCAATAACGAGAAACCTGAGTTGAGGAATGTGTTGAGTATAATGATTCGACCAACAATGCTCGGTCGTGATAAGCAACACGATTCCAATCCCCAAGCTCGATACCATGTCGAGGAATGACAAAGATTTGGAGGGAATCCATGAGCATCAAAACATTGCACTCAACCAAAAAATGATGTAGCTTCAAGATCGAATCAAGAAATCACCCATGAGAGAAATGTGCATGCATTAAGGGAAAATGGCTCAAATCCCATACTCCATTCCATTCCATTGTATTTCTCAAGATGAAAGGGTGTACATATAGTAGTGGGGTGTGTAACTCCCCCACAAATGTAGCCGTCAAGAGGTGGGAGTTACATTCCCAGAATATCCGGTCAAATGTAACTCCTATGACACTCTATGATGTGTGTAAGGCCATAATGACACCCTAGGACACCTAAGCATGGTGAATCACCTATGTGGAGGAATCCCATGTACTTAAAATATATGCATGGTAAGTATCCTACACCAACAATGGTACCTATGAACACGGAAACCATTATGGACCTTGAAATTTTTAGGTTTGGTTTTCTTCTCTATTTGAGGCAAAAATTATATTTTTACTGTGGGTTTTTTCTTCTTATTCCACAGTGAAATTTCTCTTCAATCTTCTACCGGTTTGACGGAAATGGAGTTTTTTCCTTTGTTGAGCTGAGAGACAGTTTATTCTCTCGTGAATTATTCTTGTTTTGGATGGGAGGTCTGTTATGGGGGTTTTAATGGTCTCTAAAAATTATGAACACATAAAAAAATTATCTCGATCCCTGCACCATTTTGCTAGATATGTTGGTTTCTTTGATTCGCGACAATGAGAGTTTCGAGGCAAAGATCTTTGCTCTTCCTCTTTGTTCTTCATTCCTCTAACTCTTTCAATCAATCCCTTATTTAAAACCTATGTATTATCATGGATTTGAGAGTTTTTTTATGTGGTGGAGCTGGTTTGGAGCAGCGATGGTGAACTGTGCAGTATGAGCAAGTTGCAGAGCAATGGCAGGGTAAAGTTGTGGAAGGTTAGAAGCGGGAAAGTTAGATTTAAAACAAAATTTAAAACTACTTTAAAAACTTACATGCTAGGGATGGGGTGAAATTTTATGTCCCTAATGTACCTTAAGAATTAAGGGACATGAGGGAAATCAATTTACACGTGGCGCCTCAGCTCGACACTTGGCGAGATCCAACAGTGGAGGGTTTTGGCCAAAAGCATCTGGAAGCACTTAGGGGCTGAAAGCTGATCGCATGAGGAACTAGGAGAAATTCCTTGGGATGGGTGAATTTTTATGTGTCTAATTTCCCCAACACAAAGGTACATGAGGTTCATCAATTTTCACGCGGTGCCTCATCTCAAAACTTGGCGAAGATCTAGCAGTTGAGGGTTTAGTTCCACTAGCTCCTGAGGGCTGATAAAATGCATTAGAGAGGGTCACATGCATGACCTGAAGACTTATTTGGGATGGTAACATTTTATGTCCCTCAATACCCTCAACACAAATTGAAATGATGGTAATCAATTTGTACGGCATGCCGAAGTCGTCACTTGTCATGATCTCGGACGCTTAAGGGAATGAGCTGCGAATAAGCACCTATGAGCCGAACTCGCTATCCAAGAGGTCATATGTGTGTTCAAAAGGATGATTGGGGCTGGGAAAATTTTCTATTACCTCATTTCCTTTATCTTTATTGATTAAAGGGACACAAAATTACACCAGGATCCTCGAGCTAACACGTGTCCTCATCTAAATTTATCTAACTATGAGAACTCATCTAGAGGGCAACTTGAAACAGCAATATCTTGAGCTCCTGATGGAATTTTTTAATAAAATTTTACATTAACTTGAATTAAAATGGAATTATGAATCTAATGGTGGGGGTATCAGATATTTATTACTCCATTTAATCCCTAAAAAATTAGATTTTGATCCGGCTCCTTAGTTATGCATGGAAAAACTAGTTATAAACCCATTACACCAAAGTGTTGTGAAAGATTATATTTCACTATCTTGTAGGCATTGTAATTACCTTTCTTAATATTTTTCATTTGGATCTTAACTCTATGCAAAGCTCCCGAATCACTTCCCGAAGCTCAGTAGCTCTTTTGACCTTGTGCACTGCTTAGACCTGTGAACCCTATTTTTGGTGAAACTGCCCAACTCCTCCAAATCCTTCCCGAATCTTCCTAAATCACTTCAATTATTTTTCTAGGCCTTCAATTCACATCCATGTGATATTTTTATCCTCCATTCCACTCTAGGGGTTTCTCCATTCTGGGGAAGGTCAAGGTGATAGCCCTTCCCACAACTACCCGAAATTTGCATTTTCCAAGAACTCCTAAAATCACATAGGGGTTAAACTAAATTTCCTAAATCACCTAGGGGTCTGAGTTAACATCAAATAGGAGGTCATTGGACTGATTGGGTAAACTCGGGGTGACTTATAAGGATAAAACTTGAAATTTTAGACATAGGGGTATAGTTGTCATGCAAGAAAAATATCAATTTTCTTGTTACACATTTGCATGACAATAGTTGTCTCTAGCTTGGGGACATGACATGGACTGAGCACAACAAAGACATAACATGAAGAATCCCATAATCTCAACTTTATGATACATAAACTAGTTCCTTATCCATTGGTCCCTACAGATTCATGTATAATTTACAAAAGAGAGATAACAAGAAGAACACACACACACACACAAATGACGAAAAGGAAACACACAACACAAAATAGGAAAGGAAACACATGCAACAATGTAAAGGTAAATACACCTAAAAATCACCTATGATACAAGGTGGGGACAACCCACTTTCACTGATGATACAACTTTAGATATTTCCCACTACAAGGCAATTACAAGAGACGGCGTTCTATCTAGATATGAGAGTAGAAAAAAATTCTTCGCAAGCTTCACAAATCTGAATTAGCCGAGCCATAACAAATCAAAATTTCCATGGCTGCCTTTTGACTCCCTCCTTTTGTCCCATAGCAGGACAAGGTCTCCAACTTTGAACTCTCTCACCTTCACCTTTTTGTCAAAGATCTTCGTTACCTTCAGTAGATGCTCTCTAATACGGTCCACCACTCAGAGTCTATTCTCTTGTAGCTTCTCAAGAAAAAGGATCCTCTCGTCAATAGAATCCTTATACTATCCATCTTCTATTCCCTAGAGTAATTTGAGAGCTATCATTTCAACCCTGATGGGAATTTATTCTTCAAATACAATACATATTTCCTTCTTGGGAGTGATCATGCCCGCTCACAATGTATCGTAAAACTTCTTGTGCCAATTCCTCTAGTTTTCATCCACGAGCTTGCAAAAATGGTCACAATGTTCTTATTTCTTTATTCAACCTGACCATTTCCCTGTGGATAGTAGTCTAATGAGTGGGATAGGGAGATTCCATAGTCATAGAAAAACTCTCCAACTCCTCAAGAGAAATAGGTAGCATTGTATGCTATGATATTATGTGGCACTCCAAAATGTACTATGATATTCTCTTTAATGAAATTGCATACCATTCCAATATTACCTTGCTTAGCCGAGATATCCTCCACCCACTTTTTGAAATAATTCATCGTTGTGAGCACATAGGTGTGCACCGCGCTTGAGTGAGGATTTAGAACACTAATGAAATCTAGCCCCACTTTTGAAATGGTTCTTCAATGACAACTGGCTTGAGGGGTAATGCTGCAAGTTGTGGTCTCCCAACGAATTTTTGACATGCTTCACATTTGGAAACCCATTCTTGAGCATCTACGAAGAGGGTAGGCCAATAATACCTTCCTCAGAGGATCTTATGTGCAGTGACCATCATTGAAAAATGCCCGCCACACGCTTGATCATAGTATGTTTTAAGAAACTTCTCTTGTTGTTCTTTGTCTACACATTTGAGAAAGCATCCATCTAGGCCCCTTTTGTAGAGTGCGTGGTTCCAGATCACAAAAATTTTGGCTTAAGCTTGAGTGTTCTCCTTTGTTTGTAATCAAGATGAGGAGGGAATTCTCCATAGGTTAGATAATAGGCAATATCAGCATACCACTCATTAGTAGTGGTTACAAAAAGAACTTGTGGATTATCTTCAAAGAAAGTTGAGCAAAAACAGTTATCTTCACCATATTGAGATTTGAGAGCTTCATCTTCAGTGATCAATCTACATAGGTCATTTCCTGTACCAAATTGGAGGGCCGGATCTCCAAATCATACTCTTGAATTTTTGCAACCCAGTTTCCTCTTTTAGCTCTAGGATCTTGTTGTGTCAAGATAGACTTGATTGCATTGTCGAGACCATCACCACCATATGAGAGTTGAGTATGTAGAATCTTAAATTATTTACAACCTTGACCACCACATAGGCATGTTTCTCCAATTGGTTGTATTTTATTTCATGTTTCTTTAATGGGCATCTCATGAAAGCAATGGGTGCTTCCACACCTTCATCATTCTTTTGGACAAGAACAACAGAGTATATGTTCCGATGCATAACAATACATGATGAATTATTTTTTGAAATCTGGAGACATGAGAGTTAGAGCTTTGGCAATGGATTTCTTGATTTCTTCAAAAGATTTTTTTCCTTTGTTATTCCACTTGAAGCTTAATTGAGGTTTCATCATGGTGGTGATGTGCTTCACACAATTCTAAAACTCGAAATGAAGCAGTGTAGAAAATTTACCTTACCAAAGAAGGAATGGAATCCTTTCTTGCTTTTGGGAAGAGATAGTTCTTGGATGGATTTTACTCTTTCCGGATCAATGTGTGCTCCATGCTTGTTCACAATGTGCCCAAGCAGCTTTCCTTCCGTAACTCCAAAAATACATTTTTTTGGATTCAAGGATATGTCATGCTTTCTACATTTCATGAGTACCTATTCCAAATGGTGAATATGGTCTCCCCTCTTTTTGACAAGAATGTGAGATCATCTAGGTATATGACAATGCAATGCTTCAAATCTTTGAATGTTAGGTCCATCACCCTTTGGAACGTAGCTCTTGCATTGATTAGGCCAAAAGGCATTCTGGATGTATGCAAAAGTGCCCCAAGGTGTTGTGAAAGCTGTCTTGGTATGGTCCTCCTCTGCCACCTTGATTTGGTTATACCCTGAGAATCCATCAAGAAATGAGATAATTTCAGATCTAATGACCATTTGCAAAATGTGATCCATGACCGGGAGGGGGTAATTGTCTTTCAGCAATGTCTGGTTCAAGCTACGGAAGTCCACACATATTCTTATTTCGACATTCTTCTTCTCGCACTGCATAATGTTCGCCACCCATGTGGAATGATGGATGGGAAATATGATTCTTGCATTGAGCATCTTCATCACTTCCTCCTTGATAGTTTTTGCTATCTTTGGGTTGTATTTCCTTTGTGTTTTACTAAATGGCTTGGCATCCGGCTTCAATGGGATTGAGTGATGCATTTCCTTCAATTGGAAGGATTTGAGCTCATCATAAGAGTATTCCAAAACATCTAAAAAAAAATTTTAACAAAGAAATAAACCTTCTATTTTCCTCGGGTGAGTATCACTTTTCGATATTGACCATCCTCAGCTGTAATGTAGTGCCAATGTTCTCTTTTTCAAAATCATTTGGGCACTTTGAAGATTATTTTTCCTTCTCTTGAATGAATTTCTTGTGTTTTTCAAAGAGGTCCTCCAAAGAAACTAGACCTTTGGGAATCTTGTTTCCTTTCAATTTGATCACTCCCTCTTCATCAACTCCTTTAATTCCTTCTTTCTCCTCTTCGGCTATTGTTTCTCGGTGTGGATTCTCACTTCCTTTAAAGAAGAGATTATTGAATTTATCTCTTTCTCCAATAAAGTCAGAAGTTTATTATTGTCATCAAAGACTTGTCAATGATTTGCATTATCTAGTACACTACTTCTGAACACCATCTCAATGGTCACTTTGTCTTTTCCAAAATAAGGATGGGGTGTCACTAGGGAAGCTGACATTGCAAGGGAATCATCCTTTTCATTATTCTCCCATGGAACAGACTCGATGGAAAATACATCAAAAGATTCAATGCAATCACATACTCTGTTTCTAGAATGACGGAGTCTTGTATTTTTTACCTAGAATTGTTGTCGAACTTGCTTTACTATCACCTCTGCATCACCTTGACATTTTAGCTTCTTAATTCCCATATCTTCTACTATTTCCAAGCCCAAGAGGAGAGATTCATACTTCATCGTGTTATTTATATTATCAAATTGTAGCTTGTAGGAAAATGGGTACAATTTTCCGGAAGGAGAGCACAACACCACACCTACTCCCGAACCTATGCTAGAGTGATTACCATCAAATTCCATTGTCCAAACTTGGTCTTCTTCCTCCTCCATAATAAGTGGAAAGTTCTCATCTTTTTCCAATGTGAGGAAGTAGTTGCCTAGCCCGTTGTCTTGAAATAGGATGTTTGCCCTCGGATCATCAAACTTTCATACTATGTACTTCATCTTCCTTACCGGAAAAAATTTCTTCATTTCACCTTTTATTGGAATAGTGGTATATGACCAATCCATTTTGATTTCCCGTCCAAATCTCTACTGAGAATTTTCATATCAATAAGCATCCCAAAGGATGCTTTGGAATGTCTACCACCAAGATGGTGAGAAGCACCTTCTCTAAAAAATCAAATAGTGCTACATATGCATCCTTGATTCTTCCTACCAACGGCACTTGTTTGGATTCCATAGAATAAAAAGAGCCATTTTCTCGGGTCAAGGTGAGGCCTAGGGAATTTGTAACTTTTACGGGCATCACATTATCTGAGGCTCTGGAATCTATGATGTAATTGTTGAGTTGAAACCTTTGATGAGAAGTGACAGGTAAAAAGGTTCAACCTTGTTGGTTTTAGAGGCACTGAGGGCTAGCATGTTTTGAGAAGGTGGTGTGGATGGTGTGGGAAGTAGGCCTTTGGAATTTTCATTTGATTCTATAGGGCTACCACCATGGACTACATCAATGAACCTATCAAGTTGAGTGGGGTGTGTCTGTAAGTATTCTAGTTCTCGTGATTTGGACTTTGGTTTTGCTTGTGTGTTCCACAAAGTCAAATGGGGTTATGGTGGGCAAGGCAGAGGTTCTAGGAATGACATAAGATTTACATGGTGAAGGTTTTTCTACTTTGGGGATTGGATTTTCTTGGAAGGAGATGGGGATGCATATTTTGATTGAAACTTAGATGATTTTGTAGGAATTGCATTTGAAGAAGAATTATTTTTAGAAATTTTAGGATTAGGAGAAGGACTAGATGAATTACTTGGTATGGCAAAGGTGATTCTTTCTAACCAATGGGTTTGGGTTTTCTTTATCTAACTCCATTGAAGGTGGTAGCAGTGATCCTTTGTTGATGATTTTATTTTGAGGAATTTCTACAGGAGAATCTTCTTTCTTCTTCTTTTCTTTTACCACCATTATTAAGGATGAGGCTCATTTTTGGGATTTTGCACGAGTGAATACCACACATAAGAATCTTGGGGCATCTTCATTATCATCATCTTCATCTCCATCGATGTAATCAATTAAGCCATTGTGTGCATCACCATCAACTTCCTCAACCTTGAAATAGTTATCATCATCACCCGTGTCATCTTCCTTAGGTTCTTTTATTTCTAATTCTTCTTCTAGCTCCTTGGTGTCACAATGGAATTGATCGGTAGTGCTTCAAGAGTGATCCAATGAGGAGGTGGAGCAATTATTGGTCTACTAGGGGGATTTATCTTCCTTGAATTATTTCACATTGTGATCTTAGATAGTTGTTTCTTAATAACAATTAATTCATTGGCGCTTTTGGAACATTGATTCTATCGTAACCAAGCCTGAACTCTGACCCTTTTGCTTTCCATTCAGACCTTTTACTTTACTAGACAAGATCAAATCATCTTCTATCTCGATCGTGAAATCCTGTGCTTCCTTCAAATCTCTAGGTTGGGCTCTTCTGAGGAAGAAACCAACTTCCGACAAAGAAGGCGTTGATGAATAGTCTCTTCAAATTATTTTCAAGAGGCATGATGTCTTCAGAATCCACCTTATCATTCAGTTATATTTGGCGATGAAGTCTCTCATTGATTTGAAAGTCTCTTTCTTCATTTATACCAATTGAACCAAAAGATCTTGGCAGTCTTCCGTGGACTTGAACGTATGTTCAAATGCACTTCTTATATCTTCCCAAAGTGAAAAACCTTAAAGGCAACATCCGTAACCATTCTATAGCCTTCTCTTGAAGTGATTCTATAAAAATCCACACCGATGCATCCTCATTCTCAACACCTAACACATCGTGCAAGCAAAGATGAACATTGTTATGTGTTCTCAAGAATTTGAGAACCATCGCCTCTGAATTTTGGAAAGTTTTTTCTTGATCCTTTTGGTAGCTCATGGAGTGGTTGAGCAAGGGCAAGTGGACTGGTGTTTCCACCCCATGGTACATTTGGCCTATGTTCTTCATGATTACGATCCCCCATTCTATTCATGGCTCTAGCTTCCAACCTTTCTAAGGATGTGGCTTCTGCTACTACTCTTTATTTTTCTTCGGCTTGAAGTATTTCAATATCTTCAATTTGAGCTCTTAATTTTACTTTCACTCTTGCTTCTCTTTCTCTAGCTTCTTCTTCAATCTCTATGTCAGTGAAATATTCAAGGTTCTTGTTGATGTATGGAAACTCAATGTCCAATAGATTGGATACACTTGGATTTCTAGTAGAACTATATGCGTGACAAAAAGGAGACCTCTCGAATTCAAGTAACTCTTGTATTCTTTGAAGTTCTTCAAAAATGGGATCAGTTTTTCCTCCTTGCCTTTGTTGTCGGGTGTATCTTCTATCCACCAACTTAAAAATTTATACTCTTCTTTGCAGGTGCTTGAATCTTTCTTTACCTTTCCAATTCAACAAAGATGTTCTTCTTCAAGATCAAGTACTCTCATGGCAATGAAGTATTGATTGAAACTTTTCTTGTTATGCCAAATAGCCTCTCACAAATCTAAAGTAATATCCTCTTGAATGTGGAAGAGTAATTCAATTCTTTCAATAGGAGGATTGCATGGAATAGCCATGGTTTGAAGACATAAGGCATGGATAGCTATTCAAATTCCAAAAAATTTTATTTTTAAATTTTTTGAATTTTTTTATATTTTTCAAGGTCATTTTTTGGGTGCGGATGCTGCAAAATCTACCCCACTATGGGTACAAAAAATTGTTGGCTATAAAATTTGTCAGGGAAAAATTGGTGGATTTCTTGTCAACACTTTAGGAATATAAGTCCCTCTAATTAACTGGTGTATTTTCCATATATGCATGTGGGAGTAAAAAGGTGGATTTTTGTGTTGGCCTTTTGACGAGGGATCCAACAGGGTACTCCGGTGACCTGTGGAAAAATATTATAGATATTTGCAATGGAATAATTTTCTAAGAGAGCAGGAAATGGAGTGAGAATTTTAGATAAAGGAAACTAATGTTGCAAGTAGAAAATCAGATACTTGCATACACAAGTTAGAATTTCATCACATGCACTAAAATTAAGAAGAAAAAAATATGCATAACAACAACAAGACCAAATAGCATTTAATGAGCACAAAGTATCACTAAACTCCTTAGTCAAAAAAGCCGAAACTCCTTCTTGTATTGATGCTCAAGAAGAAATTGTACATAGCATAGAAATGGAAGACATTTTAGAATAAGGAAAATGGAAGAAATTTTTGTTATCTCTTTGTTCTCTTCACAAGGATATCTCTCTCATGAATTCACAAAAACAACTCATAAGTCTATGAAGATCTAAGAATACCCTCAAATGAGGAGCTTGCTACAATTTATAGAAGAGAAGGAAACTCTTCATCTTCCGATGACTTTTCAAATACCATATTCTGACTTTAGACTGTTCATATTCCAATTAAATATTTAATTCCTTTTATAAAAACAAGGTGACTTAAAGTTTACATTATGTTTCTAAAGTCACTTAAAGATATATCAAAAGTGCAAACCCCAACACAAAATTATAACATTGAAGAGAGAGAGTGTTGGGTGAGAAGAGAAGAGAGAGAAAGAGGAGGAAGAAGGAGGAAGGAGGAAGAAGAATTATGTAGAAGAATGAGTCGTTGTAGTGGATTTGATCTCACTCCCTGACTAGTTTCCATCTCGCACTCCTGAGAAGATCTCCATCCCTCCAAATTCCTTACTAAAACAAGTTGTTGCAGGTTCCACTTTGTCAGCATGAGGAATATGAACATTACTTAAGGTCTTTGCCCATCCATTAGACACATTTTTAATGTCTTTGAATTTTTAAAACCATGAGAGATGTTTATCTCGTGATAAGTGCAATGGCGGCCCGAGTCTTTGAGAGGAATTCTAGAGTATTCTTAGTGAATGGTAGTGGATTGTTTGCCTCTTTCTTGACACGTTCCTCAAATGGACCAATTATCTCATCGCAGCTTGTGTCTTTTCCCATTGCAGTACTCCAAGTTTTTGAATTTGAAGATTTATACTATCTTGCAACTTGTACACTTGCCCCTCTTTTTATTCTAGTTCAAGATGCAGCCTAGAATTTACTAGTAAAATCCCGTGTTTCTCAAGCACATCACTCAAATTCCTAGACCGAGAGCTCACCCAAAGCACTCACAGTATTAGGCCCCTCTTTAGGATTTTTGTTGCATGAATTTAGCATGATGAAGACTTAAAGCATTCAAATCTATGACTAATATATCATTATACAGTACATATTCATACCTATATCTAGAGAATAACATATTTAAGAGATAACCATGATTAAATTAAGCATGCATGAACCAATTATACTCAGGATTTGACACTCTGATTCAGCCAACACATTCCATTTCATTAAACATGATAGATACACAGACACTTATTAAAATAAATAGTACCATAGTCTATGCGCGCATCAAATTTGGCAGCATGACCTCACAATAATTCAGTTCTTACATCCCCCACTATGCCACACAGTTCACTACATATTTATAAAGGTGGGGACTTTCCCTTCACCGCTTATCTAATCCCAAAATAAGTCACATTCTATTATTATCCATCATTATAATAATAGCCACACATGAAAGTGCGCTAACAATAGACTTCTTCTGGTTAACTGTCGGTAGTAGATTTGTTCTTAGCCTGTAGCTGATCCTCAAAAAATAGACAATGTGTTTCGTGCAAGTTTTCAACCGACTTGTGTGTTTCACATGCTATCTCCAAAAATAGCTCCTCATCGTGAAAATGGTTAAGTCCTATATTTGTCTCTGTCCTCAGCGCATGATTCCTTTTCAATCCTCCCATGCTTTTGAATGTTCTATGCTCTTCCGCACGAACCTTCTGTATGTTCTTTACTAAGTGCCATATTTTTTCTAACCAACATTACCCCACACTAATTGTATTTTCACCCCGCAATGGTTTGTCTCCAAAATGAATCAAAGAATATGAATAGAAGAATAGAAAGAATTTTGATGAATAAAAGAATGTCTTTACCCTATAGTATCTTCTGCTTCAACCTAAAGAATCAATTCTGGATATTCTTCTTTTATTTCTACCTCTAAATTCTTCCAATAATTGAGTGTGGCCTCTTCTTTTTCTGGGATATCCACTGCAATTGACTCTAACTCATCTTTTGCAATCTCTCCTTTCTCATTCTGCAAGACCAACACAATGTTGGACATGGTAGTCATTCTTCCTTCTAATAGGTCCATATTTTACATGATGAGTTTCCCAAGCTCATCCATCCTTTCCTTATTTGTTTCTTGAGCTATTGTAAGGGCCTCACACTTCTTAACAAGTTCTAATCGTTATGCATGGCATAAGGTATCATCTTTCATTTCCTTCAAGACTTCATTGTCTTCCAAAATGGTCTTGGTTCTTATAATGGCTTTTGGGGTTGTATAGATATTCAATGCTTGATCTACTTTCTTCAGTTCCTCCTGCAAGCTCTGAAGCAACCCCTCATATGATGCAATCTTTCTCATCACCGAAGCATTTTCCCACTCTGCTTCCTGTGTTGGATCCTTTGGTTATGGCATGCGCAGAGGCTCATCTTCAAGCACTAATTCCACCAATGTACTTATATAGTGCATTTATGAAGGAAACATTTTGGTTACCTTTGGATCTAAGTGTGGATTCACTTTCATGATATTGTCCCCAACTTCCTCTGCCATGCTGATGAAAACAATGTTCTTATTTTGTGCCAAGTATTTTTCTTACTTAGGTGCACTATTTCTACATCCTTCGCCTTGATCTCCTCCCTCAGCACCCTAATTGTTTCAGCCTTATCCATATTTCACCATGTCACCTCTATTGAGACTATTACCAATGCATTTCTCACTTGTTCATCTAACATAATGGTAGGCTTTACCATTATGTGTCTAGCCTAAGGTGTCTTCTTCAACCTCCTTGATACACATGACTCTTCACATACATCAAATTCTAGTTTTTCCATGTGCATGTGCATCGACCATGACAGTTGCTTCCTTGTGTGCATGGTTTCCATATCTTCATCCATTAACTTCAAAACATACAACTCCTTTTGTTTCACTGTGCTCTAAAAACAGGTGTGAACAATTTTACATGTGTCCTCGGTGTAGCCCATGAATGGTGGAACATATTCTCCACTTTTTCTTTTCGATCTCATCCCCTTAGGAACTTGGGCTTCAAGATTTAAAGCTTGTTTTGTTATACCCTGAGTAGTCTCATTCATTGTCTCATCTGCCTCCTTTTCTCCCTCTTCTCCATCCTTCATTTCTTTGTCCTTTGGTTCTTCCTCGTTCTCTAGAGGTGTAGGGGAATTGGGTGCCCTTTCTTTAGACTCTTCCACCTCCTCATTCAGCTTCAATGTCCTTCTTCTTTTCTCAGTTGTCTCCTTTTGGAGAGATTCAAGGTGATATGTGAACTGATTGTGGAGTATCACTTGGGTCCTTATTCTCTGAATACTCTTTTGAAGCGGCACTCTCCTTGTACCGCATCTAAGTCCTCATCATCTCCTTCTTGTGGCTGGGGTGGAGTAGTCGCGTGCTCATCTTCTTCCCTTTTGGAGGTTGCCTCTTGCCTCCCTGCTCCAAACCACCACTATCTTCATGCTCCTCTTCTTCATCATACACTTGTATTGTCTTTGTGGACTTAGGCGGTGGAATATTTTCCATTGTATGCTTACCTTTTGGGTGGCCCCGGGAGCGTGAACTCATTCTCCACATAGTTATTTCTCAAGCTTGGGCTTAAGTTGAAGGTCCATAAGCGCTACTTCGGTGTCCCCAAATACCAAGTTTATAGGATTCATGCTTATAATATATGAGATAAACCTCTCAATGTAGGCATTCCACCCTGGGTATCAATATTTCTTTCTCAGAGTGTGGTAGTCACAATCTACCTTGTCTTCATTGAAGGTTAGGTGGTGCACATCTGAAAACCGGTGAACTGATGCCTAGAAATATCTTACTATGAAGGCATATGGCAGCTTTTTGCACCATGGGCTCCAAGCCCCATCCTTCATCACAAATCGTGTGATGCAAAAATGTTGGTAGACTACAAATTGTACTACCTTACCCACCACCGAAGGCAACTCCTTGGGTATGTGTCACTCTTCTTCAAATGCTACGCGGAGTCTATCATACCACTTCTCCACCCTCTACTTGAATGGTCCACTCATTGATCCTTCACACAAGTATTTTTGAAATCTTTCCACCAGATACTTGTGTTCCATGGGGTACTCCCAAATCTTCTCCTTTGGCCCATCGGGCACTCCAATCTCCATAAACACCAAAGATAATAAAATAGTGCCAAAACTTATTTTGTCACCTGTCTATGCTTCTTCAATGATTGTCTTTGCTATGTGATCCGTGATATTGTAGACCACTCCTTGAGACATCTTCTTTACAACGTGTGCAGCCACATTGTGTTTACCTGTGACCACCTTTCTTGGTCATTCAACTTTGTTACAAGATGTGCAATGCTGCCTACACTACTGGGTACTTCTTCAATTTATCGATTTCCATGTCGTGCAGACCTTTGGTATACCCCAGCTCCTTCCTTGTCTCTCAATATTGTGGCCTTATTAGTTAAATCACTCTCCAGATCCACTCTTGAGGCCCTTAGTCCTATTACTTTGTTGAAATCAAGGTAGTTGTGATTCTAACCCTCCATCTGTGAAGTAGAAGAAGTCCTCATGGACTCTTCTCATCAACCATCGATACAATGGTTCATACTTCCCAAAGTATGGCAGCTCGTACAACTGGTAGACTCCAATCTACTTTAATAACTTCTCACCAGTGTCATTGTACACTAACATATCTTCTGTTGTGCACTTGTTTGTTTTTGTGCTCAACAACGCATCGAGATCCTTCTTATTATCTAATGTACGATGGTTATAATAGCTTATTTTACATTGACGGATGTGGAATCCCATTCTTGTCCCATAATCATGCCCTCTAGATATTGCATTTCTAATAAATTACTCTCGGGAGAAATTTCTTCTTCCACTTCGACCTTCTTCTTCCCTTTACTCCTGCTACGGGTTCTTTCTTCGATGCCATCTAAAAATATCTCACTTTTCTTCCCTCTGTAATCGAGCAAGTTGAAACCCTAGTTTAAATATTTATGCCCTAGTGGAAATCATGTGCCCTAGCTCATTTGTAATGCATCTGCTTTGCTCAAACCCTTCACCTATGGGAACACAAGCTTCTCCTACGCACAAACTTCTCTCCACGTCTAGTTTCACACTCTTCACACCTCAACATGATTGCTTAGCTCATTCACACTTAGCTCTTTTCAAATTCTCTTAATTGCAACGGTAAAAATGAACTCGCATCCCATCCTTATATAGATTTTCAAAATTTAGTACATTTATTGCTCCTCCACCTACCAAAAATCCTCTCATTAATCAACCATTTTTGTTCCTTCCACGCAGTACATCTTCACACCCAAGTTATAACCTTCTAGTGTTCCTTACTACCTTCTAGCCACAGACTTCTCTTCAGTGCACCTCAATGTTCTTGAGTACCTCGTCACTATGCCTTCCACTAGTAATCTACACGGCCTTTGTTTACCTCGCATTATACTTTTTTCATCTACCTCCACCTATGGTCCTTATTTCTAGAAGCAATCTTTTCTTTTTCCAATTTTCCAACTTGAATAACACCCGTAGTAGATTGTTCCTTTCATGTGTACTTATTTTCATCATTCATGTACCTAGATATCAATAACCACCCCACACTAAGGGTATGTGTAGTCCTCTGCACATAAAAATTCTCCAAATAGTAATTAGCTTCTGGCACGTAAACGCGCTTATTACACAAAAACACCAACTAAATTGACAAATCATAGTGACAAAGAAGGAAACACATTAAGGAAATGCAGAATTGAAAACCTAATCTAAATGGCAACACTACCTTATTACAAACACCAAGAAGACTTATTTATAGTAGGGCTTCAGCCTACTCCCGTTGAAGTAACCAGGTAACCGTATTCCATCAAGCACCTCTAATTGACAAGCACATATTTCAAGTATGTGAGTGATAACATACGGCCCCAACCAATGTACTTTGAGTTTACCTAGATGGCACAAAAATTTAGAATCATAAAGGAGCACCATCTATCCTATCTCAAGATTTTTATCCCTGATGTGCATGTCATGCCATGCTTTCTGCCTAGCCTTCTCTTGTTTTTGACTCTAACGTGCTATTGCTCATCGCTCATCAACTTGATTAAATTTTCAATCCATTATTCTAATGCTTTCTCATCAGCTAGACCTCCAGCGCATGCAATACACAAAGAAGGTAACATGAATTCCATAGGAAGAACTACTTCGCTCTAAACACTAACTAAAATGGTGTGGATTTGTTCAACCTTTTATATGTTGTTCAATATGCCCAAAGTATTGTAGATACTTTATCATCCCAATCCTTTCTTCCAACATCATAGATTTTTGTCAATGTCTGGCTCAAAATTTTGTTGAAAGCCTCAGTAGTCCCATTTTCCTGAGGATGATATGGTGTAGTCTTATGGTGTGCAATCATGAATTCATCCAATAAAATTATGATTGTCTCATTCAGAAAGTGTGTGCCCCTATCACTGGTCAAACTTAAAGGACATCCATACCATGTAATAACATTTTCCCATAGAAACCTAGTTGTTGTAGCCGTTGTGCAATCCTTTGTAGGTGCTACTTCTACCCACCTTGTCAGATAATTTGTGTAAGTTATGATATAGCACGATCTAGTTCTACGCGCAGATGGTGAAATAGGACCCACAAAATCTATAGCCCATTTCTCAAACGGATTTGCACTAGGAATAGGCCTTAATGGCATCTCATCTCATTGTCCTGGTTTTCCAAGACATTGATAGTGATCACATGCCTTACAAAATTCCTTACAATATTTATACAGGGTCTCCCACCATAATCCAACTGAGTAGAATCTTACACGTAGTGGTGTCACTTGCTACATAGTGGCCACCTATAATACCACCATGAGCTTCCTCCATTATATCTGTGCACTCATGTTCCAATACGTAATGGTGCAATACTTCATCCCAGCCTAACTTGTACATGTCACCACTAATTAACATATAGGGTGTCACGCGTATATAGAAAGTTGTTTCTTTTCTAAGGATTTCATTCCTTCTAGTGTCATGCTTGTTCATAGAAAGAAAAAAATGTCCTCTAATTCTGATGGCACTCATTGTAACCTATATAATTGTGCATCGGAATGGTATCTTCAATTGTTTTTACTTCTTCTCCTAACTATATTCTAGATAAATGGTCTGGTCTAGAATTAATTTTCCCTAGTTTTACCACAATTGTGAAATCAAATTCTTGAAATAAGAGTACCCATCTACATATGCCCCTGTAAAATGGGTTTGTTTACCAAATACTTTAATGCCATGTGATTTTTATAAAAGACAAATGGTGTAGCTAGCAGGTACTATTAGAATTTATGTAGCACATAGATCATTGACAAAGCTTTGCGCTCTGTAGTTGTGTAGTTCTATTTTATAGAGTCAACTTTCTACTAGTAAAACAAATAGGATGATCTATAATACCTTCTCCAAGTGAGAGCCAATACTATGTGAATGGTCATGCGCAGGGCATCCACATGTACATGAAATGGTTGGTCCCACGAAGGAAAACACGTAGAATAGGTGTAGTAGTAAGTTTCTCCTTTAATGTCTCAAATGCACATTGTTGTGGTTCTCCCCAGTAGAATGTACCTTTCCCTTTCAATAACTCCTCCAAAGGTGCGAAACTTTGGCATATCCTTTAATAAAATTCCTGTAATATCCTGTATGACCCAAAATCTATGCACCTCACTCTGACTGGTAGGCTCTTTTAAGCCTATAATGACTACAACCTTAGCTTGGATCAACCAACAAACCTTCCTTGCAGATTATGTGTCCTAACAATATCCCAAATGGTGTAGCAAATATGCACTTCTTGATGTTCAAAGAGATACTCAATTGTCTACATCTTTCAAACATTAAGCGCAGATTGTCACAATGATCCTTAACTAATCCATACACCGTCCAATCATCCAAATAAACCTGTAAGAAGTTGTGAATAAACTCCTTGAACGCTTGAACAACTATGCGCAAAAATACAACATGCACATTTTTCATACCAAAAGGCATCACAAGTATAGGTGAAGCTACCCCATTCAATAGTAAAAGTAGTATTTTCTTGATCCTCTGGGCAATCCTAACCTGATGATACCCAGAGAACCCATCTGTAAACGAATAGATTTCATGCCCCTACAACGCCTTCTAGTATTTCCTCAGTGAATGGCATAGGAAAGGGATCAGTCACACATGCAACATTCAAATCCTGTAGTCCACACAGATTCTAATATGTCCATCCTTCTTGATACTTGATCACCATTGGAATAACCCATTCTAACTCATTAAGGGGCTTGATAATCCCAGACTTCAACATTTTTCCAATCTCTTCTTTGACTTTTCACGTAATTTGGGGTTCATCCTGTATGGTCTCTTTTGAACTAGGTGTGTACCCTCTTTAAGCTTTATCTTCATCTCCCCTAATGATTCATGCACTCATTTAAGTTCATGGTACCCTCGAGGGAATAATTCCTAATAATCCCATAGTAGCTCTATGATTTTTACCACTTCAGAGTCTAACCAATAGTCTCTAATTATGGCCTCCTTAGGCTCAGTATCTGATCCAATATTCACCTTCTTTGTCTTCATAGGTTCATGATAGGTGTGTGGTCTTATCTGCAATGTCCAACACTTCACACCTACCTGTTGAATGGTTTATATCTAGATTTTCTACTTCTTCATCATCCACTAAGTAGACCATTTTTCATTTTTCTTTCTCAAGGCAAGCACATTGAAGTAGTGTGGCATTGGCCTCTTCTCTTCAACAAAACGCACTCCTGAGTTTCCTTCATCTAATAAATCTTGAAGGAGTTCTTCAACCTTAGCACTATCTCCCATAGTTAAGTGCTTTATGACTTTTAATGTTTCTTCCACCGAGGCTTGGTAGAGAATAACTCAAACATCTAGGCCATTCCTGTAATTAAATCCTACCAATTTCTAGTCTCTCTATGGAGTTCTACATATGCATACCAAGCACATGTGCAGCCTTGTAAAGTGGAATAAAACTTGTGCACCCAGAGTGAAGGTGGTAAAGCTTCCCCCCCTCTATCCAGAGTCTCTCACACTTCTGAATGTGGTGTTAAACAGGTTGATTACCATGATAAGTGCATATTTGAGTAGGTGCATTTCTCTGAAGAACCTAGTGTCAAGAGCAAACCTAATTTCATTCCATCCTATAATATTATCCTTGTGGACACCCACTAGTGTGTTTGTTGTCCCGCATAGTGTATATGCTAGCATATTTCTTCTTTCCAGTGGGTCTATCCATTGTTCCTCCATGGCGTGCAAGAACACCATAGGATCTCCTTCTCTAGTGTAACAAGGTACCAAGTTGTTACCTATTCTCCTGACATAACATTTTTTTTCCCTTAGGAAATATGCTCTTTACTTCGCGCCCTACTAACTCATAAGTGCTTTATGAGCCCAATTATCACAAGCAACACTTGTAGTATCGTTAATATACTATGCATCCTCCTTCTAATTTATTCCTTCTTTAGATGGCTCAAGCATCTCTAGATCCCGGATGGCATGTACATAAATCCTATTCAAGTCTTCTTCACTCAAAGGCTCAACATAGGGTGCATATTTTCCATCTGTTAAAGGGATAATAACTCTTTCCTCCTTGTTTTCAAAACTGATATAACCCTTGTTGAACCAAAGATCAATTATTTGCATAGCACCAAGGATGCCCCAATAGAGTTGGGAAGCTATCTTGACTCTGCCAACGCTAAAACCTCAAAATCTCCAATGAACTTGGCTCCTTGTATGGTAATGGATGCATCTTTTAAAACTTCGATGGGAGTGACCTTAGTCTGATTAGCCATGAACAATACATTAGAGGATAGCTGCAATGGGGGCTCCCCATTTGTTCTCATGCATCTAAGGTAAGAACATTGACTTCTGCGCTAGTATCAATCAATATATTACTCAATAGCCACCCATCCACAACAACATTCGAGTTATTTCCTTGTCATAATCTAAGCTATGAGGGGGAAGATTTATATGTAATATTTTTCATCCAGTCTTAGTACTTACATGCGCGAGTATTTCCTTTTAACCAATTCCCAATAGTGGAATGATATTATCTTGGTGCAACAATTTACACACTTCTCTCAAGTCATCTATATCAGTTTGGACCATCTCTGATGCTTTCTTTTGCTCCATCTTCCGTGATTTCTCTTTTAAATATTGTATCTCACCTTGAAGATTCTTGAGTACTTCCATGGTTTCCTGATAAACCTCCTTATGATGGGAAGGATCCAGGTACCATGCATGTAGAACCTCCTCCTTAGTGATGGTAGGCTTCTACTGTAGTGCTTCTTTGGCGTGTGCTACTTTAGCACGGGTCATGATCTTTACCTGTAATTCATCAAATTCTAGTTCCAACTTAGGCATCCACTTGATTTTCCCAGTAGCATTGTATCCTAACCATTCTTATGCCTTTGTTTTCTTGTTATGTTGCTTGTTAAGATGCTCATACAAGTTCAGGCATTCCTCATAGCTATAATTATTTCCACATAAATAACATGTAATATTATGAGGACATTCACACCTGTAGTGGTTAGGAGATCACATGTATAACATGTCCCACAAGGGAACTCACTTCTTCCACCACCACAACCTTGTCCTCTCAAATCCACCATGGTATCCTCGACCTCTACCATGACCGCCTTCAAAACACCCTTCATTTTAATCATAGCATGCTTGATTGTGATCTTGATCCTGATGCTCGTTCTTTCCTTTAGAGTTATCTAAAACTCCTATCTATCATACACCAATATCTATAGCATCATGGATCTAACCAATCGATCAGCTTAGGATTCTTCCATGTCATGAGTCATGGACCTACAGATTTTATAGTAACAAGATATTTTCTTCTTATCATGCGTTGTAGTAATGGGCAACGGCTAGCATCATGGTTTAAATGGCATATCTCACAGTCCAACAAAATGAGCGCACTTGATCTGTGGGGACAACTATCCTTTGTGTGACCTTCCACTTCACAATTTGTGCACCAAATCCTGTGCATGTCTCATGTGCTAAATTTGTTGATAGTTTCTCCAACTACTTTGTCATAGCTGCAATTTGTGCTTCTAAAAATGGGCTTACCCCAGTGTCTATACTTCCAACTAGCCTCAAGCGCATAAGGATTTCAAGTTCTTCATGCGGATCAATGTATGTTTTATGTGATAGCACCCTCCTAAAAGGTGTAATCAGACCTCCAACAAACCATTGTGCATGTTGGCTTGCATGAATATCATAAGAAAGCTTAGATAACATCATTTTGAAATGAGCATCATACTCTCTGACACTCTCAGTAGTGCCTTGTTTGATATCCTTGAGTGTACACTTATACTCTTCTGCTCAAACTCAAGGATGTGAAACTCTTTAAGGAAAGCATCTTTTAAAGCTGCATAGTCTACGCAAGTCTGATCAAGGTCAAACTTTCTATACCAACTATGTGCATGCCCTTGTAACGTAGTAGAAAATTGACTTCCCTACACTCAAAAGCCATGATTCCTTTTGCGTGCCACATTATTTCACACATGTGTACATGTTCAGTAGCATCTTCTATGCCCCTATACTCTAGAAGATGAAGAGACATATCCATGTAAATATTCTGGGGTTAGTGCGGACCTTTCCCACCTGATCCAGAACCTCATGTGTTTCCTCTACCTCCAGAACCACCAAATCCACCGGAGCTAGAGCCACCTATACCTCTTGATCCCAAACCTGTAGTTGGGGTTGGACCAAAAGATGTACTTCCCTATGTCCCAACAATAGTACTAAATTGTACCCCAATAGTTTGCGAAGTGTTACTACTCCCAGAAGATAGTCCAAAATCTACGCACCTAAATTATGTGCGGATGATACACCCGAAAAGGTACTCCCATATAAAAATGAAGTCATTTACGTTGTCATCGTTGTGCCTCTTATAAGACTCGCTCTTGCTCTCCCACTACTTGAATTATCTTGTTGATTTTTTTGTCTGTCTAGATGCTTTGAAAACCAAGCACAAGGGCTAGGTTTTCAAGTGGATTCGATGTGTGCCCGTGGCCTAGGTCGTCTCTTCTAGCATGCTTATACATGAGGCTAAGGAGGTTTCCCTATCATGCTTTCCCAAATGGGGGAGTTCCTGATGCTTAGGTTCCACGTCTTTTGTGTGAACTTTAACTCCTTCCCAAACTATCTTTCTCCATAACTCCATTTTCTCTGCAACCTCCTATTGCTTCTCTACCGCCCTCTCACACACCTCATTATACTTAAGATGCATTTCCTCTCTCTTCCTCTCTACTGCTAGGTCTTCCATCTTTCACCAAACTTACTCTTGTCCCCACGTGTGGTTTGGGTTTAGTTAGCCATCGGTTTGCTCTCCAAATTCAAAGTTACCATTAGGATCTTGATCGCCAATGGAATTCCTATAGGTAAGTTCCCTTGGGATATCTGAAAAACTGGAATTCAGCTACCTTTGGGCATGAATAAGTGGAAATTGAGTACTCTAAGATATAACTGTTTAGAACACCATGGAACCATGTATCCACAGCGCGAGTCCAAATTAGATCAGCATCATAAAGGGTCTAAAATTCTTCATGTGTCTAGACAAGTGTGCGATACCTCCAATTCCATTTAGACGCATAAGCAACCAGCCACTCGTATAATTCTATTAGAAAGATAGTGAAGAAACTCTCATACAAACAGTCATACAAATTCTGCTCCACCCACGTGCATGCGTTAAACTCAAATCCGTGCTTGAACCTCCATGCGTATTCTTCTTCTAAGTCATGTATCCACTCCTCAACAATTTTTAGGGTCAACCAATATGTCTTCATCGCAAACCATACTGAAAATAATTGAAAAAGAGGTCCCAGAAACGGAACTAATGATACAACATAGAATTTACCAGTAAAATCCCGAGTGCGTTGGCACATCACTTAGCCTAGACCGAGCACTCACATGAAGTGTGCAAAGGTACCAAGCCCCTCTTTAGGTTTTTTTTTTCTTTTGTAGGATGTTAGCATGATGAAGACTTAAAGCATTCAAATCTATGACTAATATATCATTCTACAGTACATATTTAGATCTAGATCTAGAGAATAAAAGACTTAAGAGATAACCATGATGAAATCAAGCATGCACGAACCAATTATACTCAGGATTTGACACTTTGATTCAGCCAACACATTACATTGCATTAAACATAATAAATACACATAAGCTTATTACAATAAATAGTATCATAGTCCATGTGCACATCATATTTGGCAGCATGACCTCACAATAATTCGGTTCTTACATCCCCATTATGCCACACAAATACTACATATTTATAAGGGTGGGGATTTTCCTTCACCACTTATCTAATCCCAAAATAGGTCACATGTTATTATCACCATGAACCATTAGAATAATAACCACACATGCAAGTGTGCTAACAATAGACTTCTTCTCGGTTAACTTCTAGTAGTAGATCTATTCTCACCTGTATCCATGCAAATCACTTCGTGAATCGATCCTCTAAGAATATCAAATGTGTGTCACACAAGTTTTCAAACGGCTTGTGTGTTCCACACGCTATCTCCAAAAATAGCTCCTCATCGTGAAAACGGCTAAATCCTGAATCTGTCTCTTTCCTTAGCATGTGATTCCTTTTCAATCCTCCCACACTTTTGAATGCACTCTTCTCTTCCACGTGAACCTTCTGTATGTTCTTTGTTAAGTGTCATATTTTTTCTAACCAACATTCAGTGATGGCCCGATTGACTGTTTCAAATCTGATTTCCAAAGACCTCGCCCATACACGTGACAAGTCTTCTAAAGGATTTTCAAAAATCTTTCTGTTGATCAACTCATGATGATGAGTGTTTCTCATTTGATTCACTATTGTACCTAGACTATCCCAGTAGTCCCTCTCTTTCTCTAAGTCTTCTTTGAGTGCCTAGCATCATGTTTGTTGTCACACACATGTAGGCGAAGAGTTTGACTACCTATTGGAGCACTGACTTCCCCTTTTCTGAAATTGAATTGATCCATTCATTATCAGCTCGCGCCTACATTTTGAACTTGTGTGTCCTCTTGATAGATTCCAGATTGAAGCTACTGATGGGTGTAAATTCTTCTATGGGAATAGTCGTAGCATTTGGATCTACCGTGTTACACATAGGATGACAGAGTTTGCACCTATTTTTTAGTTCATCAATATTCTTCTTATATTCCTTATTCCTTGCCACCATGTGAGCATAAGATTACCGATACATATGCAGATCCCCTCTATGAGTAGTCAGCCCTAGTTGGATTATTCTCATCTCATATTCATTCGGTGTCATCTCACCCACTAGCTTGATCACGTTTTGTCAAGATACCTTAATGTATTGATTGCATGTTACCCCACTATAAAACCGAGAAAGATGTGTGCAAATTTTATTTTCTTTCCCTTGGCCAGTGAGGAAATTGCTTTGATAAGTCGTGGGCTGCCACTTTTTGAATAGTATGGGATTTAAGGGTTAGCGTTTCCTGCATCCAAGGGAACATCTCATTGGACTCAGGTTCTACGATAGGTGCATCAACCATTCCCTACTCTAGAAGAGGAGGCACATCTTGGATGGGGGAGACATTGGTGTTAACAAGAGGTGAGGCCTCCTGTGGTGGTTCAAAGACTGGTCTTGAACTATGTGTTCTCCCTCCACTTTTGCTTCTGCCACTAGATCTTCTTCTTTCATTGTTAAAATTGATCCTTTTTCCACCCTAACTTTCTTTAGTGACCTTCCGTGAGAATAAGTCTCCAATTCTATGGATCTTTGTTTAGAAATTTTCCAGAATGCCTTGAACTTGAGGAAACTTCCATAGCTCTTGATGATGACTATTGAGAGGCTTGTTTCTGACACGCATGTCGGCATACCTCGTGATAGGATGATCATGGTTCTCTTCCTCTAAAACTAATTCCTCATTCTCCTAAGCATATTCTCAATTCACACCTTTATATCCCCGATTCATGAACATACCAAATTGACCTAAGGTAATGGAGAAACCTTTATTATCACGTACTCAGGATCATACATCTTTGTCCCATCATCCTACAAGATATCTTTGAACCAAGAGAACTTAAATTTCCTCATTTCATTGACTTTCATCCTCATATGATCCTTTTCTCATACTTCAAATTCATCAGCACAATTGGCCCAATAGTCCTTGATTTTTGGCTCGTGTTGCAAGTCTGGAACATGGAAAGAGTCAGGATCATCTCGAATGTTGAAATTAGGCCTAGCAGTGTAGGAATGCAAAGTCAAATGAGCGAAGGCAACCTCCAAATGAGATGCATCATTTACATTCTTACATGTGAATACCTCGAGAGAGATGGGAAATGAGATCAAATTCTTATTCTTGCTCCTAAGCTTGTTGTTTACCTGTATGATTTACTGCAGAGCTCAAATAGTACAATTTGGTCACTAAGGTACTTGGGCAACCTTAGTGGAGCTTGGTCGAAGCCGAAAACTCATAGGTAGGAGAAGGTCAAGAATTGGATTAAGTAAGAGCCATACTTTTTTATCAAGGATGCCTCTTGTGGTGACATCCTAGCCTCCAAATCACCCTCCAAGTTTTAGACCACATACATTTTGAATGCATCATTCATGTGAGTGAAGTTTATGTGGTTTTCCTCCATCATAAACTACGAAAGTTTCTCAAGTGCAGGAACCTTGGTGGTAATGTTCTATGTGAGAGCCAATCCTTTAAATGATATTGAGCTAGCGAACAGATAGACCAAGTAATAAGTCATGTGGAAATTCTTCATCATGGGCACTGGAGCTATTGCAGGACATAGTTTTCACCGATGATCTCGCCCTATCAATTCTCTACTTTCTTTCGGTCACACTCAAGATGAAAAGGCCCATCCACTCCCGAAACTCACACCTTAGAAGGGTATTGAGCATTCTTTAGGGGTTTCTCCTTATCTTCATCCTCAAACCAAGTGCAACCCCTTGTACATATGCATCCATCATTTCCTAGTTGTGCAAGGCCCTGTCCTTTTATATTGCAACCATGTTAGGTGATGTTGGGATTTGAAGAGAAAGTGATATGGTTTTGGGACTTATGACACCATTGTCATTCCATTGTCAGCTCAAACCATTCATGTTTCAAGCTTATAGTGGTATGAGAAACTAAGACTAATTCAAGGCTTTGTATAGACACGGGTTCTCCTACAAATGCTATGAAAAATCACTTATGAATACTCAATCCTCAATCTTTCTTCATTCCTTGGCGTCATGCGAGACCTTAGGTCATTTAGGTCCATATATGATACAAAGATTGTCTTCTATCTCATAATTAGAAGTGAAGGGTTGTGTCATCTTTTGTCTTGTCCATTTGTACTTCATGGTTTCTTCAAAAAAGCAACTTACTATTTTTAGTAAGTATGAAAAATCAGCTCCTTCGAACCTCAATTGATACAAAGAACTCAAATTTCCCTTTCTCCCTACATTTCTCTCACCTTTTGGATCAATTTGTTATTTTTAGCAGGTGCTCGTGAGACCACTTAATATTTTTAGTAAGTTTCAATTTTGGACCAAGATGACCATTTTGATGAATTTTCAACTGCAATACCTCTTATGTGTTCACCGTCTCCTTCATAGGTTCTTCAGTTGATGACTTTCCTGAAATAGCAATCCCCTATGTAAAAGACCTACTATTTTTAGAAAGTGAGCTTCTAGTGGTCGTATTTCTACGGAAAAAAATTATGATATGGGTTTTTTCCTAATATCTCCCTCTGAAATCTTGGACTTACCCAATCGGTAGGTTGTGAGATTTTAAACTTTCAAATTTTTGACTCACGGCACCTCTAAACACGGCATTTGTTAATGGACCTTGAAAGTTATAGGTCTAGTTTTATTTTCTTTTTGTGATAAAAATTATATTTTTACTATATTTTTTTTCTTCTTATTCTACCAGTGAAATTTCTCTTCAATCAATACTTTTGGTTTGACAGAAATCAAGTTTTTTTCCTTTGTTGAGAGAGAGAGGTTTCTTCACTTTGTGAATGATTCTTCCTATGGATGGGAGCTCTGTTATGGGGTTTTTAATGGTCTCTAAAAATTATGAACACATAAAAAAAAATCATCTCAATCCATGCACCGGTTTGCTAGATATGTTGGTTTCTTTGATTCACGGCAATGAGAGTTTCAAGGCGAAGATCTTTGTTCTTCTTCTCTGTTCTTCATTCCTATGACTCTTTCGATCAATACCTTCTTTGAAACCTATGTATTATAATGTATTTGAGATTTTTTTATGTGGTGGAGCCAGTTTGGAGCAGCGATGATGAATTGTGCAGGTATGAGCAAGTTGTAGAGCAATGGCAGGGTAAAGTTGTGGTAAGGTTAGAAGCGGGAAAGTTAGATTTAAAACAAAATTTAAAACTGCTTTAAAAACTTGCATGTTAGGGATGGGGCAATACTTTATGTCCTTATTTCCCTCAAGCATTAAGTGACATGAGGGACATCAATTTTCACGCTTCGCCTCAGCTCAACACTTAGTGGAGATCCAACAATGGAGGGTTTTGGCCAAAAAGCATGTTGGAAGCACTGGGGCTGAAAGGTTATCTCATGAAGAACCAGGAGACATTCCTTAGGCTGGGAACATTTTTATGTTCCTCATATCCCTCAGCATAAATTTACATGAGGTTCATCAATTTTCACGTGGTGCCTTAGCTCGACACTTGGCGGAGATCTAATGGTTGAGGGTTTAGCTCCACTAGCTCCTGGGGGCTGAGAAAATGCACTGGAGAGGGTCACATGGGTGACCTAAAGACTTCTTGGGGCTGGGAAAATTTTTATGTCCCTCATCACAAAGTTACATGAGGGTCATCAATTTGCATGGTGCACCAAAAGTTGCCACTTGTCATGATTTGGATGCTTGAGGGAATGAGCTGCGAACAAGCACCTAGGAGCTGAACTGCAATCTGAGAGGTCGTATGTGTGTCTAGAAGGCTTGTTAGGGCTGGGAATATTTTATTTTCCCTCATTTCACTTATCTTGAGGGATGAAATGAACATAAAAATTGTGTCGGTGTCTCCTGGAGTTGACACGTGTCCTCATCCAAATTTGTCTAACTACGAGAACTCACCTAGAGGGAAACTTGAAACGGTGATATCTTGAGCTCCCGATGGAATTTTTGATGAAATTTCACATTAAATTGACTTAAAATGTCCTTATTAATCCAATGGTGGGGTTCACATATATTTATTCCTCAATTTAATCTTTAAAAATCTGGTTTTTGATTTGTCTCCTTATTTGTACATGGAAAAACCCAATTATAAACCTATTGTTCCAAAGTGTTGAGAAATATATTATTTTGCCATATTTTAGGGCTTGGAATTATATTTTTGAAAATTTAGTTTTTGTATCTTAACTCCATCCATAGCTCCTGGAATTACTTCCCGAAGCTTAGTAGCTCTTTTTGACCTTGTGCACTGCTTAAACCTGTGAACCCTGTTTTTGGTGAAACTGCCCCAACTCCTCCAAATCCTTCCTAAATATTCCTAAATAACTTCCATGATTTTTATAGGCCTTAAATTCACCTCCATGTCATATTTTTCTCCTTCATTCTACTCTAGGGGTTGCTCCAGGTCCTAGGAAGGCCAATGATAGCCCTTCCCACAACTGCCCGAAATTTGCATTTTCCAAGAACTCCTAAAATCACCTAGGGGGGTTAAATTGACTTTCCTAAATCACCTAGGGGACTAAGTTAACATAAAATGGGAGGTCACTGGACTGACTGGGTAGACTCGGGGTTCCTTAGAAGGGTAAAACTTGAAAGTTTCGACACAAGGGGTATAGTTGTCATGCAAGAAAATTATCAATTTTCTTATTGCACATTTGCATGACAACACGTGTTGAGCAATAGTTTATTGTTTTTAAAAAATTGAAAGATAAGTGATTAGGTGAAATAGGTGGTTACGCCAAATGACTATTGTAAAAATATAACTTCTTGAGTTACTACTAAACTTTACCTTGCGGTAAATAAATTACAATGTTTGATTATTATCGTTGTCTTGATGATTTGGGCATGAGGTTAAATTCTAATGTTATCATATGTAGAGTGAGACTTATGTTATCATGCTCATAGAAAATATACAATCATGATAACATAAGTCCTCACCTTATTAAAACACATTAAATACATTTGAATGATAGTAAAAAAATAAACCAGCATATGAAGGATTTTGGGGAAAAACATATTGTTAATTAATTGTTGTTTTGTGCATTGTTAAATGTGCTAAGGAATGTTGTTAAACATTAAACCAGAAATAAAATCCATAAGCTTATGTATGCATGTTAGTACATTATAAAATTTACAAGCATACATACATATGCTTATGGTGGGTTGTTTTCCTATGTTTAAAAGAATCTAGAAACATGGATAGATGGTTGTTTTTCCTTTATGATTATGAAATCAGAACATATTGTAAATGCTAAGTTGGAATGTTTCTTGATGAGGATTATTTTTTATGAAAGTGGTGTACAAGAGATAGTTGTGTTGTGAAGGATGATAAAAATTATTGTTTGTGCAACTCTAAGATTATCTTGCATTAGCATAGTTGGAAAATTTTGACCAAAGTAATGTATCTAGTTGTATGCATTGTCAGTTCACTTACCCTTATTATGTAATAGCCAGGAATCAAATTATGGTATTGGTTGTTGTGCTTGAATGATAAGTTGTATTTTAAAATTTGGGTATATTACACATGGTTCTCAATTTAATATTCATTTTTGATATTTAAATATCTCGATTTTCCTTCCTCATGAAGGGTCGGTCCCCTCTTGTTTTGCAGAGGTGTGTGGGGGAACCAAAAGGTTTTGCGGTTGGAGGAGTAACACTCTAATGAAATTATCTCCCTCTGATATAGTTACACATTTGAGATAGACATGTACACAGGAACTTCTAAAAGGAACGAATTATCGTTATTATTATTACATGTACCTAACATATGAATACAATGTTGTACTTGGCTAGGGACAGGCTTGTTGTCTCATGTATTTGGTTTAGAATATGAAGTAAATATTATATTAACCATTGTATTAGGAAATGATTATTGATCATACTTTGTATGGAAAATTTTGGAAACAATGTATTAAGTTTAAATGATAGTTAATTGATCAAACTACTATTGAACTCTTGGAAATATGGATGATGTTTGATCTTTGGGTTATTTAACAGTATCACTGTAATATTTAATTATATGCATGGAAAGTTATTTCTAAGTTAATTAATATAATGTTTAAAAAAAATCCACTTTTTAAGCTTGATATAATGTATGGGAACATTACAATGTGACTATGTTTATATATATTTATACTACTGATTACTTATCTCTACATTATTGTTTCTATTACTATACTATTACTACTCTAGTTTATGACATGAGTGAGTTTCTACTCCGATGTTTCTATGATGTTCTTACTCTAGATTATGACAAGATTAACACTTTTCACTCTTGTTTTTACTTTTATATACATGTAATATTACTTGTTACACATTGTTCTCATTTTGCACCATTATTTTAATCTTATACAGGTTAATTTTAAGACCCCCCTAAAAAATAACCATAGATATTACTTGGCGAATTTATATAAATGAATTTTGAAATCTTGGAAAATGCCACAAATTGAAAGGAAATGATGTCACCCGGTATTAACTATTAGATGGTATCATTAGGCTATCGACCGGTAGAAAATTTATCTTTTTTGCATGCAAAAAAGGTAATTTAGATATAAAAATTTGGCTATTACTATAAATGTTAGGCGAATCAACCCAAAAATTTAACTTATACCCGAAAAATTAGGTGAAATAGCAAACAACCTAACCCCTCAAAATTAGCCAAATCCAAATTTCAAAACCCAAATATTCATGAATTAATGAAGATTAACCACTAAAATTTACACCGATCATATACTACCCCATTTTAGGAAACATAGTCACAACAATGGTCACCATTCTAGCCTTTTCTCGTGATCCTATGCAAATTTCAAACTTATTACACATGGGTACACATCTATTCTTTTGATTCACTCACTCAATCGCTTTATCACACATCCCTCAAAAGAGGGTGCATTCGTTGGGATATATTTTTATCTACATGCATATTATAGATATAAGAATAAGTTTTTACAAGGTCTATATCCTCATAAATAGACATAGATGATAAAATGTCACAAAATCCAAAGAAGTTTAAAACCACACAATATATTCACGACAATAGTACAAATTGACCATGATGAAATTCTCGGACAAGAGGCACATTATATGGAATATTCACTTTTCTCATATTCTATCACCTATCTACGTGCACTTTTATACATTTTCGAATACTGATTACTTAGTTAAGAACATAATACAAGGGGCATGAATAATTCATTCTTTCTCCTCCACTCTACTCAAACATGATTACAAGAACAAGTTTTGGGGCATGTGCCTTATTCTCCCTTATGATATTTTATAATTTATACACTTAGTTTCAATAGTATAACACCTTATGCGGGCATGGTGTATTTATTCCTCTTTTTGGTTTTATCTTACTTAACAATTATAATAATACAAAATTATACCTAGATACATCTATAGTAGTGTATTCTATGGGTTTTTGAAGGTGTAAACACCCAAATTGGGTCGTAACTCTCTAGGCCCCCTTTGACTAACATACCCCTTACCATGACCCTCCACACATTATTATTAATTTAATTACCCATATTAAGTTAATAATTCCCTCACCCCTCCACCTCACCATGGACCCATTCCAAGCCTATTTATTAACCTAGACTAAGTCACCACTCCCCTTAACTAACTAAGACTCATTCTAACCCTAACATTCATTACCTATTATCCCTCCTACCAATTTCCCACTTCATTTAGCGCCAACCTAGACTCCTAGTCCATAACAAATCTTGACCAATGCCAAAAATGGAGAGAAAAGGCTATTTTTGAAAAATAGGACCTTTTCTCCCTAACCAATGTTGGTTATTCCTCAACCGGTGCTAGTCACCTAACTACCATCGATTTCTTTAAATAAGGAATTCCAACCCTTTGCCCAGGTTCCTCCATCTTGGCTTTTGAGTTCTAGAATTCTTAGCTCTTGCATCTAGGCATTCAAAACAAGATTCTCGACAACCAACATAGTACCTGAGCACCCACATTCTTCATCAGCAATTAGTGTGTTGCTGCAGAGCCTCAGATCATTCACACAGGGAAGTACCGAGCCTTCACTACTACAATGGATCTTGACCCATTTCTTCTCCAAGCACCTACCAACAACCATTGCCCATCAACCTTCAATCTCCAGATAAGTATTTTAATCCAGTTGTTAAGTTTCATTAGCTTCTGGTATTAAAATCCTTTATTTTGTTATCATATAAACTACTTCTCCCTCGTATACCTCCCTGCACCCATCTACCCATCAACCCGCCAATCTGAACCTTTTTGTCCTTCCAACCACCCATTTCACCTCTATTGTACCTTCACCTAAATCCAAACACCCTACCTGAGCCTTACCAACACTCTTTGTAATCATTGTAAGCCCAAACCAACCTCATTCCTACCTTTTCACCTAATTTCCCCTACCGTGATTGGTTTTCCAACCGATACCGACTAAAACTAGTTACCGTTGTCGGTCACCCAACACGTATCGTTTCTATACCTGATATTTTCCCCCATACCAGCAAGCTATTAACCTCACCCAAAACCTCTTAAAACCCCACCAAACTTCACCTAGACCTCCCTAACACCCTTTGTTACACATACACCGAAAACCAACCACCCTTTTAGATTAAATATAGATTATTGTATTTGTGTGAGACACATAAATCATACTACAATAGGATTTCCTTCTTTCATGTTATTTATCTGCATTAATTTGTATTTGAACATGGATTTATAGCCTTCTAGAAGCACCCCATTTCCCAGTATCTAGCTCCCGCTAGGCACCCACCGACCTATATTATTAATGATATCCTTTGGTCTTGTGTTATTTCTCAAGTATTCCTTCCCCAAAAAAAAAAGGAGCTCTTCACAATTGGTTTGATCTTCTACAACATGTTCAACCTTATTCTCACCTCCAAGTATTCCTCACGTACCACATCCTTACCTCTTTTAATCATTTTGTTACATATGTGGTGAAACATAAGGTATCAAATCGACTAATTTATCCATAGTTTTTCCTTCATCTTATCTCACCAAATTCTAAAACATTGAAGGTATAAAATATGTTGAGTTATTCTTATGTTGTCCTTCCTCTTTTACAAATCTTCGAAGGGTTACTTCAATTCCTCCCTCTTTGGTGTTGGGATGCACTCAACACTCTAGTCTCTCCTTTGACACAAATCGGGACTAATCAGCCCCAATAATTTGGCATCTCAAAGCAACAATTTTGAATCTTTAAGAGCATAGAAATAATGAGAGATCCTCCTCCACAAAATGAATAATTTTACTCCTTTCATAGTTTGCATCTCCTTTACTTACTTTTTTAATTTTAAAGTTACAAGCATTATCTATATTTTGAGTTACAATTTATTTTATATTATAGACATTAAATACACTCTTATTTGCAGGTTTCATTGTGTAGCATGCCAACACCAACACATCAGAGAACCAATGTTGAGAGAAGACAAAGTGTGTGTGTGTGCACTCATGTATGTTTTTCCTTTAAGCATGTGAATTTCAATTATATGCTTAAAGGGGGAAATGTAGACACTAAAATTTGGTAACTTGTCCTTTTCCAATGCTGATTTTTTTATATGCTCCTTATTATGAAAAATTCTCATATTCAAAATCCAATCAATACATATTCCTAGCTCTTTTGCAATGTATTCATCTTTACACTCTCCTTTGTCACTAATTCAAGAAACATTAATCAATAAAGACAATAAACTATCCATGTGCATCATGATACAACTTTTTTTTTACATCAAAATTTAGATGTCCAAGATAGTACAATAGGGTTGGTTTATATAAGTTAGTCCTACCCATTTGTACAATATTGACCCTTCATAATCTCTAGCTCTATTTCTAATTAGAATGTCTTTATTGTGTCATTTCACCTTCCTAGGGTCATCATTATTGGAATATTTTACCTACGAGAAGGATATATAAGTAAGTGAATTTCACTTTATAACTCACCTATAAATATTACAATATCCTATTGCAAATATCACTCCAAAAGTACTTAGGATCTCCTAAATCTACCTATATTAGTTGTGCATCCATTAGAGTAGCCCTTAATACATGTTTAAAGCACTTAACCAAGTAAAAGATTCTATGTTCCTCCACTTCCAAGAATTTAAAGGTCATAGAGTCATGTCATAGCAAAGAGAAGAGCCACTCGAAGCATTTTCAAAGGGTTTTAAGGAGTAGAGGGTTAGCTTACATTGTTAAGGCACACGTAGATCGTCCCTATACCACTTTGGAAAATCAAGTTTGCATATCCTCTTGTGTATTTAAGTTATCGTTTATCGTTTATAAATCGTTGCAAGTATTTATGAATTATTCTAGTTATGAAAAGTTAATTATAAATTGATTAGATCATAATAATCCCATGTTGCAACCCTTACATCTTATTTAGTGTTATGGACTTCCATAGAATATATTTGATTCGGGTAAAAACACTCGTGTTTTCGAAATTGTTTTCCATGTTCTATCTTACAAATTATTAATGAGAGTATATTATGATTTATGTATTAATTTTTATTAACTAATATGAATATATCACTTTATACTAACCCTTTTACCATTAGATAAATAAGAACACATTAACCCTACCCTCTTATTTATTTTTAAGATTGAATCATTTGGTGAAACCGATATGTGCTCAAACCATGGCTACGCTAGGACTTTTCCTTCCTCTTTTGTGCATGATATTTATCATATCCCTAGGATTTTCTCTTCTTTTTACTTTCATGGATTATCCTCCTCTCAAGCTCTCTCATGGTCAAGCCTCCAATGTTGAAGTCTCCTTACTTAATCTCATCAAAAGTAACCCTACACTCAAAGATGATTTCAAAAAAATTGGACCGAATAAAAATCCCTACTAATGTCTCGACCCACATTATATCACATCTGTTATTTAGACTTTGTGTCATCTAATCATTACACAAGTTCCTAGTCCCTCTCCTCCTATTGAGGCTTCCTATACTTGTGATCTAACTATTGTATTTTTTCTTGAGCATACCTATGATACACATTCTAATGATGGTCACATTTGTAATGATGATCCTAATAATAATTATAATTATATTGGGTATGATGATACGTATTTTCCTATTATACATTATCATGTAACAAATGTTGGCAATGTGTTTACACCCCAGTTATATTTTAGGTGTGGAAAGTACACAACACTAAAGAGGATGTCAGGGTTTACAACAGGTAGACTATTTTGATCTAATTATCTTACAACATTAATCATACATAATCAAAATAGTACATTCAAACTTGAAATGATTGATAAATGATAAGTACTTGCTTGAATACACAAGATGGGAGATATACTTAGTTATTTAAGAAAGAAAAGAGAGGATATAGATGTGAAGGATGGTGGAAAATGTTGATTTGGAATTCCATATGCTTTAATGAGAATTATAAAACTAAAAACCCAATAGGGGCACAACCCAATTTTTTTATAATCCAAACCTAATTCATATGATCTTGACTGAACTATACGGTTTCACACCCTTTCACTAGTTAGGTCTTCAACTTTATTTGTTCTTTACTTGTATAGAAATTATCTTCATTATATGTCACTCTTTCTCACACATCTTTAAGATGACCGATAATAATATACAAAAAATTATAAACCTTAGCAACATGCGAACCCTTCATCATAACATTAGCAAACCAAAAGGATAAAAAAATGTGTGTATGGTGAAGCTAAACTACCCTTGGTGATTAGACTTCTAGATGTTGAACCAATCCAATTGTTGCACTACATGTCCTCATTGTAGGATCAAGTCTCATGTAGTTTTCATAGGTTCATGTGTAAGTGTGTCTAGCTAACCAACACCCTATGGGTACCCTCATGTATTTTATCACCAAGGTAGTGGGATAACTATGTAGTATAGAATGTACCTAGTGTGGTAGTAGTGATATGTTATGTACTTAATCTATGTGACCTAACCCTTTATTGATTAAAACCATTGTGCAATACTTAGAGTGACTTTGATCTTGTTAAGACATGACTCTATGACCTTTATACGCTTGGAAGTGGCCTTTGTATGCTTGGATTGGAGGAAGCTAGAATTTTTGACCCAGGTTGAGTTCTTCAAACTTATAGTATGAACTACTATAGATGATGTGTAATTGATTTGAGTAGATTTACGAACCCTTTGAGTTCTTTTGGAATAATATTTGCAATAGTAGCATGTAAATGTTGGCCATTAGGTATTTTTAATTTCATTAATGTCAAATTTCATTGATGGAGAAGGGATTCTAGGTTTCATATGAATCTCCATGAGGTTTCATTCATAGTCAAACATGAAGGTTGATTGGTATTTTCTAGTTTTGTGATCTTCACATGGTATTTAGGCATGTTCTTGGTGCATTGTTAAGCTAGTAGGTGTTGTGACTTTGCTCCAAAGGTGGTATGAGGTATTCATGAGGTCAAGAATGTTCCATGAGATGTGTTAGACATGATAATATGTCTTCAAGTTGAATACAAAGTCATTATTAATGATTCATGTGGTGAAGTAGGCCATTTCAAGCCTAATCCTAGACCTAGGTCAAGCAGGATGAGATAGCGGTATGAGATATGGAGCAGGGAAGTCATCTCTAAGTGTGTTCAATGAAAGGTTTTGCAAGAGCTATTGAAATGGGGTAAGAAACACTCAAGAACCCCAAATATTTTTGCAAATGCCCCTCAATGGACCATATGATAAAAAATGAGCAAGGAATCCTATTTTCATGCATTAACTTGAAGTAAACGAGCAACTTAAACAAATGAAGTTAACCTCTATTCTTGAAAGCTTAAAGTTAATGAACCTAAAAGGATCCTAAGAAATCAGTTTATGCTTCAAGAGAATGGGATCTCACCATTAATGGCTTCAAGGCCAATGGTTCTTCCCATTTACTCCATGTTATGTGATAGAAATGCAAAATCAAAGCAAATAGCTCAATAAAAGGTCATAATCCTAGCAATAATATTATAGTTTAGGTTAGAGGGAAGAAGTGTTCTTAGAAATGAGAGGGGAGAAGTAGGCTATTTATAGTTTTCCTTTTGGGAAATGGGAGGCTTTTTGGTGCATGTGGGACTAAAAAGGGAGTCAACAAGTAAATTAGCAAGTCAAAGTAACATTTGACTAGTTTTAGAGAGAGGTTGATCATGGTTAAGACTAGCTAACCATGTTTAGAGGGTAATTAATCCTATTTAGAGAGAAATTAGGCTTCTAGTAGGGTTTCGAATAGAAGACTTAGAAAAGGACCAAGAACTAAATCAAGAAACATGAAACAACATCGACTATACAAGGGTTTAGTACCTTGGAGATGACAATGGATTATACGGGTGCAAATTTGATATTGATCTCCTTGGTGTGATCCTGCAAAACTATAGCTCACGAGACACTAGGAAAATAATGATTAGAGATTTTATGTGGGGGTTTCCTGACAAAGTAGATCCGGGAAGTGTTAACTTCCTTGGTGGATGTCAACCCCCGTGCGATAATAATAATAGTACAATAGCATCTAAAATAGATGACGTAAAAATTGATAAATAAAAGAACCTGGATGGTACCGGTGTGCAAATGAAATTACTGATCTAATGTGTGCAACATGAATCTCATCATATGAACCCAAATCACGAGCAGAATGTCATGGAAATCTCACGTGCTATCACCCAGATAGAATAATAATGATATTATAAAATGACTAAAATCTCACAACATTCACGTAAATTTTCTCCCCCCTTTTTTAAAGGGGAGAAGGCTCATATTTATAATTTGAATTTGGATTAAAATAGAGAATTAACAAATAACCATAATTTGCAAAAGCAATCATGATTAAGAGGACATGATGAAGATTTTATTTGATGGTAGGGTTCATGATGTGAGAAAAAGAAAAGGTACAATATGGAGTGGGGACATGGTTAGGTGTAATAGTGAAGCCATGTGCTCACTTTAACTATTTATTTGTTGGATTTATTGTCGAGATATTGAGATTGTGAATTATTGACTTTATGGGTGGAGTTAATAATTTAATAATTTGAGGGAATTGAATTTTTAGGTGGATGTTGATTTTTAGGTGGAAACCGATTTTGACTTAAGTAGGGAATATGTGGGATCGGGTAGGTGGGACGATATATTCCACCTTTTGAATTTAAGAAAAGGGTGTTGGATGGGTATATCAATACTCATGGATTAATAATTTGTGGAAGATGGTGATAATATCAAAATTTGAATTATCAAATGGGTCTACATGGAGCCCATTTAATAATTAATTAAGCAAATGGATAGGATTTCATTTAATTTAAGAGAAAGAAATGCGAGAACGGAAGTAGTGTGAATGTGAGATGATTGAGGTGCATCATACCCAAAATAGGTGTCTACATTTTCCCCTTTTTGTTGAGTGGTTTGCGATAGCAAGCCACGAGACAAAAAAAAGGGTTAAATGAAAGATGTGTCTCGAGGATGGATGAAAACATGACCAAAAGCAAGATGCCCTGTAAAGAAGGATTGTAATAAAAATGAAAAACAAAATGTATGGCGGTGATTTCAATATCACATTGGTAGAGGATAATTGCAGTCTCAACGGAGATAGACGACAATGTTCTACTGAATGTGTGAGTGGGTGAAGACCACTGCAGATGGATGTAAACCATGATGATGAATTGGTCATAGGAAAACATCAAAATATGTGCAACTGAATGCAAAATATGTGCGTAATCCTTTGTCTACAAGGAATTATGTGAAAAATCATGTGTCTAAAAATGGACAAGATTGGAGATAATGATGCCCTAGTATAGGGCACGAAAAGGACAAAAAAATTGAGTTATATACACCAACAAGTACAATGGTGAAAAATGTGCCCCATGATAGGGCATGAAGATGACATAATGGGAGATGGATGTGTAAATAAAATGCCCCAGGGGGAATAATCATAAATGTACACATGATGAGAAAATAGGATAGAAAGCTGAGATAAAATGCCCTAAAGGTGTGATAAATATGATGATAATCATGTTTCATGAGAGATATGCATAAGTGTTAGTAAATTATAATGTAAAAGCAATCCTACTTGTCGATAAGTAGGACAGAAGTCAAGATACTTTTGCGACAAAAAAAAGCGGAGAAAATGTGCATGGAAGAGTACAAGATCGAGATAGGTGTTGGCCGTTATGGTATCCTCCAAGACAAAAATGTCTTAGGAAGATGGGATGAAAGATGTGGATGATAGATGATAGAGATAATAGAAAGCGGACATGGTTGAAGTAGAAAGGACATGGTGGAGGAGAGGGATCAAATAGTAGAGAAGGACAATAAGAGAGGTGAGAAGATAGACGAAATCACAAAAGAGAGAGAATAATATTCGATAAGAGGGAGTGGAAAAAGATAAAGGGGAAATAAATAGGTAAGGTATGAGGGACATGGAAAAATATAAAATAAAGAAAGAGAGGAGAAGAAGAAGGGTGGGAGGAAGTCCAAACAAGAAGAAGACAAGATGAGAAAAAAATTAGAAGGGAAGTTGAATGTATAGAGATATATCATAGTAAAAGAAGCAAGAGAGATAATAAAGAGGAGAAATGGTGAAAGAAAGAAATGATGAAGGAAAAAGAAGAAGACAAGAAAATGATAGAAGAATGGATGAAAGGGAGATGGAGATCAAAATAGAGGGAGAGAAATAATAGCTCACGAAAGAGATGATAGAACCGAGAAAGAAAAGTTGTGAAGAATATGAGAGAATGATGATTGGAGAGATGAATATGTATAGTAGGATGGAAAGATGAAGGAGATGAATAATATGAAGAAGTTAAAGAAGATAGGGGAGGAGGTAGAATGGAAAAGAGAAGAAAGACACTATGATGAGCTAGGAAGATAGGGGTGGTAGAGAAAGAAGCTCGAATGGGGAAATGAAAATAAGCGGGAAAGAAGAGATGATAGAGCCAAAACGGAAAGGAATTGAATATGAAACAAAACACATGGAAATTTATGTGGATGATGGGATGATTAAAAATATGGGATAATGTTGGTGAGTCAGGTTATCAATGGAGAAGTAAGATGAAAGTGTGAGGAGAAGAGGAGATGAAGATAATACAAATGAAATGAAAGAAAAACAGGGGTAGAAAGGAGGAGAGGACAACAAAGAAAATGATGCAAAGGCAGTATGTGATGAAGATGATAGAGATATTGAAAAATGTGAAGGGAAGATGAAAAGGCAATACCAGTAGAGGGATGTTAGGAGAAATCCTCCGATAATGATTAGAGGGCACAAAAGAAAAAAGGGAGGAAGAGAAAATGGAGGAGGTAAAAAAGAGTGAACTAGTATTAGTAGAATGGGGAGAAATGAGTTTTAGGAGAAGTCCACCAATAATTCTTAGTGCAAGAATGGAAACTGATGATGACATAATGTTAGATGAAAAATAATGATGATGAATAAATGTGGTGATAGATATGGGGAAGTATTCTAGAAAATGGACTGGAAAGAATAAAGAAAGGAGGGCTAACAATATGTAAGAAGATAAAGGCGAGGAGAGAATGCAATGGATGAGGATGTGGATGAAGATGACAGAAGTGAAGATGAAGGAACATGACATAGTAAGATAGGGTATGAAGTAGTTAAGTTGGATTTTAAATGAGGGATGACGGATATGATATTCTAGGAAGTTTGAGATATTTTGTGTGAGGATAAAGAGAAGGGAAGAGGATGTGTTTGTGGGGAATGAAGAAAAATACGGATGATGGAAATATGAAGGAAAGACGAAAGGCAAGAAGACATATCATTCTTAAGAGAGACTCTTAAGTAACATCACCATGCCGTAGGAATAGTTAAGTATGATCATCAAGTGAAGAAGAAGAATGATGAAAATACTAAGTGGTGTATACCAAGAAGGAACAGGAAGTGAAAGGAGGTAATAACAAGGGAACAAAGGAGTGTGACATGATTGGATGGAGGAATGTATGCATTATAAGATGGAGAGTGTAAGGATAATTCTTAATTAGGATTCCTATGTTGTACGAGTGATGATGTCAGAGCGTTAAGCATAAGTTGTACGAGTGAAGATGTTTCTAGCGTTGAAGGGAAAGGAAAACAATGAAGGAGTTTCTACAGCGGCAGGATCTTAAGAAAGAGCTACATTGTGATTAAGAAACCTATGTGGAATGGGTGATTAAGTAGTATTGTCAAGACGAAATAAGAATGAAAAGGAAATGGAACAATAAAATAGATGGCAAAAAAAAGGATATTAAGAGAAAAACACTAAAATAATGGCCTGTGGATGACACATGAAGTATCGAACAAACAATGGACAAGGACGAAGTGGGTGAGAAGAGCAATGGAGAATGAGATGAGGTGAATTTTAGGAGAAAATTGGGTTGATAAAGAGGGCTAGGAGGAAGGAATGGTCAACAGACATGATCACGAATGAGACCTTGTCCAGAATGACAGGTCTACCTCGAGTAGGGTTTCCATGCTACGTGGGGAATTACGTAGATGTGCCAAGATGGGGATGAAAGGTTTGTGATGATGAAGAAGATGATTTCAATGCTAGATGACAAACAAAAATAAGAGCGATGAAAAAGAAAATTGGTGGGTGATTGTAGAGAAGAGAAGGATGATGTGAAAGAATGGATGGAGAAAGATAACATTGGTCATGGTGGAGGATGAGAAGTTGCTGGATAATGGATGCTACTTGAGAGATAATCTCAAGTAGAATTCACAAACTGCAATGGAGATCAAGTAGAATTCCCAAACCGAATAGTGTATTAAAGAGAGTGTGTAGAAATAGTAACAAACTTCATAGATTCATGGAGGATATTGATAGGGGACATCCTTAAAAAAATATATGGATGTAGATTTTACGATATAAAATTTGATTATAATTGTAATAAAATATGATTTTGATGAGACGGGTGTCACATAACCATAGCAAGGGCCATGTAAGAATTTATGCTTTTAACCGAACAAGGGGTAAACAAAAAAAGGTACTACTCAAAGCATTGCACTTGCAGCTGATAATAGGTGTTAGTACATAAAGAATGAGATTTGATTATATCACAAGACCAAGAGGAAGATATGGATGAAATATGCTCATAATTCTAATGCCGACATGACAAAGGAATTGGAGATGTATCTTGTACATGGGAAGAAGGTTCTCCAAAGATGGTATTCCTTAAGTCTATGCCCCAGCTCTAGGAAAGGGTAAGAATAGAATAAAAGAAAGTTGATCAATGTGGAAAGATTTCTAGGAATATTGATAAAAGGAAGGTTGATCAATGCACGAAAACTTTCCAACGCCATAATAAAATAGTATCCATCCTTCTAGGGTATGGTCTACTTTATACATAATATGGATGGCAAGAATAATATATATGATAGTCGTCCTTCGAGGGATCGGTCTATTTCTCTTGATTTTTCTTTTGAATTTGATTTGAATTTTTATATGCACAACTATTCTTTGAGGGATCAGTCTGTTTTGATATCTTGATCTTTATTTTTGCATATACAAAATGTATCTTTTCATAGGGAAGAGTTGGGGATAGCTAGGTAGACCACCTAGGAGGGGAGAATGAATGTACAAGAGACACCCCTAGACCCTCTACATGAGTACAATAGGAAAACGAGATGGTGATGGATGTAATGATCATGGGGTTCTCACAAAATGGGAGAAATTATCCATAGAATATGCTATGAGTAGAGTCGTGGTACTCATATTCAAGGTCATATCAAAGTAGTGACGGTAGACCACATAATTCATATCATTACCATGACAGATGGAAGTGGATAATGGTGGAGACATGGTCTAAAGATAAGACTATACTCATAAGTGTGTGTACTAACAATAGAATGGTCGTAAGTGCAATGCATTAAGGGGTTCAATCTCTGGTTTACCATCAAGAGAGGCTAAACGATAAGCCCCAAACCCATACTTATGTATGATAATATATGGTCTCGATTCGAGCTTAGGAGAAAAATTTCCCCATTGGCTTCTTTCTAAGGTAGTGACATTTTGATTTTCTTTTAAAACCAGGTCACCTCATACCTTACCTAGTTATTTCCCCTTTATAGACACCTATTTTTGGGTATAACGCCCTCATTCGTCTCACATTCACACTACTTCCATTCTTGCATCTCTTTCTCTTAAATTAAATGAAATCCTATCCATTTTCTTAATTAATTATCAAATGGGCTCCATGTAGACCCATTTGATAATTCAAATTTTTGATATTATCACCATCTTCCACAAATTATTAATCCATGAGTATTGATATACCCATCTGACACCCTTTTCTTAAATTCAAAAGGTGGAATCTATCATCCCACCTACCTAGTCCCACATGTTCCCCACTTAAGTCAAAATTAGTTCCCACCTAAAAATAAATATCCACCTAAAAATTCAATTACCTCAAATTATTAAATTATTAACCCCACCCATGAAGTCAATAATTCACAATCTCAATATCTCGACAACAAATCCAACAAATAAATAGTTAAAGTGAGCACATGGCTTCACTATTACACCTAACCATGTCCCCACTCCACATCACACCTTTTCTTTTCTCACATCATGAACCCTACCATCAAATCAACTCTTCATCATGTCCTCTTAATCAAAGTTTACTTTTTCAAATTATGGTTATTCATTTTTTTATTATTGGTAAATAGTTTTGAAGGGACTATACCCTGTTACATAAAGGGCTCATCAGCCTGATATAACTATGAAGATTCTACAAAAAGGATCAAAATCTAGATATAACAGTGTTTCCCAAAGTAACCAAGAGTAGGTTATAACAAGAAGCAAAAAAGGGCACAGACCGCAACAAAACCACAAAAAAATAGCAACGTCACAACAAAAAGAATGCAAAAGAACAACTTTATCAAATCCCGCCAGCCCAAGTGAGTCTATTTCTTGGATGCTCTTTCAATTCTGGACTAGATCATCTCAAAGTGAGGTAAACAATGCCAGAGTGGTTATGTGCATTGAGTCCGAAGCGTCTAGCTGTGAAATGGTCATACTCCTCTCTTTCTCATTCCCCCAAATAGTTGCAGGGATCCCACTTAGCATAGCAATGCTCCGGACTTGTTGCTCTAAAAATCACTTATGGCTTTAAAGATAGCCATGTTGTGATCATGTCTATCTTTAGCTCTCCCCAGTCTGGTATCAAGAGAGTTCAACTTCTTATATATATCAGTAAACTGATCCTTGGCATTTTCATTCTCTTCATCAAACTTTCTTTTCCCTTTCTGCTTTTCCATATCGTTGAAGGTCCTTCTTCATCTGTTTCATCTCTTTCTCTAGGGCTTCCAGTCTATTAGGCACTTGAGATTCCTCTTAATGTAGGGCCTTTTCAATACCAGCATTGATGATATGAAGCAAGTTTTGAGCCACCTCCATCTCTTTGGAGCTTCTAAGAATCCTGCCAGTGAGAGGGGTGTCTGTTTTCATGGGGTTCTTGGTTTTGGACTTGGAAGGGGCGGAAGAATGGGAGTGGGAGCAGAGGAGGTGGTAGCGAGCGGCTCACTAGGAGTAATCGGGAAGCCAGGGAACTTGGCAACACAAAGCTTGTGCAACAGAAAGATAAGGCCCTGATGTAAAGGAATAGCATGGGAGTGATTTTGAAAATCCAGAATAGAGCTCAAGGGAGTTGAGAAGGTAATGCAGGAAACAAACCATGAAATTCCTTCTAAAATGGTTTTTAAAAACAAGGTGTTTAACAAGGACCATTTTATAATGCCCTTCCAGAGAGATATATCTTACCATCATATTCATCACTTCATCATACGGCATGGGAATAGAGCTTACCCTTATGCCCGCAGCAACAAACTCTAGCTCTTTGCCCTCGTCGAGAATTTCTTGGCCTCAGCGACCCTGTCAATTCTCTTACTGAAAAAATGGTATCCCTCTAGTTCCAAGTCGGTTGCCTCACTTTCAGGCTCCTCGTTGACTATAACCTTGTGCCCACCATACTTAACCCTCCTATCCTTCCAATCCATAGCAAATTGAATTGAAATGTTCAGGTCATGACCTTGAATTCATTCAATGAAATTTGAAATGCCTCCTTTGTGCAGGAGGTTCCAAAGTACCTCGTTATTCTTCTAGGCCGGGTCACAACTTGGCTCCAATTGACACGGCGCCCCTCCCATTTTCTCCTTCTTCCTACAAATTCTACAAATATCCTGCTCAAAACCCTCAGTAAGAGTCTGCTATTTTTCTTATGACTGTCCTATTTTTTGAGATACCTCCCACCTGTGTGAGGTTTGATGGCTTTAATGTGGCCGTAAAAGGAGGATAAATCACACAAGTGAGATCTTTCACCTCCGTTAAGACCCGCTCCATGTCATAATTAAAATTACTCCACGTATGTAATTCCATTATTATCCACATTAATGCTAGTTTGAACCTCCTTAGGGATGTTGTTTGCATTATCCCATATGGTAAGATTAATATTGATGCCCATATTGGCCAAAGTGTCTACAACCTTATTCCCCTCCCTATAGGTATGTCTAATGATGATATTGTTGATTTTTTGACAAATATATATTGCTTCCAAAATGAAGTCCTTTATGGTCCAGCTAGGAGGAGAAGTTTGGTTTAAATGATTGATGATATTAAGAGAGTCCCCTTCCAAAATTAAGTTCTGGATATCAAAATATTTGGCAATCCTTAGCCCCCAAAGAGCAACAAGGGCTTCAGCATAATGATTCATCTGAATCCCCATTTTACTAGAAAAAGTAGCAACTAAACAACCTTTGTGATCCTTGATAACTCCTCCCCCAGCAGAAAGACTAGGGTTACCCTTGGAAGCGCCATCAAAGTTGAGTTTATACTAGTTTCTCTCATGAGGAATCCAATGGACCAAAGACCTATCAATGTTTGAGGTATTCCTAATATGTAAACTAGTAGTTCCAATCTTCCAATTGGAAATAATGTACTCTTCGTCAACAGGATACTTCTTATTTTTGGGGGTTTGAATCTCCCAATATCACATTTAACAACATGCCCAATCTTAGTAAAGTTGAGCTTGCAATGCTGCTTATTATTCCTAAAGATGATATAATTCCTATCTTTCCATATTGTACACAATGTTTAAAAGGAGGATTCCATTGGGTCCAAAATTGGATGAAGTCCTTAGGTACCATCCAAAGAACATTGAACTTGGATAGGGCATAGCTCCAAATCATAGTAGCATAATCACAGTGGATAAAAAGGTGTTTAATATCTTCATAATATTTTTGCATAGATGACACCTATTAGGCATAATGAATCCTTTCTTTATCAGGTTATCATTAGTAAGAATTCTACCTCTGAGCACAAGCCAAAAGAAAAAGTTAATTTTAGGGGTTAACTCATTCATCCATATTTTGCTCCAATTAAATTCATTTTGGGTATTCTCAAAGTAAGAATTGTACCCAGATTTAACCGTATAGTCCCCATCTCTAGAATTGTGCCAAACAATTTCATCTTTGACATCCACCTGATTCAAGGGGATGAGGTCCAGCTGCTCCTGAAGAGAGGACAACACAGAGTTCAAATCCAAGCCATCCAAAGAGAGCTATTTCCACCTCTTTTGATTTCCATCAATTTCCATGTAATCTATGACCTTAGTACCATATTTCTATTCCAGACTCTCCTTAGTTGCACCAAATCTATCATTGAGGCTAAAATTAGACCAATTATCACTCCAAAAAATGATGTCTCTGCCATTTCCCACTTTCCATCTACAACCTTGCTTGATAAAATTCCTGGTAAGAATCAAGTTGTTCCAGAAAATGGAGCCATGGGGAAGCAGTTCAAAATGTAGGAAGGAGGAAGTTGTTTGTTGCTCTAGATATTTAGCCTTAATGAGATCTATCCAAGGTTGTTCCTCCGAAAGCAATCTCCAACCCATTTTTGCAATTAAGGCCATATTCATTTTTCTAATGTCTTTTATGCCCAAGCCCCCAATCCTTTTAGGAGTGCACACTTGATCCCAGAAACCAGGTGATATTTAAATTTTTCCTCCATTCCCTGCCATAAAAAGTGTTTCTGAATCCTTTCAATTTTTTCTCTGAAGGTAGAGGGAATGTTATACAAAGACATAATGTAGATAGGCAGATTTTGAAGAGTGCTTTTGATAAGAAAACATTTACCAACGCACTGGAAAGAATGGCTCCTTTCCATCCTGCCAATTTCTTTTGGAATCTTTCTAGTAAGTCATTCCAAACTTTGTTTGAAACTTTTTTAGTACCCAGGGGAAGCCCCAAATAAGTAGTGGGAAGCACATTGATTTTGCAACCCAATACTTTAGCAATTTTATTTTGCCTTTCCAAAGGAGTATTGAAAAAGAAAATGGAGCTTTTGTCAAAGTTGATCTCTTTCCCGAAGCAGCCTCATAAAATTTCAAAATGGACTTGATCGCCTTAGCTTCCAAAATAGAAGCCACTAAGAGTAGGATAGTGTCATCCGCAAATTGCTGATGAGAAGTTGTTTGATTCGTAGAGGTAGGTTTAGTGCCTTTTAGAAGACCATCTTTAATAGCTTTGGAGATTGTTCTACTGAGGCTATCGGCCATTAAAATAAAGAGAAGAGGGGATATAGGATCCCCTGCCTTAGTCCCCTACTACTGGTGAAGTATCCCACAGGTTCACCATTGACCACCATAGAGAATCTAGTCATGTTGAGATGCAGCTTTAATAACTCTTCTAAATTTGTCAAGAAATCCAAATTTGGCCAAAACTTTGTCAAGAAAATCCCAGAAACTTTATCGAAGGCTTTATTCATGTCAAGTTTAAGGACCATGCTAGCCTTTTTATTATTATCCATAGAGTGAATAATCTCATGAACCATGATCACACCATCTTGAATAATCCTCCCTCTGATGAACCCACTTTGTTGTTTAGAGATTAGATCATTCAAAATGACCTGCAACCTGTGGCCATAATCTTAGTAAAAATTCTATAGACAACATTAACCAAGCTAATGGGTCTAAAATCTTTGAAATATTTAGCATCCATTTTTTTGGAGCCAACACTATGTGGGTATTATTAATCTCTTTCAATAAATCTCCAATTCTAAGAAATTCATTTACAGCCCTTAGAAGATCGTCTGAGAAAATTTCTCATAATTTTTGAAAATTTTTGACAGAGAAGCCATCAGGTCCAAGAGCCTTATCTCCTTCTAGAGCAAAAACATATTTCTGAAGCTCCTCCACAGTAACAACTTTGGTAATATCTTTAAAACTCTGTTCCTCAATTTTATCATGCGAGATAGCTTCAAGCATAAAAGAGTCAACCACATCATTAGTAGCACTCTTCTCATTCAACAATTTTTCATAGAATTTGAGAGCCTCTTCCTTGATGATCCACGGATCTTTTATGATGTTGTCATTACCTTTGGATACTTCTATAATCCTATTACATGCTCTATGCTTCAGAGTGGTCATATGAAATAATTTCATGTTTTTGTCGCCCTCTTTCAGCCATATAGCCCTAGATTTAAGTCTCCATAGGGATTCTTCCCTACTACAAACAATGTACAACTCAGAAAGGATGTTTTTCTCCACTAAATGATCCTCCCGATCTCCCCTATAAGTTTAATTTATTTTCCGGATATTGGAGTCTCTGTGTTTAGCTCCTTTTTTTCACAAAAACATTCCCGTAGACTTATTTGTTCAAGATTTTAACCTGTTTTTTAACATTTTTAAGCTTTTGAATGAGCCTATACTGAGCAGTTCCTCCTCCCCCAAATCCACCAATCCTTGATCCTATCAAATATGTCATCGTGCTCCATCCACATATTTTCAAATTTAAAGGAGCTTCTAGTAGGTTTAACCCAGTTAACAAAATTTAAAATGATTAGATTGTGATCAGACCCGATTCTGGCAAAGATGTGAGATGAAAATCTTGATGAAGGATCCAACTTGCCGAGATAAGGGCTCGATCCAGTCTGACTTGAATCATATCCCTTCCCAACCTCCAATTTTTCTAGGTGTATTGATTTCCATGAAGGTCCACATCCATGAGATTTAGATCAGCCACAAAGTCAGAAAAATCATCCATACCCCTAGAGAAAGAAGAGTTTCCCCCTTGTTTTTCTCCAGGATTTAAAGGGGAATTGAAGTCCCCATAATGAGCCAGCTATCATTACTATGCTAAATTCTAAAACCTTTAGATCTCTCCAGAGCTTCCTTCTTTCACTAACCGTATTGGGTGCATAGATATTGGAAAGGATCCAAGTATTGTTATTATCAATGGCATGGAATTTAATAGCAAGATGATTACTAGTTTCAGAGAGAATTGTACCAGTGAAATGCTTCTTGTCCCAAAAGGTAGCCAAGCCACCTGAAGCTCCCTGAGAGTCCACTGCAGCCATGTCTGAATTTTCCCAAAAATTGCTTTTACAACTAGCAAGTATCTTAGAATTCATCTTTGTTTCCTGCAGAAGCAGAATGCTCAGTCTACTAGAAACTCTTAAATCTTTGATTATTCTTTGTTTAGAATTTCCATTCAGACCTCGAATGTTCCAAGAGATGACCTTCATCAAAAATATATTGGTAGTGTAATTGTCCTGATGACTCAGTTGGCTTTGAGTGCCATCAACAATATCTTCTTCTGTTCTTTTGGTTCTTAGAGTCTTCTTAGAAGGTCTACCTCTTTTAGAGTTTCTTCCAAAATCCACTACTCTTCTAGTAGAAGATCTTATAGTTCTAGATGTTGAAGCTCCCCAATTATCAATTTTCTTTTTCTTCTCATTATACAATGAATCGGGATCTTCTCAAACCCCTTCAATCTTTTCTTTTTTCTGGATTTAACTTCTAGGAAACCATTGGGATCCGGATCTTCAACCTCCATCCTATTTTCTTTGAGTGGCATAACTTCCCCCTCCTCTTTCTCTCCCTTCTCATTGTCCAAGAGTTATGAAGATGCTGAGTTAGAAAGGCAAAGGGGGTTTCCATTATTAGGAGAGCAGCTCTTTAATAGCGAAGAGTCCCTCTTAAGTGAAGATTCATAAATAGCCATTTATTTTTCTTCAATTAGAACTTCCTCAATGGAACTTAGAGGATCAGAAAGGAATTTTCCTTAGCTAATACCCCTAACACAACTTGTAATGTCCTTAACCCAAATCTCTTTCTAATCAACCTCCTTGGAAAGAAGATTTACTGTCACTATTTCAGCTAGTTCATCAACCTCCATAAACACCTTCACAGGATTTTGAGGATCTAATTATTTTGTGGAGGTTGGAAGACTAATTGAAGCACCCACCGCTAGGGTTTTGGGATGCCATAGCTTTCTACAAATCAGTGGTTTCCTGATTGGAGTTCTAAAACTCTTTTTTCCTTTCTTGTATTTCAACTCTGGATGGTGGAGGGGTAGCCCTTCCCCCTACCCTTGGTCTTCATTTTTTCCCTCCTCCTTGTTATCTAGCCAAGTTTCCTGCTTCTTTAGAGTCTCTCCACTAGGCTTATCAATTTTTCCTATTTTTTCCTCTTGAGAGATCTCTTTATTAGGACATCTACTGGTAAAATGTCCTATTTTATGGCATTTTTACATCTCAGATGAAAAGTTTCGTATTCAATATTTTGAGACCAACTACCATACTTGGAATGTAGAATGATTAGATTCGGTAGCTCCTGCTCCAATTCAGAAGAGATACGAATCTAGCAAAAACGCAAGTCTGGATCTATTTCTCGTAGGCCCATCTAGCTTAATCAGAGAACCAAGAAATTTGGCAATGTTTAAAAGAATCTCATCATCCCAGAATTATAGGGGTAGCCCTGGAAGCCTACACCATATTGGAATGGTATGTATATTCTCAGTGCTAGGATCAAACCCAGGATACCATCATTTCAGAAAGAGACCCATATTCCCCAACCACCATGGGCCTCCCAGAAGCACCAATTCCAAATCAGCCTATTGATTAAATTTGGCCAGGAAAAATCCCCTTGACATAGTGGTGATGCTTAGATCCCCTTTTGGTTGCCACTTTCTACATGCCCATTTTCTAATGACATCGATATTAGGTCTAGAGCCGAGAAACTTACCTACAAGGGAAAGATTCGCTTTGTCCAAAGCCCGATGAAGACATCCATCGGCACCTTCAGGTAGGTCACACCTTCCTGGTTATTCGTTAATCCTCTATTTTAATCCAAATTCAAATTATAAATATGAGCCTTCTCCCCCTCAAAAGGGAGGGAGAAAATTCAGGTGAATGTTGTGAGATTTTAGTCATTTTATAATATCATTATTATTCTATCTGGGTGATAGCACATGGGATTTCCATGACATTCTGCTCGTGATTTGGGTTCATATGATGAGATTCATGTTACACGCATCAGATCAGTAATTTCATCTACACACCGGTACCATCCAGGTTCTTTTATTTATCAATTTGTATGTCATCTATTTTGGACACTATTGTACTATTATTCTTATCGCATGGGGTTGATAGCCACCGAGGAAGTTAACGCTTCCTAGATCTACTTTGTCAGGCAACCCCCACATAAAATCTCTAATCATTATTTTCCTAGTGTATGTGAGCTACAGGTTTTTGGGATCACACCGAGGAGTCCGATATCAACTTTGCACCCGTATCATCCATCGTCATCTCTAAGGTACTAAGCCCTTGTATACTTGACATTGTTTTGTGTTTCTTGATTACTCATACACTCATCTAGATAGAAAGTTAGAAATGCAGATCAACATTTGGCATGCCCGGTGGGACCAGACCCGAGATCTGGTCATTTTTATTGCGTAACTTGTTGTGTGCAGGTGTCGTAAAGATGACGGTTATCTTATTTGTTTTTGGTTGTCATTACTTGATAAATATTTTGTGAATATTTCATTTGGAAACTCACTTGTTTGCAGGATTTAATTATCTTCACTAGTGTGGTGTCCTTTGTACATATAGTCATTTTTGTCTTCGCCATGAGGTAAGTGGTTTTTGTCATTTTGAATAAGGTTATTATTTAATTTTTTATAATAGTTATAAAATTTTATTGTTATATTCCTTGAAAAATAGGAAAGTACATAAATATCAAAAAAAAAATATATATATATATATATATAACTCTTTTTTGTTATTGTTATTATCCTAAACTACTCCATAGAACCCATTCCCCTAACTATTTCCTCACCTCTCCACTCGGCCACCTCCACTCCAACCGAGCTATCTCCTTTGCTCATGTTGAGCCCCACATCCCTCTCCACGCATACACCCTGCTCTCCTACCCAAGCTCCCATATCCTCAACACAGACTTACCTGCGCTACTCTCCATCCCACATTGGCCACCTCCTCCACTCCATCTCCACTCACCCGCTTCTCATCTCTCTCTACCCGAGCCCAATCATCTCCCCAACTCCATTCGACCCCAGCTCCAACTTCACTCCTCTGCCCACGCTCCCATCTGATGCATTCACCTCTCTTTCATATGACTTAACTCCCTATATTGTTTTACTTGCCTCAACTCCACGTTGACTTCTATTCCACACAGGCGTATAAGATCCCGATCAAAGCGTTGTAGTTAGCCGACATATTTATAAAGATTATCTTTTCCTTTTAAATCAATATTTTCTGACGACTTAGCTCCTACTGGTGATTATAAATTCTAGTATTTTAATGTTTCTATCGACTTCTCAACACGTATTGTCTAAATCTAAAATCTAATTCTGGTATTAGTCTCATATATCTATAAATTTTGATATCAAATTCACGTCGATCGGTTCATAATTCATTATAAAGCACATGTTATTGATTTCCTTAGCGCTATCTGGTCGATTCACGAGATTTTGGTGTTTGAATTGCTTCTAATTATTTCCATCTCAGCATTACATTCACACTAGTTTCATATTAGCGATTGTACAGTTGATAGATAATATCGTTGATAGACACGCAGTGTAGAACTACGTCCATTGTATCCGATACTTGGTCCTTCCAACTATTTCCATAGCTCTTGTTTCTACTTCACGCAAGCTTTGTGCACATTGACTGTCATGTCCCTCTATTCCACTATCTCTCGTTCAGTCTCAACTCCATGCAAAACTCTGTGGATAGTAATGTCATATCTCCTTAAAGTAGGTTGTTTACAAGTCTATAGAACACACTTACAAATAATGTTTATGGCATTAGCATCCATTGTTTGTTTAGAATTTTTATGATTCTCATTGCGTCATCATATGTCTAAAATGTGCCCTCGTCTACGGGACAACACCATATAGACTGCAGAAATACAATCGGCAGGAGTTTGGATTCATACCTTTTTATCGCGATCATTAGATCCATCCTTTGCTTATAATTTTTAGCTAAGAGCTCAATGCTTTTGATTTAATGAGGTTATTCACTTTGTTTAAATTATTTGATAGTATATTGGTTCACTTTCTGTCTTTAATATTTTGATTTAATATCATTTTTATTTTTCATCATTTGAAAATCATCTCAAAAATCATTTCCAACCACCATATTTTATTACTTAAATAGACTATTTTCGGCCTCGTGTCTTATAGTTGTTTTCCTTTTTGTAGGATAACGTCTACAACGTTGCGATCACAAAATAACGTTGTCAAAGACCAATATTGAAATCAAACACATCATGTAAAACATTTTTATCGACCTCATCCACAATCGTAAATGGTGCCATTTTAGGGTACCCGGGCATTCCAGATCACTGAGTGGCGCTTTCAAAGTATGCCATCATCACATGCAATCAAATAATGGGGGAATGTGTTCTCCAATACTTCTTTAGCATCTGTTGTCATTTTCTCACTTTGTAACTTGTCGCCTTGATTGTCAAGCACACTCCTTGTTTGCTCAACTTGTTGTCAGATAAAAAGGAAAAGTGATATACATGTATTCTCCAGTTTTCCCTATTTTCTCTTTTCTGCATTGTATTTCCCATTTTGGATGATTTTCAATCGAATTTCATATTTCAAATTTGGAGTAAAATGAACCCCGTGCATTCTGCTTGCTCACATAGTGTAAATAGGGGTTTAACTTTTTGCATCACACCTATCATCACACACTTCCTGAAACTTCACAAACTAATTAACACATCGAAACATTCCTTGCACTGGTCACTGATTGGGATTTGATCACCCAACAAGAAACCATTTCAAACATTTCCCAGCCATAACTTACCTGAAACCAAACATAGTTTACCTTCTTCTAGGTCCTCTTACAACCATTTTCTTTTTTCTTTCACACGTGTTCTTCATCAAAACAAAACAAAAATAAACACATAAAAATAATTGTTTGCTTAATTTTTTTGTTTCAAATGGCACAAAACTTCATCCTAAATGGTTCTTATATGTACCAATCACCACAATTTACCAACATTCACAATCCTTGTATATACCCACAATCAAATGTGTTAATCCAACCTCAAGAATCCTATCAAACATCTCCTCCATACTTTAACATACCAAGCTTCCTCATATCCTTATCTATCCCCTCCTTGTGTTGTACAACCAAGACCATCTTATACCTATCCTACACACACACCAACCGTAACTACAGCCTTCATGCCTACCACATCAATTATTGCTACTCCTCGAAAGCTAGCATGATCGATACCTCGTGTTTATCTCCGTCTAGCCACCTTTACAAATGCTTTCACCATAACTCTAGTTCTCAACCACAGAATTCTACTTTATCCCCGTCACCTTATGCCAATACTACATTGTCTTCCCCACCTACATCATTTACCGCACTTCTTGTATCTCAACAATCTCATCCATCACATTATGTCCCTACTTCCCAACATTACACAACCTCCCAACCAATTCAATCTCAACTCTTGGATATCTTCCAACAAATCTTCCCAAATCCACCATCGAAAAATCCATTTCTACTTTCCACACCACATGATTTTAATTCTTATTCAATTAATATTGTCCATCTAGCATCCCCCATTGATTCTACACCTCAATATACCCCATCCACTCCCTCATCCACATCTATTCCATCTTTACCCATAATACCAACCATAGACCCAATCCCAGTTCCTACACCTACATCTACTACAGGAGCCCAACAACGATTTACACGACCAACGCCCAATTATACTCCTCTGGGAGAATCATACAACACCATCTTTGACAAGTTAATCACAACACATTTGATCACACTGCCACCTATCCAACCAGTTGATGAATCTAGACCAAGACCTATGTGGTATCATGAAGACCATTACTGCAAGTACCATCAAGTCTCGAGGACACGACATAGAGAGATGTCATACTTTCAAGGATTCGGTCCAAAGACTCATCGATCAGGGAGAACTTCAAGTGGATAACCCAAATGCATCACCCAATCGACCACTAGATATTTTTAAACAACCATTTCCAAACCATACACCCACATTGATAAGTCAAACCATCACTGCTTCTACATCGCCAATGCCCAATACCCACACCATAAATATTATACATATTGTTGGTATAAATCCAGATCCATCCACAGATTTACCTTCTTCATCACCCACCATATCCACCTCACTAGAAGCTCCCCCTTTCTTCATTCCATTAACCCTCACCCCATACCAACCTCGGTCCTATCTACATTCACCTCAGCACCTCTTCCCACATCCACTATTAATTCCACATCTGAACATACCTCATACACTCCATCACCCACATCTATTTCATCTTTACCCATAATGTCAACCATAGATCCAATCCCAATGCATGCACCTATTACATCAATCATTGAGACCACATCCACATTTTCCTCCCCTCCTACATCATTTGAAGAATCTTTGAAAGATCTTCAACTGGATTCAACTTCAAATAATATCTCTACCTCATCAGTGCGACCAAATCAATGTTCACCTTCTTTAGATTCCAACGAACAAATATCCCTTCCTACATCTCTATCAGTACCACCTCTTGGATCCTCTGGTAGAAATTATTGTCATTCCTCCCAAGGACAAAACCTCTCAAATATTGCCTCAAGATTCCCTTATACAAGAAAATCATATTCCTTCTTCTAAACAATCCAACCCCAAACCCCTTCAACTAAAATCATCCAACACTATGAAAATCATGACTTGCTATCAGCCACCAAGACATAAACATGTTCAAACTTTGTCTTCAACATCTGAATTATCTCAAACATCCACTCCTTCTCCAAAGACCAAGAAATTCTACATAGACAAAGCACCTCCTAACGTTGCGGTCGAATCATGTATTGAGGTCTTCCAACACTTGCTACAAATTTCTACAATCACACTTCCACCTATTAGGGCCTTTGACCCCAATAGTAAGAAGCCACCGTGGTTTAATTCCAGCCTTGTTTGTGCATATCATCACACCCCTGGACATGATATCTCGACATTGCAGAGCGTTTCAAGCCATTATTCAGGACTTCATTAAGGAAGGATGCATCCTTCCCAAACCAAACCAATCTATTCCTTCCACTTCAACATCTACATTGTTGACCTCATCTATCCAAATGCAAATGTCCCCTCATTCTTCACACACTTCCACAATCATGTCACCTCCAAGTGAAGAATCTTTTAAAGAGGATCCTTCATTCTCCATCAAATTTATTCAAGTACCTCCTCAATCCGGTTCACGTGACCCTGAATCATCAACTAACACTAAAATTGAAACCAAAACATTAAAACCACAATGCAATCCATCCCCATCCTCAACACCTATATCAGCTCATACGTCGATATCCCAAAGTTCCATGTCTAAATCCAAGCCAAAACATCATCTTAAAACCCATAAGAGTGGTCTTCTATGCGACACTTCGATCAGGTCTTATGCAGATATCCTTCAACATCTAATTCAAATCTCTGCGATCACTCTTCCTCCCATTAGACATTGGGATCCTTATAGTAGGAAACCTCCATGGTTCAATCCCAATTGCATTTGCGCCTATCATCATGTTCCGGCCATGACATTGAGCAGTGTAGGGCCTTTCAGACCATCATCCATGACCTCATTAAGGAAGATGATTTCCTCACTCAGGAGGAACATCCTTCCCCATCCAAAACGAATACAACTCATCTTTCTACATCCTCATCCATCGGGTTTCCTAATACTCCCCCATCCTCATCTATTCCACCTTTGCCTATCCTACCATCTATTGATTCTATCTCAGTTCCTCTTTCCACACTTCTACTCATGCCAATCACATCAACTAGTGTGAATGTGAACACACCATCTTCTTATTCCACATCATTTGAAGAACATTGGAAAGCACTTCAACTAGCAGCAACTTCATATGCTCCTCCCATCTCATCTATAGATACTCCCACATCCATCATGAAAATACCAATCCATTCACCTGTATCAACTACGACACAACCTTCAGACTCTCTGATTGAAATCAGTGTCACATCTCCCAAGAATGCTTCTTCACAATCCAAATCCAAGAACCTTGGTACACGTCCACAAAATCTCTTGTGTGTCCCCAAAGAAGATAGACATTTCACCAACAAATACCAAATATACATCATCTATTTTGGGGCAATATCAATCTCCATCTAAGGCATCACAATCACTCTACCAACCAAAATCAAAAATATCCAACATTCCCTCGAGATTCGACTCAAAATTATGGAACGACATGACACAATCCTCCAAGACAACTCATACAACCACATCCCAAGCATTTGCATCCCAATCCAAGTCCAAAGAAAATACATATACTAATGTATCAATTCTAATGCAGAAACCCTTCAACACTTATTACAAATTTCTACCATCATGCTCCCACCTATCAAGGCATTTAACCCAAATAGTAGGAAGTCATCGTGGTTTGATCCCCACCTCGTTGTGCCTACCATCGTACCCTCAGGTCATGACACTGAGTGTTGTAAGGCCCTTCAGACTGTCATTCATGATCTCATTGAAAGAGATGACATTTTTGAGGATTTTCCTCTACTATTTTATCCAAACTAATTCCACATCTATCAAAGTCTCTAAGTCTTCTCTTCCATCCTCCATTAACATCTCTCCTTCATGTTACTCATACATAGAAAGGTCCTCCCTTATTCATCAACATTGTTTTCCTATGATCCCCAATGCATCTACCTAATCCAAATCTAAGGTTATCATCATCCAATCTTTCACTATCCACATCTAATTTTACAATAATGATATAATCTTTTTTTGCAGAGGAGTAGCCTCCTCGTCCTTAAGCATATCATTCATGTTAACTCATTTCATATCTAAACAACTCCTCTTTGATGTCGGGGATTTAATCTTGACATTGTTTTATTTACCTCATCCAAATCCATCTGAATCTAAGCTAACCCCCTCCAAATATCCACCCCATTTTAAGCCCACTTTTGTGGCCATATGCATCTATCCCTTCGAAGATCATTTATTTTTATCTTAAGCCCACTGTTGTGGCCATGTTTTTCCTTCCATGAGGGACCATATTTTTATCTTTTCCATCAAATTCCACCTTTGTGGCCATGAGTGTGTTATCAAAGTCCTCCTTTGAGGCCATGTATGTCCTTCCTTTGAGGGACCATATTTCCATCTTCATTAAAGTCCACCATTGTGGCCATATTCATGTCTCTTTTGGGGCACCATCTGTTTCATTAAGTCCACTTTTGTGGCCATTTTTGTCCTTCCATTGAGGGACCATATTTCCATTTAAGCCCACCATTGTGGCCATATTTTTGTCTCTCTTAGGGCACCTTTTATTTTCATCAAAACCCATTGTCTGTGGTCATATTTTTGCTTCTCTTAAAGGACATAGTTTTATTTCTACTTGTCTATCACATCTAATCCTTATCTTATCTAGCTCTCATCTTGTCAGTAACTTTAATGTCTTCTCTCCTTGGTAGTAAACCAGATAGAGCCTCTTAATCCATTGCACTTACTGACCATGACTATTGTTAGTTATACTATCAATGAGCACTTAGTCATATCTTTAGATCATTCCTCCATCATTATCCCCTTCCATCTATCATTGTAAATGATTTTGAATCATGTGGTCTACCATCACTACTTTGATATGACCTTGAATATAGTACAACGGATCTACTTATAACATATTCACTATGGATAAGTTCTCCCATTTTGAGAATCCCATGATCATTACATCCATCACCATCTCATTCTCCTATTGTACTCATGTAAGGGTCTAGGGGTGTCTCTTGTACCATCATTATCCCCTCCTAAGTGGTTTACTTTGCTATCCCCACTCTCCCCCATGTAAAGCTAACATCCATACATGCAAAAAAAAGTCAAAAGTTATCCAAAAATAGACTGATCCCTCAAGGACAACTGTTCATAAAAAAAAGATACATATAAAAAATTAAAAATCAAATCAAAATCAAAATAAATAGACCGATCCCTTGAAGGACGGCTATTATATTATTCTTGTCATCTACATGTTATGTATTAAAATAGACCGATCCCTCGAAGGATGGCTATCATCCTCGCCATCTATGTTGTATATATAGTAGACCATACCCTCGAAGGATGGCTACTCTGTTGTTATGGCATTCAGAAAGCTTCCCGCATTGATCAACTTTCTTCTATTATTGTTCTTTCCCTTTCCCAGAGCTGGGGCATAGACTTAAGGAACACCATCTTTGGAGAACCTTCTTCCCACATACAAGTTACATCTCGAATCCCTCATCATGTCGACATTAAGATTATGAGAATATTTCATCCATATCTTCCTCTTGGTCTTGTGATATAATCAAATCTCATTAGTTATGTACTAACACCTATTATCGGTTCTGACAAGTGCAATGCTTTGAGTAGTACCTTTTCTTGTTTACCTCTTATCCGGTTAAAAGCATAACTTTCTTACATGGCCCTTGCTATGGTTATGTGACACCCATCTCATCAAAATCATATTTTATTACAATTATAATCAAATTTTATATCATAAAATATACATCTATATTTCTTTTTTTTAAGGATGTCCCCTATCAATATCCTCCACAAATCTATGAAGTCTGTTATTGTTTCTACACACTCTCTTTAATACACTATTTGGTTTGGGAATTCTACTTGATCTCCATTGCAGTTTGTGAATTCTACTTGAGATTATCTCTCAAGTAGCATCCATTATCCGAAACTTCTCATCCTCCACCATGACCAATGTTATCTTTCTCCATCCATTCTTTCGCATCATCCTTCTCTTCTCTACAATCACCCACCAATTTTATTTTTCATCGCTCTTATTTTTGTTTTTCATCTTGGCATTGACATCATCTTCTTCATCATCATAGACCTTTCATCCCTAGCTTGGCACATCTACGTAATTCCCCACAAACACCGAAACCCTACTCGAGGTAGACCTGTCATTCTGACAAGGTCTCATTCGTGATCATGTCTGTTGACCATTCCTTCCTCCTAGCCCTCTTTATCAACCCAATTTTCTCCTAAAATTACCTCATCTCATTCTCCATTGCTCTTCTCACCCACTTTGTCCTTCTCTCGTTGTTTGTTCGATACTTCACGTGTCATCCACCTAGGCCATTATTTTTGTGTTTTTCTCTTAATATCCTTTTACTGCCATCTATTTTATTGTTCCATTTCCTTTTCATTCTTCTTTCAGCTTGACGATCCTACTTAATCACCCATTCCACATAGGTTTCTTAATCACAATGCAGACTCTTTCTTAAGATCCTGCCACTGTAGAAACTCCTTCATTGTTTTCCATTCCCTTCAACGCTAGAAACATCTTCACTCATACAACTTCTGCTTAACGCTCTGACATCATCACTCATACAACATAGGCATCCTAATTAAGAATTCTCCTTACACTCTCCATCTTACACTTGCATACATTCCTCCATCCACTCATGTCACACTCCTTTGTTTCCTTGTTATTACCTCCTTTCACTTCATGTTCCGTCTTGGTATACACCGCTCAGTATTTTCATCATTCTTCTTCTTCGGTTGCATCCTACTTAACCATTCCTACGGCATGGCGATCTTACTTAAGAGTCTCTCTTAAGAATGATCTGTCTCCTTGCCTTTCCTCTTTCCTTCATATTCCCATTATCCATATTTTTTCTTCATTCCCCACAAACACATCCTCTTCCCTTCTCTTTTTCCTCACACAAAATATCTCAAACTTCCTCAAATATCATCTCCATCATCCCTCATTTAAAATCCAGCTTAACTACTTCATACCCTCTCTTACTATGTCTTGTTCCTTCATCTTTACTTCCATCATCTTCATCCACATCCTCATCCATTGCATTCTCTCCTCACCTTTATCTTCTTACATATCGTTAGCCCTCCTTTCTTTACTCTTTCTGGTCCATTTTCTAGAATACTTCCCCATATCTATCACCATATTTACTCATCATTATCATTGTTCATCTAACATTATGTCATCATCAGCTTCCATTCTCGCTAAGAATTATCGGTGGACTTCTCCTAAAACTCGTTTCTCCCCATTCTACTAATACCGGTTCACTCTTTTTTACCTCCTCCATTTTCTCTTCCTCCCTTTTTCCTTTTGTGCCCTCTAATCATTATCGAGGATTTCTCCTAACATCCCTCCATTGGTATTGCCTTTTCATCTTCCCTTCACCTTTTTCAATATCTCTACTATCTTCATCACATACTACCTTTGCATCATTTTCTTTGTTGTCCTCTCCTCCTTTCTACCCCTATTTTTCTTTCATTTCATTTGTATCATCTTCATCTCCTCTTCTCCTCACACTTTCATCTTACTTCTCCATTGATAACCTAACTCACCAACGTTGTCCCATCTTCTTTAATCATCTCACCATCCACATGCATTTCCATGCATTTTGTTTCATATTCAATTCCTTTCCTGTTTTGGCTCTATCATCTCTTCTTTCCCTCTTATTTTCATTTCCCCCATTACTGAGCTTCTTTCTCTACCACCCCTATCTTCCTAGCTCCTCATAGTGCCTTTCTTTCTCTTTTCCATTCTACCTCTTTCCCCATCTTCTTTAACTTCTTCATCTCCTTCATCTTTCCATCCTACTATACATATTCATCTCTCCAATCATCCTTCTCTCATATTCTTCACAACTTTTCTTTCTCAGTTTTGTCATCTCTTTCGTGATCCGTTCTTTCTCTCCCTCTATTTTGATCTCCATCTCCCTTTCATCCCTTCTTCTGTCATTTTCTTGTCTTCTTCTTTGTCCTTCATCATTTCTTTCTTTCACCATTTCTCCTCTTTATTATCTCTTTGCTTCTTTTTACTATGATATATCTTTATACATTCAACTTCCCTTCTAATCTCTTTTCCCTCATCTCATCTTCTTCTTGTTTAGACTTCCTCCCACCCTTCTTCTCCTCCTCTCTTTCTCTATTTTCTTTTTCTCCAGGTCCCTCGTACCTTACCTATTTATTTCCCCCTTATCTTTTTCCACTACCCTCTTATTGAATGTCATTCTCTCTCTTTTGTGCTTTCATCTATCTTCTCACCTCTCTTATCGTCCTTCTCTACTATTTGATCCCTCTCCTCCACCATGTCTTTTCTACCCCAACCATGTCTGCTTTCTCTTATCTCTATCATTTATCATCCACATCTTTCATCCCATCTTCCTAGGACATTTTTGTCTTGGAGGATACCATAATGGCCAACATCTATCTGATTTTGTACTCTTCCATGAATATTTTCTCTACTTTTGTTTTGTCACAAAAGTATCTTGACTTCTTATCCTACTTACCGAACAAGTAGGATTGCTTTTATCTTCTAATTTGCTAACACTTATGCATATTTCCTATGAAACATGATTACCATCATATTTGTCACATCTTTAGGGCATTTTATCTCATATTTCTATCCTATCTGCTCATCTTGTCCACATTTATGATTATTCCATCCATGTCTTATGCCCTATCATTGGGCACCTTTCACTTGTCAACACATATAACTCAATTTTTTTCCTTCTCATGCCCTGTGTTGGGGCATCATTATCTCCATTCTCGTCCATTTTTGGACACATGATTTTTCACATGATTCCTCGCAAAAAAAGGATTGCACACATCTTTCACATTCAGTTGCACATATTTTGATGTTTTCCTATGACCCATTGGTCATCTTGGTTTACATCCATACTTAATGGTCTTCACCCACTCACTGGTCTGTAGAACATTGTCATCTATCTCCGTTGAGACCGCAATTGTCCTCTACCGATGTGATATTGAAGTCACCGCCATACATTTTTTTTTTTGTTATTGCGATCTTTTTTTGCTTGAGGCATCTTGCCTTTGGTCATGTCTTCATCCATCTTCGGACACATCTTTCATCTAACCCTTTTTGTTTTTGTCTCATGGCTTGCTATCGCAAACCACTCAACAAAAAGGGGCAAATGTAGACACCTATTTTTGGGTATAGCGCCCCTCAATCATCTCACATTCACACTACTTCCATTCTCGCATCTCTTTCTCTTAAATTAAATGAAATCCTATCCATTTTCTTAATTAATTATCAAATGGGCTCCATGTAGACCCATTTGATAATTCAACTTTTGATATTATCACCATCTTCCACAAATTATTAATCCATGAGTATTGATATACCCATCCGACACCCTTTTCTTAAATTCAAAAGGTGGAATCTATCATCCCACCTACCCAGTCCCACATGTTCCCCACTTAAGTCAAAATCAGTTCCCACCTAAAAATCAACCTCCACCTAAAAATTCAATTCCCTCAAATTATTAAATTATTAACCCCACCCATGAAGTCAATAATTCACAATCTCAATATCCGACAACAAATCCAACAAATCAATAGTTAAAGTGAGCACATGGCTTCACTATTACACCTAACCATGTCCCCACTCCACATCACACCTTTTCTTTTTCTCACATCATGAACCCTACCATCAAATCAACTCTTCATCATGTCCTCTTAATCAGGATTGCTTTTAAATTATGGTTATTCGTTAATCCTCTATTTTAATCCAAATTCAAATTATAAATATGAGCCTTCTCCCCCTCAAAAAAGGGGGAGAAAAATTTAGGTGAATGTTGTGAGATTTTAGTCATTTTATAATATCATTATTATTCTATCTAGGTGATAGCACGTGGATTTCCATGACATTCTACTCGTGATTTGGGTTCATATGATGAGATTCATGTTGCACGCATCAGATCAGTAATTTTGTCTGCACACCGGTACCATCCAGGTTCTTTTATTTATCAATTTGTATGTCATCTGTTTTGGATGCTATTGTACTATTATTCTTATCGCACGGGGTTGACAGCCACCGAGGAAGTTAACGCTTCCCGGATCTACTTTTTCGGCAACCCCGCATAAAATCTCTAATCATTATTTTCCTAGTGTATGTGAGTTGTAGGTTTGTCGGATCACACCGAGGAGTCTGATATCAACTTTGCACCTGTATCATCCATCGTCATCTCCAAGGTACTAAGCCCTTGTATACTCGACGTTGTTTCATGTTTCTTGATTACTCATACACTCATAGGGGAGTTAGATAGATCTAACCCGGCGAGGTGTCTTCATTTGCGAGGAAGAGAATAGTAAGTGCAATATTAGAAATAATAGTGCTTTGATCAAACTAGGTGTCTAAATTTTCCCCTCTTTGGGGTGATGTAAGCCACGTCACTTTAAAGAAAGTAGACAAACGTAAACGAGTAGAAAATTTTGAAGGGGTAGAAGAAAAATTAATAGGATGAAGGATGAAGGATGCCCCCTCGAGTGTCGATGGGGTAACGAAGAAACTCGATCGACGATCGAAAAATAAAGTAGGAGAGAAGGTGAGAAGAAAGGAGAGGAGAAAATAAAAGGGGGTATTGAGCTATCCACAAACCAATGCTTTATAGAATCAATACATAATCATCATTTTGCTTAGAATCCTCATCATTAGCCCTTCTTAAAATATAAGCATACGACGAAGACGTAAAATGACATGAAAATCCAAGATACAAACAACCATCCTATGCTAAAAATGACCAACTCATGTAACATAAACGAATGCAATGGAATACAAGAAATAAACAATCTCACCTAGCAGGGAAATAAGTACAATCACACACACTTAAATCAACAATGTTCAAGATAGTTGCATAAATATTTTGTTATCGAGATGTAGTCTCGAATGTTCTGATAAATGACAAGGGTGAAGGATGATGCCCCAAGCAATGTGTATAGTGCAAGGGAAAATATGGAGGACACTTGGGTCCAAAAAAAGAAATGTGCACAATGAAAACAGCACTTGTGCAGTATCGAGCGCCCCGCGCCCCAGTACAGATGAAGTAAGCAGCGTAGCTTGTGTATATGTTTGAAGATTTAGATGATCCACAAGTTGTTGTTTCAAAATATTCGAAAATGTCGGCAAGATATGGGATGAGTGCCATGTGAGAGACATAAATTTCAGCTGTAGATGAGTGTTTTACCAATTTTTAGTCCATTTTCAAAGTATTTCAATGTTTTTGGTTTTTTAGATGGTTTTACAATTTTAAATTTTTTGATTGGTTAGAAGAATTTGTATAAGAGATCAAAGACCTCGTAAAAAATGCACAACTACCTAAAGGCAAAGGAAAAGGTGCTAGGGAGCACAAAAAGTGGCCTGACGAGAAGAAATACAAGCCAAAAGAATTATTTAATAAAAATAATCATTTTGACGAATAGAAGAAGGGCTAGAATGATCACGGCAGAGAAAACATGCCCCAGGGGCATCGCGTCAGCCTAATAAACCCACTCGGGGGTAAATCAATCATGATCAGTTCATTTGTACCAAAGTTCTTGTGAATTTTTACCGCGAGCGAGAGCGATAACCATAGAGTGAGATGGCGAGATTACCGAGCAGGAGGAGACGAGCATATCGCATCTGAGAGTTCATGTGAGACCCAGCGGATGGACCCTACCTGAGTGGCCTATCCCTCTTTGTGAATTAAGCATTTAATGCAATTTTTAAGGGTTTTTAAGGCTAGATAAGAGAATTTTGACGGATGCATGCACGTCTTTGCATCGATGACGTATACGCATATGCGCATGCGTTGAAACCAATGGGTACACATACGCATATCCATCAAAAAAAATAGATACACACACACATAGCCATTAGAGGGGGAAAATAGGGGCATGTATGCTTTTTTTTCAAAAGGGTCGCGTACGTGTTCTAGGTGGGAAACGGGGATGAGTGCGCATGTGCGAGAGACAGTGCATCGGCGTCGGGATCCGGGCACGTAGGTGTCGGGATGGGCAAGAATAAAAAAAGGGGTGTGTACATGTGGTGAAAGGTGTGTATGCATTGGGATGGGCATGCGGGCGTTGAAGGAGGTGCGCACGTGTCAAAGAAGGAGAACATCCTTCTGGTAAACCGGCCAAGGAGAAAAGAAGACAAACTTAGAAGAAAGTGAAAATTTCCAGGAAATAAGATAGAAGAATGGCGACCTACTAGCAATTTTTAGATAGAAGTAGATAGAAATGTTTAACTAATACATGTGTGTTTTCTTGTTTGTAGCGTATACTACCCGTCCTTCAGACCCATGAGAGATATGGTCAACTAGCAACGATAGAGGCCCAGTTTGATGATGACGATAGAGTGACTTTGGATAGCCTTCTTTATGTTACGGGATTGGCTCATGTGGCTGAGATGCCCCATATCACATTAGATCATGGCCTTTTGACAGCTATAAAGAGTGATGGCATAGCGAGATTCAGTGCTTTCGAGATCCCCAACCGAGGAGATTACTATTACTCTTGAGGACGTGTGGTGTATTATGCAGGTCCCGATTCAGGGGCAGCTTATCCAGTCTACGAGCCGTTGGACTGATATTCAATGATATATGGTAGATTTTTTTGGTGTCCCAACGATACCATGGCGTGGGATGAGTATTAGGCTATCACGGTGCATTAAGGACTTAGAGCTAGACCGAGTAGTGGTCTATATGATGGCCTTCATCAGTGGAGTCTTACTCCTTGACAAGACCGGTGCTTCATTTCTACTCGGCCTCCTTGGAGTGATACGTGGTTTGGTAGAGGGAGAGACCTACTGTTGGGGTCAGTGCATTTTAGCACATCTATACTAGGACCTTCACTTGATTACCTACTACCGTCAGAAGATGGTAGGACTAGCCCGCTTGCTTCAGATTTAGGCGTGGGACCACATTGTCATTGGTCACCCTTTAGGTGTTTTGAGAGTTCGGGATCCCGAGGAGCCTTCTATGATGGGTTGGGTCCTGACAGGGATGATGTGTACCATATATGGGGGATGCATATCACTATCACCGTGAGCTTGATGAGTTACGACAGTCTTCCATGGGTTGGAGGCCTTACAGACATTTCCAGTTTCTCGAGGATGGTTTAGAGCTCAGTACTACCACAGTGGATCATTTTCTATTAGGCAGTTATAGATATATGCGGGAGTTATATAGGGTGGATCAGTGTCGAGGCATTTTGGCAGTACCCAAGATGTTCCTGGGCCAGATAGGTGGTACACTCGCAGGGCCCAAGAGTACATTGATATGGGTCCACAGATTGCGCATGATAGAGCACTGGCCAGTTTCTGACAGGTGGTACCTATTATGTGGGTGCCACTGAGACAGATTAGAGATTCGGTACTACACCTGAGTATGTGCCATGGTATCATGGTGTGCTTCCACATCGTTTGACTATTTCCAAGGCGGCGTATAACGTCGGTGTGAGAGATCCTTCAGTGGGGCCTCCTATTGGTGGCAATAGTGGAGCCATTGGTGGTGATGACAATGATGACGATGATGATGGTGGTATCGACTCACACCAGTATGTGAGGGGCAGGGGACAGGGTCCAACATTATAGTAGCCACAGGGATAGGGCCCCAAGCCTAAGCCGAGACAGTGTTCAAGGCATCGACATAGAGATGCCCCCAGGTAGGTATTCCAAGGGATATACACCCCTCTTTAGCAAGTACTTCCCGAGAAGCGAGGACGCCACCTCATGCTTGGGGGGGTAGTAGGATGGTGGATAGTTAGCTTCCTTCAAAGCAGTTATAGGTGGCAATTTTCATTCAGTTACAGGTGGCTAGAGAGAGATGCAGCTAGGGCACAAGTACAGGACCTTACAGCAGAGCGAGATCAGGCACATGCTCAGGTACACATTTTGACATTGGAGAGAGATCAGGCTAGAGCACAGGCCACTCAGCGCAGTGATAGTACCCTATGACAAAGTAGGATTAGTGAAATGGCCATACAAGGGGCTCAGATATTGAGCCTTTTACATCATTCCTAGACCCAGGTGCAAATGGTAGTTACTCAGAGGGACCACACCCAGACATAGTCACAGGGTTATATTACACAGAGGGATCGGCACGAGCCTGTGTGTGTAGTTTATTATTATCAGATAGAGATCGAGAGGTCATTGCTTCTAGACAAGCTCAGGCTGATAGTGGCAGGTTGATAGGTGAGTGAGATGTCACCTTACAGTAGCTATCACTTCTGGAGATTTTGATCTGATACGTGATGCCATGAGGTCCGATGGTGAGGCTTTATATTATAGGATTGTGTATTTTAGAGCAGTCCTACAAAGCAGCAAGTGGTACCTTTTGAGAGGTCGGTGTGAGCACGACAAGCTATAGGTCACGTAAATCAAGTCATTCAATTATATAAGTCCGACATCCCATTGCAGAGAGAAGCCGGCTTGGATAGCAACCACCAAACAAGAGGGTGATACCCCTAGTGTTGGTCCATCACAACCACCACTCTTCCGCCCACCAATTCATGTACCTGGGAGTCCGGCAAGAGAGATGTGGTTGAGCTATTTACTTCTCCTTTTGTACATGTATTATATATATGCCTTATAAGGCGATGCCTCTTATGAAGGTTGATTCTTTTGATGCATGTCCTTGTTAGATGGCATATTGTATTAATGATGTACATTTGAGTATTGACATAGATAGTTATACATATATTATATGGACATTTTGATGATGATTTTGTCATGTTATACTGTGATTATGCTTTGTATGATTATTGATTATGATGTATGATTTCCCTTTCCTCTATGTATGTGACATACCTTAGATTTAGAGATGTGTATGTTTCATGTGTTCATATTTCTATACATTTGTAGATAGAACCACATGTTTTTAGATTTATGAGATGTTTCTACGAGTTCTTATTCTAGCACTTGGGATGATACTAGATGATATTGGTGTGGGGGGATAGATTTGTGGTTATGCACACCCCTCTTGCCCCATTGATGATACGATATGTGATGATTAGCTTAGCATACATGCATGATGTTATACTTAGCATTTTTGTATATATGATGTAACTTAGATGATGTTTTATATGTGATGAATGATAGATGATATATGTGATAACAAATGACTATGCAAGAGACAAATATACAAGAAAAAGTTAACAAAGCTAAACAATTGTATCTATACAACACAACACAACTTATGATGCAAACACATGATTTGACAAAGCATACTACAAAGATCAAATTGACACTTTAATCTAAGTAAGTAAAATGAACCCTAATAAATGCATACAAGCTACAAATGAATCAAATGCCATACATAATTATTTCAAACAAGATCCAACCCATACTAAATAAGTCACAACATCACATGAAAAATATTAACAATCAAAACTATACAAACCAACAACTAAAAGAATTAAATTATTACCTTGTTTTTGCGGGACAACATTGATATATTTTCTAATTTTTTTGGGTTTATCTAAAAAGATAAGTTTTTAAGGCTACTGTTCACATTGTTTTCTAAGACAACATTGTGCGGTTGTCGTAGCTTCATCCTCAAAAGGGAGATTTTCGAATGTTTAGATTTTTACATATCTATTTTCTAAATGTTTTTGCATTTTCTAAGGACATGTCCTAAAAGTAATGTACAAGAACAAAGAAGCGTGGATGCCCCCAGTGTGATGTGGGAATATACAAAAGGCATAATGCCACATGCGTATATGTATGAGAAGGTGAAAATGTGAAGGTGCTCTCAGCATTAGATGGGAGTATGCAAAGGCAATGTCCTTCATGTAGATATAAGAGCAAATAAGCCAGATCACGGCTTGGCAAAGGTAGCTTTAATAGGGTTCCTAGACCTAGCAAAGGAAGTCATATCTAGAAAGTGGTGACGATTACCCATCCTGTTGTAAGAGTGACTTGCGTCTGGAGAATTTTTGAAAAATTGGTTTTCACCCAAAGACCTACCCACTGCGCCACAATTGCATGGTTTTCACATGTGGACGACCTATTTTTTCTTTACTATTTTCTCAATTTTCCATTTTTTTGCTTGTTTTTCTTTGTTTTTCTATTTTTTAGTTCTTATCTGATATTCTCATCATGCTTAAGTGTAGAACCGCTTGAGGTGCATGGCATTTATAGGTTCTGGAAGCTCTTCACCATCCAATATGCAAGTTTATAGGCCCCTGATCCATACTTTGTAACTACTACATAAGGACCTAGCTAGTTAGCCTCAAACTTACCTTTCTTTTCTCTGTCTTTGATGGTGTTCTTCTATTTTATTTCAAGAACTAGATAACCTACATCAAATTTCTGATGAATGATGCATTTGTTATATCCTCTGGATACTCTATTTTGATATACCTTCAGGTGATTGAGCGCTACTACACCTTTTCATCTAATAGTTCTAACTCTACTTAATCGAAAGCAACTCTGTAGTCCTCGTCTTTATCAAGATAGTCTCTGAGAGATATTTTCAGGAAGGAAGCTCCACTTCTAGAGGTATGATGGCTTCAATGCCATAGATGAGTGAATATGGGGTCACACCAGTAGGATTGTATATGGAATTTTGATAGGCCCAGAGGGTGGGATGTATCTATAAGTGCCAATTACAACCTGGTTTTACTAACCATTTTCTCCATAATCCATACAAGGGTTTTATTAGTAGCTTCTTCATGTCCATTACCTTGGGGGTAATAGGGGGTAGACCACTTGAGTTGGATATGGAAGCGTTGACACAAGGTTTTAACCATTTTTTTTTAAAGGATTTACCATTATCAATGACAATGGCTGAAGGGATCCTGTAACGGCAGATGAGATGGTTCATGATGAACTTTGAAATTTGTGCACTGGTGACATAAGTAAGAGGGACAACCTCTACCCATTTGGTAAAATATTTGGTGGCAGTGATGATGTGAGTATGACCATCTAATGAAGAAGGATGGAGCTTCCCTATGAGATCTAGGCCCCATTTAGAGAATGGCCAAGGTGTTGCAATAGGTTGCAAGGCCTGTGTTGGCGCATGTATTAAGTTTCCATATTTCTGGCATAGTTCACACTTCTTTACAAAGTTGTAGCAATCTGATTCCATGGTAGGCCAATAATAGCCTACTCTCAATAGCTTCTTAGCTAAGACCATGCCATTGGTGTGTGCTCCACAAATACCACCATGTACTTCCTTAATGGCGTGGATAGAATCAGCAACATCCAAACAAAAGCAGATTCCCATCATAGCCATGACGATAAAGGGTGCCTCCTAGGAGGGTATAATGGGCTATGTGGTGGATAAGGGATTTCTTTTCAAAATGAGTAATGTCTGGTGGAAAAGTGTCCATCTTGTAGGTATTGAAATATTGGATCATACCAGGGGGATAAGGGACCAACAACTTCACATGCCAAACATGACTCTAGCATATCATATGTTGGCACTTGTAAATGCTCTACGAAGAAAGGCATCTTACTTTCCTGAGGGGAATGCATAACAGAGACCCAATAGTAGCCATAACATCCATGATCTATTGTGTGACCTTGGTTTTTGCTCAAATATGATCTATGTAAAGTACTCCTTCAAGGTTTCACCATCTTTTTATATGGAATGAGATTCTCATCTTTAACTTTGTACTCATCATTAACTTGTTTAATGATAAGTTGAGAGTCTCCAATGACTCGTAGTTGTTGGATGTTCCAAGTAATAGCTAGCTTGAGGCCAGCGATGAGTGCCTCGTACTCTGCAATATTGTTAGTGCATGGGAATCCCAACCAGAATGCTCTTGGTATGACATCACTTGTGGGAGTGATAAGCACCACTCTTGCTCCTGATCCATGGAAGGTGAATGATCCATCAAAATGGACCTGCCATTCTATAGATTCTTCAATGTACATCATAGATGCATCTGGCAGATCCAGACACAAAGGTTCCATACCTGGTAGAGGCACTTCGCCAACTGATCAACCAATACCTATCCTTTCAAGGATTTCTGATTTACAAACTCAATATCAAATTCACTCAGGAGAATGATCCAATTAGCCATTCGGCCTGTGAGGGCAGGTTTGGATAAAAGGTATTTGAGAGGGTCAACTTTGGATATGAGTTTGGTTTTATTGTTTAGGAGATAATGGTGAAGCTTTTGGAAGGTGAAGACAACTACCAAGCAGGCCTTTTCTATTTGTGGATAATTCAATTCATACGTAATCAAGGTGCGACTGAGATAGTAAATTGCTCTCTCTTTATGGTCTAAGTCATATTGGGCAAAGCAGTGCACCAATAACAAACTGGGTAGTGAAATGTACAAGAGGAGAGGTTCACTGGGGTAGGTGGCATGAGTACATGTGGGCTAACCAAGTACTATTTTAGTAGTGTGAAGGCCTTCTGATAGTCAGGTCCCCAATTGAATGCAACATCCTTCTTTAAAAATGGGTAAAGGGGTGGCACTTATCCGTAAGTTGTGAAATAAAGTGATGGATTGCCTGAATTTTCCTTGTAAACTCCTTAGTTGCTTGAGATTTGTAGGTGGAGGCATTTCTGTAATAGTTGTGACCTTAGCAGGTCCACTTCAATCCCTCTCTATGAAACAATGAACCCTAGGAGCTTTCCTGATAAAACACCAAAGACACATTTCTTAGGGTTCAAGCGAACCTTATAGTCTTGTAGATGCTGAAAAATATGCCTCAAGTACTTTAGGGTGTTCTCCCCTACTCTTGGATTTCACTAGGATGTCATCAACATAATCTTCCATGATGTCATTCATCATATCATGGAAGATAATAGTCATGGCCCACTGATAAGTAGCCCCGAATTCTTGAGCCCAAAGGCATGAATTTGTAGCAAAATGTCCCCCAAGGGGTGATGAAGGTTGTTTTATGTTGATCTTCTTCTGCAATCCATATCTGGTTATAACCTGAAAAATCCATCCATTAAGGACAACATTTCATAACCAGTAGTGGAATCAACTATCATGTCAATGTTAGGTAGGGGAAAGTCATCCTTAGGACATGCCTTATTAATGTCACGGAAATCAGTGTAGATTCTTATGCCGACAGATTCTTCTATCTGGGACTATATTAGAGATCCATTTTGAATAGTCGATGGGTTTAATAAAATCAACAGCTAACAGTTTTCCAATTCTTCTTTGACAAGGAGTTCCACCTTAGGATGCATCTTTCTCAACTTTTGCTTGATGGGTTTGGCATCTGGGTGCACAACAAGGTTGTGCACAACTAGCTCTGGGTCCAAACTAGGCATATCTACATATGTCCATGCAAATATGTCCACGTATTCTCTTAAGATCTCTACAAAGATATTTTGTTCCTGAGATGAGAGTGAAGCCCCCAACTTTATCATTCTAGGCTGCTCTTTTGAGCCAATGTTGACGTTGATTGTTTCCTCAACAAGCATCTTAGAAGCATCTTCCATCCATGTAGGATCAGGGGGAAGAGTAAGATCGACCTCCTGCGGTAGCTCATTATCATCTTTAAATGGATAAACTACTTCATCTTTAGATTTTTTGTTCTATTTATCTATGAGTTTTTCAAAGAGTTTGTCACTGTGAGATTTCCATCTATCCTTTTTGCCAAGTTTCTCGAAGTGGTTATACTCTTACTTATCATCTTCTTGTTCAAACATCCACACATCTCTGCTTCTTCCCAAAGTATGCACAGTGTCTAGTTGAATTGCAAATCCTTTCTTGTGGTCCCCAGCTGGAATAGAATCCCTGAGTCCCATGAACTCTACAAATGCCTCATCATTTTCAAAGAAATCTAGGGGCACGTGAAGTTGTTGATCCCAATCTATAAGTTTAGGATATACAAGGGCTACTTGATATTTGTTTAAGGGGATGGATTTGGATAAGGTAAGGACCATTGAATCTAGGAATAGGTTAGTGGAAGCAAGATCCTCATAGAGGCTACATTGGGAATCTACATCACTATCAAAATGAGATGAAACATCCTCACATTCATAAGAGGTGGTGTCATTCTCAGAGGGTAGAGTGTGATGAGGCCTTATCCCCAGGCCATGTTTATCGACTTAAAATGAGGGATGGGAATAGGCTCTAGCCATCCTTGTGCATTAATGCCACATCCAAACCCACTATAGCCCATGAAAAACATCATGTGGTGACCTTTGATGTACTGGGGTGCTTGATGGCATGAATCCATGGTGCCTTCTGGCACTCTGCTGGTAGTAGGATCTTCTAACATTTTCTCCTCAGATAGGAGACCACTATGGACAAATTTTTCCAATGGTTTAGGACACTTCTCCCAAGTGCTCTTGAACTGAAAATAAGGCTTACCCCTTGTTCTGGGAGATACTGATAAATTTGATATTAACAAAGCTTGTTCAAGAGTGAATGGCTCACCTGGGCCATATTTTGCCAACGTTGCCTCCCATGAAGAGAACAGGTTGACTAATGAAGGAAAGTCTTGATTATAAGGAGTGAGGGACTCTAAATCTATTTGTTTCTTCATAGCTTCTGTTTGTAGGGGACAACAACATCTACCGAAGGACACTCATAAGCCACACGAGAAAAATTGTGTAATGCCCTACAATGTGTGAATGGTTCCGGTCACCCAAAATGGTAACCACTTAACCTTCATGACATAACTTGATGCACTAATGAAAATTTGATGGAATAGCTTGCATGGCATGGATCCATGGGCCCCAGAGCATGTTGTATGGAAGGTCCAAGTCAAGGACATGGAATTCATGTCATGACAAGTTGGGCCTACTTCCATGGAACTACTATAGTACCCACTTGATTCTCGTTCTTCATTGTCATAAGTCATGATTGTGATAGTCTTAGCTCCCAGATCTGTTTCTGAATGGCCTAGCTACTTAACCAACTTCAAAGTGCAAATGTTTAGACCAGATCCACCATCCACAAGTACCCTCTTGATTTTGCAATGGGTAACCACCACTTCGAGATATAAGGGTAAGTTATGTTCTGGGTTGTTACGTGGGATTGTAGTCGATCAAAAGTAATATGATCATTAGAGCCTAGGTGCACAATCATGGCTTGAGGTTTGTGGGATCTACATCTGTCGAAACCCCTAAATTTTGCAATGTTTATACAATATGTTCTTGTGGGCATTAGATATTTTGAGGAGATCGAGAATAGATATCCTAGCAGGTGTTTTCTCTAACTGATCTATTAAATTATACTGACCTTCCTGAGGGACAGCATGGGATCTGGTATGATTAAGCAAGCACGTCTCATCCCTACTGCGTAACTCTTTTCTAAAATCTGGATAGTGTTGATCTGTTCATTAGATGAGCTAATACATCCTATGAGAGAATCAAAAGGACTATCATTAGTAGGGTAAACATAAGTGGCAGTTCTATAGTCATTGGAGGTTTTCCATGATCTAGTTTCCTTTTCTTTTTATCTACATGATTAGGAAAAGGTTCTTTATAGATACCCATTTTCTCATTTGGACCTTTTCCGATTCAGGGGGAGAATCCACAATGATCTTACCCTCCTCGATGAGGTCTTGTATGTAATGATGCAGTCTCAAACACCTATCTATCTTGTGTCCTTTAACATGGTGGAAGTCACAATATTCATGGTCTTTGAACCAACCAAGTTTTGGAGCATCCTCTGGGTATGGTACTATCGCAGTTGGATATTCCACCATCTTTCCATTATCTAACTGCTTGAGTATGGTAGACAAGGACTCCATTAATGGCGTGAACATGCATTTAGTGGGTGCCTTGGGACGAGGTCCTTGTGAGAGCTTTAAAAGTGGGCCTGTCTGCATGGTTTGGACTCTTTTGGAGTCTATAATGCCATCACCAATGACATGCTTGTTTTTATTAAAGAACTTTGGTTTGTCTATGGATTTGGCTTCATGTTTATCTTTAACAAATGGTTTAAGCATACCTTTTGCAATGAGGGCCTTCTCGATTTGACCGCCTTTCTCTATGACTCTTCAAGTTTGAGCCACAGTGCATCTGTAAATGAAAGGCTATTTCTAGGTTTAAGTTAGGAACAAAGATGCTCACTAGCTATTTTTCCGGTAATGCACAAGGGAAACGGCTTGCCAACCCATGCCATCATTGTAAGAAACTTGCAAAGGTCTCATGGGGTTTTGTTTTGTATTGCATAAATCATTCATTGTGATGTCACTTTCCATATTATAGGAGTAATGTCATACAAATTTTTCCACTAATGTGGGCCACGTTGTAATAGATCCCTTGGGTATACTATAGAACCATTCCAATCCCATGGCTCCTAGGCTGCGAGGAAAAAGTTGTATTAAGAAGTTATCACTATATGCGACCTCTTGGCAAGCCATGTAAAAGTCTTTTATATGATCACGAGGATCACTTTTGCACTTATACTTATCAAACTTGGGAATGGTAAAGTGTTTTGGGAAAGGTTGTGATACATGTCCTTATCAAAGGGGTAAGGGCATAGTTCTTCATACGAATATTTTCTATTCTGACCTACATTTCCCTCTTATAATGTAGTAAGCGTATTTTCATTGATTATAAATCTTTCTGAATGAGTTTCTCTTTAGTAGGCAACATTGGTCTTTGTACTTGAGTCACTTAAAGGTATGGTCCGTGTGTGGATCAAAGTGAAACTCACTAGGTTTATTTTTGTCTTTGTCTTTGTATATGTTTCTTCTTGAAGAGCCTAAGTTTGCTAGTTTCTAGCTCAACTTCAAGATCTATTTTTGAAGGATCTCTTCTTCAACCAGAGGGTCCTCTTCTTCATCAAATTTGGGAGGAGGGGAAGCTTTACACTCAATTTTCACTTTACATGAAGCTTTGTAGTGAGGTCTTCGTGATGGGTCCCCTTCGACAGTGGCATGATGTTGCCCAGAAGTGGAAGTGTATCCCACATCAAAAGGGTTATCTATGTTTAAGATGAATCTTCATTCTCCTAGTTGAGGGTTAATGACCTTGGTTTCTGCTTCACGCTCGTGTGGAAGTTTTGCTCCTAATTCTAGGACTCTTGCGAGTACCTGATCTTTGTTATAATATAGGAGTTCATCAAATCTACCTAGGTCTAATCTCTTTTGTTCTCCGGAAGAGTCTGACTCTTCTCCACTATGGTCAATTAATGGCTCCACATCCTTGACTTGAGAAAAGAGAGGTGCTAAGTTGTTGCCGCTAAATGGGAAGGTTTCAAAAGGGTTTTCTCCTAAGTCATGCTCATTTGATTTGGTTGCCATCTTTGTGATTTTAGGCATTACTAGCCGATGTTTGTATGGAGCTAGCATGACCCCTAAGTGTATGGTTTTTGCAAGTCGTTCAAGGTGATGTTTGAACTATACCATAGTGTATCCTAGATGTAGTGTTATGTAATCATTTTTTTATCAAGGAACACTCATATGCACACCTAAATGTAATGATCACTCAATTTTGTTATTACTAAGCCTATGCCCTAAAACAGATAGTGATAATATCATATCAATATGTAGGTCAAGTTAGAATTCTAACAAGGCCTAAGTATTGATGTGATGTTGATGCAATCCCTCGATGAGGTATACTAAAACTAGTTTGAATGCTAATGAAATCCAAACCTTCTGAAAAATGGAAGTCGCGACTAGATATAGCGTAACAATGTCATCGTGATACATTAACCAAGCAAGCAAGGTGTTAGTATCATGACAACCTTATCATGATATATATAAGGCGTTATCGACACTTTTCAAAAAGACTCAGATGACATCAAAACTGAAACCAAGTGATAAGTATAACAAGGATTTTTTAATTGTGTGAGCAGCATAACCACACAATAAAGGGACTTATACCATTTTCTCATAAAAATGAGAACACGACGTAAGTACCAAGATTGTGCATCTAGAATGCAAACAAAACTATCAACTCAAGAAGAGATGAATGATGAACCAGAACTCGCAATGGTGAAGATGATCTTGAAATCAAGATTAAAGGACTTTTATCAAAGATACGAAAAACATACCTGCACACTTTAGATGTTTAACAACCCAGCCGCAAACATGGATGGGCATAAATGGACAAAAAAAGTGGTGAGCACTATCTCTGATAAAAACACGTAAGGTATGCACCTTTCTCACCCTAAAAATGGGTAGTGAGAATGCAAGGGTATAGATCAAAAGATGAAAACAAACTAAGTGCCACTTGGGTAGAGTTTCACCTCGTTCGAAAATGAGAATAAAATTGAGCTAAAGTGGGATGTAGTTTAAATTCGTGATGAAAGACACTTAGATCAAACTTACAAGGATTCTTTTCTTGTTCGAAAAACAAGGTTCGATTCCAATGATTTGTCACTTCGTGATGGCTTGACACAACAATGGACTAGCAAAGTGGGCTCCAAGATAGAATGGCCTCCTTAAATAAGTTCTCTCAACTAGGTGTTACAAAGTTGTCTTAAGCGAGCGTGATTTACCCAAATAGTCACCCTGACTATCTTGGGAGTATCTCGGCTTTACTTTACCCCCTTTAAGCACAATGGGCAATAAATGCATCCATGTGTACTCTCACCGGGTCATCGCATATGGACAATTGGTAATGCTAACTCACGAGGGTAAAACTAGTCAAGTGGGTAAGTGGAGTGCTTCCTGTTTCATCCATGAGGTTACTCAACGGTGGATTACTTTAGGGTTCCTGGAACCACCCCCATTGTTGTAGCTTAAGGTGTTATGCCAAAGGGGTTATGTTCCAGTTAAGTGGATAGGGATGTACCCTTTTCTGAAACCTGCAATACAATGTGATGAAAGTGGTGTGTTTTTTATCTTGCTTAACTTAATGTGGTTTTAAGTAGCACACCATTTGGCAACCTACATAAAACACGTGTATTAGAAGTTTTGTGTCTTGTTTGGTTTTGACATCTTTATTCTACAAGACTTGGTCCTGTAGACAACAAGTTTTAGTAATTTTCCATCTTTGCAATTGATGTCAAGAAAGAGAACTTTACACCTTTCTTTTGATTCCTAAGATTGCCAAAAGGCACAAAGGAAGAGCATACACAATGTGAAAAATCCTACTAAATCACATGAAAGTTTACTTTATCCTTTATAGAACAAGTGTTTTTGAACATTCAATACAAGTTTGTACAAGTGTTTCTGATCTCCAAGATCACCTTTGAAGGTGTGAGGAGAGAGCATACACACTTTTACAAACCTAATTCAAGCTAAGAACCGAAAACACTTAACTATGCAAACTAAAATACCAAAGAAAACTCTGTATTTAATTTGTTAGTCCTAGAAACCTGCAACAAAGATCAGAAAATAGATTTTACAGACTATAAAAAAATTTCCAATTTTAACACAAACACCTGCATGCCCAAACCGACACTAGTGCACCCAACCGTGGGTACGCACCTAACCCAATGAATATGCCTGTAAAACAAGATTAGTAAAATCCACAATATACCCAAAAACACAGATATGCGCTACGAGAAAAGACAGAGATTATGCAACTCTACATGACACTTAGGGTTCAACGAAGACACGCCCAAACATAAAACAAATAGTTTCAATTTTTACACAATTGGGTTATTTACATAGACACGTCCAAAGAGACGGAGACAGATGACCCACCCGCCGATGGACGCATGCATGTCCCCGCATAGAGAAAACATGCTAATGATAAGTACATCTAGACAGTGTGTGCCTATTCGATGGGGACGCTAGGGTTTCAACATGGACATGCCCCTTTACAACACCTACGCATACCCTATGAAAAACCTGCAAAACTCACATATTTGAAAAAATTTAAGAGCAAACAGGTTAGTTGTTAGTCAAAGCATCCTATTTCTAGTTCAAACTTACAAAACATATACAAATAAGTGTGATTTAGCTAGTGTTAGAAATAGAAATGAGAAAATAACAAGTTGTTTTAACTAAAAAAACTTGCAAATGAACTTTGAAGAACTCAAAATACCTCCATTAATGGAGGATGGATGTAAGTGTCCCACCGGGCGTGCCAAATGTGTTCAATGAAAGGTTTTGCAAGAGCTATTGAAATGGGGTAAGAAACACTCAAGAACCCCAAAGCTTTGTGCAAAAGCCCCTCAATGGACCATATGATAAGAAATGAGCAAGGAATCCTATTTGCATGCATTAACTTGAAGTAAACAAGCAACTTAAACAAATGAAGTTAACCTCTATTCTTGAAAGCTTAAAGTAAATGAACCTAAAAGGATCTTAAGCAATCAGTTTATGCTTTAAGAGAATGGGATCTCACCATTAATGGCTTCAAGGCCAATGGTTCTTCCCATTTACTCCATGTTATGTGATAGAAATGCAAAAGCAAAGCAAATAGCTCAATAAAAGGTCCTAATCCTAGCAATAATACTATAGTTTAGGTTAGAGGGAAGAAGTGTTCTTAGAAATGAGAGGGGGGTAGTAGGCTATTTATAGTTTTCCATTTGAAAATGGGAGGATTTTTGGTGCATGTGGGACTAAAAATGGAGTCAACAAGTAAATTATCAAGTCAAAGTAACATTTGACTAGTTTTAGAGAGAGGTTAATCATGGTTAAGACTAGCTAACCATGTTTAGAGGGTAATTAATCCTATTTAGAGAGAAATTAGGTTTCTAGGAGGGTTCTGAAGGCCTAATCAATCCAATGAAGTGGATTGATATTCCGAGAGCTAATAGAGGTGGAAAAGAAGAGAATATTAGCCAAGAAGAGGTTATTATAACCTATTTAATTAGTTTACAAGAGGAAATACTACCAAAAGAGTGGTGTAAGAGGGGAGTTAGATAGATCTAACTAACTGAGATGTCTCAATTTGCGAGAGGAAGAGAATAATAAGTGCAATATTAGAAATAATAGTGCTAAGCATGGTAGGTGTGTCGTGACACTGTATATGAAGTATGGAAGGCATCCAAGGTCAATATTCAAAGGTTTAATGCATGTTCAAGGTCCATTGAAGTAAGTTTCTTGAGAACAAGACATGTTTGCATAGGTAAGTCATGGTGGTGAGATATTTTCAGATGTATTTGATAATGGATGAGGCTTGGGATAGTTTTAAGAGGGCATCATGGTGCTTCAGTGTCAATTTTTAAGTCAAAGTTGTGAAGAAATTGCAAGAAAAGTGATTTTTGGCAAAATTGAGCTCGTAGAGAGCGAAATCCATCTTGATAGGTGAAGTTCATTTGTTCACCCACACATGTTGGTTCTACATGGAATCCTTATGCTTTGGGGGAGTTTATAAATTTATCTAAGAGTTTTTTCAAAAATAATGAGTTGATTTTATTATCCCATCACTATGAACAATCATTAACAAGCTAAGGAGGTTTAAAATCCTCCTAAAACCCTAGCAGCAGAGCGATGGAGGAAAGATGAATTTTTTGGGCTCAAAATGGTTTTGGAAATATGATATAACGACTTGGGGTTGTGGATGACTCTTCAGGATCCTAATGGTTGTGGTTTTATGTTCCGTGTTTTCAAGAATTAGGAGAGAAACCCTTATTTTGTGGAGATTTTTTTGCCTCGGGGCTAAGTTAGAGGTTTCATGTTGAGAAGTGAATTTTTCCAAGAATCTTGGGAAGTTTAATAGATTTCCATGAAAATTTTACATGTCCTCAAATTTTTTCTACCGCTTTTAGCCTAGAAGGGTTAAAACCTAGTCTTGTGGCATGAGGAGTTTGATAAAATGTTTGTTTTATTTGAAGATACCTAAAATTATGTTTTATAGTCCTCAAATTTTTTTCTTACCTAATGCTTTTAGCCTATTAGAAGGGTTAAAACCTAGTCTGTGATGGATGAGATGAGTGTTCCATTTTTAGTTCTTGGAAATGTTTTTGTGTTATTTCTCTCATTTTCTTGAGTCCTTATAGCTTTGATTGAGCTTTTTGTCATGGATGGTTTTTTTAGAAACCTAAAATTATATTTATATACCTTTCTAATGGTATAATACTTATAGGTTTTTTATGTGCCAAGTTGATTCTTGTTGACTTATTTCTAGGCATGATCGGCATGCTTAAGCAAGTTAGAAGTGAAGTTTCTTTCTTATTTAGACCTAATGGCCTAAAAAATATATTGACATGTGGTTTTTCTATGTGGAGTTGTTCACTCTTGTGGACTAGGCCCAATACCAAAGTGTCACTTGGATCATGTGTGTTTGGTGAAAATATTCTTATGATTGTTGGTGATCTATATTGTGTTAATCTTTTGAAAAAAAACATATACCTTTTGATGGATTCATTCGTTGGAGATAGACCTTGTGTGTTAGGTCCCTAATGATGTGTTCCTTTCCGAACTTTTTTGGAGTTCTTTTTTCAAGTTTATAATGACTAACCTATATGGTATTTTCTGACCTAAGGGTGTTTGTGTATATTTTGTATTGCTCATTTGTACTAGTTGTGAGAAGGAGGATTTGAGCGATCTCTCAAAAAAATAGGTGATTAAATATTAGTCCTTATGTGAAGGGGAAGATTTGAGCGAGTAAGGAGAGAGAGAAGTTTGAGAGGGTTTGATGTGTATGGAGCTGAATTTGTGATCACAATTAGTTGTGGGAGAAACATATATTCACTGTCATCCATTTCATGTGTGCCCTTACTTATTTTTGGCATTATATCCTCCTTGTATGGTGTGTGCCCTCGAAACTAGGGGTTGGTGCTCCTTGTGGGGTTGGTGCCTCACTAAACAAATCTTGTGTGATGTGTAATATTCATGCAATTCATTTGTTATGAGTAATATTAGTAGAGGTTTCAGTGGGTTTTATTCCCCTTGAGGGTTTCCCATTTACATATGGTGTTCATGTGTTCTCTATTTTTTCGTGTACTTATGATTGGATGTCACACCCTAATTATCTCATAACTTTGCATATGTATGGTTGAATGGTTGTCTTAGATGATGTTGTAAGCTTTGGAAAATTATTTGAAAGTTTTCAAAGACTGATTCACCCCCTCTCATTATCTTTGCTTCTAAAATTAAGAGTGTTAGGTGAGTTATAAAGTGATAATGACTTTCTTAAATAGTCTTCCATATGTGAAATGTTCTAATAAGGTCGATCTTCGGAAGATGAAACAACTCAAAGAATGATTTGAAATTGAAATCATAGTCATTTAATGTGAAGGGGTAGGACCATATATGTTGTCCATGATTGGACCCTTCATCTAAACCTATTTATATGTTTTCGAATTGAAGAGATGAATAACATAACTAAAACTTGTATCTTGAACATTAAAGTTTTTATACTTCTTTTATTAAATAATATTCTCATAATTGATGACACGTTAAATTGCAAAAATAAGAAAGTTGTATAAGAGGTAAAGATATGAGGATATTGGATTTGAACATGGGCATTTATCTTAGCAAGGGAACATGGTCAAAGTTGACATTACACAAGGATAAGTTAACAACTTTTAGTGTCTACATTTTTCCCCCATTAAGTGTGTAATTGAAAATTACATGTTTAAACGATAAACATAACTAAGTGTGTACACACACATTGTCTTTGATAAAAATTATTTCTTGATGTGTTAGTGTTGGCATGCTTCATGATGAAACATGTAACATAGAGTGTAGTTAATTACTATGATAGAAATTAAACTTTATTTCAAAAACATAGTTAATGTTTATAAATTTGAGCATTAGAAAAAATATGGAAGGGATGGATCTTTTTTTTGTTAATGGAGGAGCTCATGTTATTGTCGTGCCTTGGATATTTGGATTTTTTTATAGAGATGTGGGATGATTGGGGGTGAATAGTCCCCAATGTTGTGACATAGGAGTCGAGAGAGGAGAGGATCCATGTTTTTCCAAAATTTGAAGTTTTTCTCGGAGAGGAAGGATTTAGACTATGTGTAACCCATGTGCTTCAAAGGCCTTCCTTATTTGAGAATTTAGTGAGAGAGGAGGAAAGATTAGTTTATGAAGTCTTTAATTTGTCTTCGACACTTTCCACATTTGGGAATCAAGTGTGACAGAGGAAGATTATTCTATGAATACTTCAATTTTACTTTGACGATTTCCACTAAACCCACAGACTCACACCAATGTAGATGGATCTATGCCCTATTTATACCAGCTTAAAAAAATAGATATTTGAAGGAATGTAAATTTTCATACCCCCATAAGATGTTATTGTGATTGAACTAACCATATATAATTTCAAAACATTGAAGGGGAGGAGGCACATGCCCCCAAACCCTATTTTGCAACTAAATGTGAATAGTGTCATAAAAAAATGAATGAAGTACCCATGCCCCATATAACTTACTTTGCGTTATGTCATTTGTATTTATAACAATGTAAAAATCCTGAAATATATGATAGAATCTTTAGAAATCAAAAAATCTAGAGAATATGCCACCTATTCGAGAACATGTACCATTGTAAAGATTGTACCACGATCCTCACTATATTGTATGATTTTAAAATTATTTAAATTGTACCACATTTCAATATATTTTATTCTCATGAATAACACATACCCATTCCCTTTCTACAAAGAAAAAGGGGCCCCTTTATTAAATCAATCATAAAACTATGTTTTATAAGCTCTCAGACATGGTTAAAAGGTCTCTCATTTTTAGTCTAGTTAAACCCATTGAAAAAAAAAAACATATTTTAACTTGTTATAATCTTGTAATACTTTCAAATTTTAACTTATTTCTTTTATTCATGTTTAAAATCTTGTTTTTATCTTAAAAGGATGCTTTTGTGGTATGATTTGGTTCTTATTATGTATGCAAACAAGAAAGGAAGAAAAATCCTATTGGCCATTGTGTGTTTGTGTTGTCATTATTATCAAGTACATTGATGGAAAAGGGTGTCATGAGGTCATGTGAGTCTCCATAAGGTGTCAATTAGATGTCAAGCATGAAGTTTGATTGGTAGTGTCAATATTTGGTGAGTTATCATGGTAACCTTGACATGGTTCAGTGAGTATAGTCATGGTTTGAGTACTTCTAAAATGGGTTAAAGGTTGTCAATGGTCAAACCAGGTTGGTATGGTGTGTTAGAGGTGTAATGAGTCCGCGTGAGGTCAACAAGGTTAGGTCATGGTTTTCCAAAGGTGTTAGTCGGGTCATTCTAGGCTTATTCCTATCCCCCTGGAGTGTGCAAAATGAGATGGAGGTATGATATTTAGAGTTGATCAGTCTTGTTGGAGCATGGTAATAGTATGTTGGCGATGTACCCGAGGTGTATGGTGAGTTTTAGGTCGAACTCATAGGTTTGACGCATGTATGAGGTCCTTGGGAAGAAAGTAGTGAGAAACAGACAAGTAAGCACGGGTAAATGAGATTTAATGGAGATTTTTATATATATTCAGGCTAGATGGTGAGTATTTATAGTTATATCAAGTTTTCATGATGCTTCATAAAAAGTTTCATGTCAAAGTGAAGAATATTTTTGAAGATATGCATGTTTTGGAAAAACTGGGTAAGTCACAGTGTGTTTTTGAGACAAAAGTGGACCTTCTTGTGCTTTTTGTGAATTATATGCTTTACATGGGGACCTAATCTATTTGACATAGATTATTAGTTTAGTTATGAAGGTATCACAAAAATAATAAGGTGGTTTGATCATCACGTTTTTATGAACGATCGTTAAGAAGGTAAAGTGGTTTGAAACCCTAACTAAGAGTGACTTGGAGAAGAAGAGGCATAATGATCTTATCTTGATTGATTTTTCAAAATTTATGACTAGATGTTGTAGAGGAATCTTCTATCTTTCCATAAAGGTGTATTATTGCATGTGACAGTATGTGGGCCCCACCTAAAAATCCTTATTTCTAAAGAATTTTTCTTTTGTGGAAAATTTCTCCAAAGAAGGTAAAGAATAAATTTACATTATTTTTATCCCTAGAGTTTTTCTATATGTCCATGATAGTTTCAGGTCATGGTTGTGGTGAAAAAGTGCAAATTGTGCCCTATTTATGAAGATCAGTTTTTGGAGTAGTTTGAAGCAACCTTCGGTAAAAGTGGAATGACATGAGCTACAAGAGGAGTTTGGACTCCATTAAAAAAAATTGTGATCCTGGTTTAGAGATATTTCCATTGGTATATCAAACTTATGTTTTTGATAGGGTATGCAGAATTTATGACTTGATCTCTAAGGGTTAAATCTGGAGGATATTTATTCTAGCAAGGTGTTAAGTGGCTACATAAGGTAAAGTGATGATTATGAGTTTTTATTAATTGGTGAAGGTTTATGAGTGCTTATAAATAATTTATAAGTGTGTTACATTATTTTTTCAAGTGTGGAAGTGATTTTTGAGGTGATGGAGTAAGTTGAGCTCATAGTCAGTTCTTAAGTCCTAGAAGGCTTAAGAAGCAATTTACAAATATTGGCTTGGTTGAAGGCCTTCCACTTAGAGTTGGAACAATTTGAAATATCTTATGGAAAGAGGATTCAGTGGGATTTACATTTTTATTTTTCTTGTGTCGTGGTTAGATTATTTGAGGTGTCTTTCATGTCGGTATGTGAGGAAGAAGGTATGTTGGTTTTTCGGGACATGTTTTCTCAAATTTGAAAGATGGGTTGGTTGAGGCATGAAATGGGTTTATTGAAGATTGATATCACCTGGAAAGTGATGAGGGATGAAATTTGTTCCTAATGAAGGAATTTGGAGGTCTTGAAAGTGGGAGAAAGGATATAAACTAGTTGAGTTTGTAAAACTTGTTTCTCGGCAGCATGTTTTGGTGAAGAGGAAATTAGTTGTGGTTTAAACACATGGACTTTTTTATGTATAAATTTCATAGATGTTATGTAAAGGTATTTAGGAATCCATAGAGTGTCCATATGTGATATTTTAGTTTATCTTGGGTGGTATTGAGGCCCAAAGGTGAAGACATGGTGCATAAAATAACTGTTTGATGAAGGATATGAGCCTTTTTTCCCATGTTATGAAATATTTGATTGGTCCAAGTAAAATTTTAACCATGGATGATGCTTAAATTTTATATTACACATGTTTGGTGAATTTAAGAGATTTACTCATCCTAGTTATGGGATTTTGAGCCTTTTTGGTGCAAGTATGAAGGTCTTGGGAATGACCGACCTATATGGGTCATATGTGACCATTATAATGAATGTATTTTAATTTTATTATATTTTATTTTTCGAATTATTCATGTAGGACTAGCCTATTTAGTGTTTACAAAGATGATAAGCATATAAAAGTGAAGTTTTGAGTCCATTTGTGGGCTAGTCTTGCATGGGGAAAAGTGTGACCCAAGTAGAAGTGTTTTATAGGTATAAGGGAATGAGTTGAAATATGATCATATGTGTTACAGGTTGAAGAATTTTTAGAGATTTTTTTCAAGTGTTTAGAGACAAGACAAGTTGAGAAAGAAGAAGATAGAGCGAGTTATGTGAATAAGGGTTTGAAGATGAAGTTATGAGCTGAATTAGTGATCTCCATCAGTTGTGGTAGCAACAATATTCAGATATCATCATAATCAGGTGGTTGAGTAGGTGCTTAGTCATCTTAGGTGGTTTTAGCCTCCTTTTGGAGTTGGTGCTTCACTAAACTAGGGGTTAATGCTCCTTGTGAAGTTGGGGCTTCACTAAATTTCTTTGTTATTAGTAATACCAGCAAAGTTTCGGTGGGTTTTCTTACCCATGAGGGTTTCCCACTTATATATGCTTTTCATGTGTCTTCTTTTTTGTTTCATGTTGTTGTAAATGCTTAATACACATCTAATGTGCACATATGGTTATGGATGCTAAATGAATGAATGAAATGATGAATGTATGAGATGGTAAATGAATTGAAAATTTGTAGGACTGATTTACCCCCTCTCGGTCCATTTAACTTCCAACAAAACTATGAGTTATAAGGTTTTGGAGTTAAAACGGTCAAGATACGTTCATGTGATAGCCAAAACCATAACTTTGCATAGTTGAAACCATCAACTTTGACACATTTTTAAAAAATATATATGTTTGAAGTTGTACCAATTCATTCCAAGTTTCCCCTAGGACACATGTTGACTATTGACTTACGAGAAAATTTTTGAGGTGAGCCCAAAATTCCAAAGTCATGTGAAGAGAATGAACATTAATGCATGACAAGTTTCACCCATTGGCATGAGGAAGCCAGGTTTTGAGAGAGTGTAGTGTATGGGTTTACCAATCGGTGACACTTGTCACAAATTGGTGATCCAACAATATGACAAAAGTCATAGTTGATGGAGTTTTAGAGGTGAGATTAAGTCAATCTTAACTTCATGTTAAGGATCAACACAACAAGTGTATGGAGGTCTTAAAACCCCAAGTCTTGAGAGCTTGTGAAACATGGGAGAACTGATTAGTGCCATGTGGAACTCATCAATCCATTGCACCATTTCAAGCCAAAGCCAAAATTCTAAAAGACGTATGGAGGACGATAAATTTGATCTAGGCAATGTGTCGCATATCAAAGAGGCTAGGGTTTTCAACCAAGTCAAGTCAAGGTCTAACATAAATACGCTGAGATTTTAAAATCTAATTCAAGTCAAGGTCAAAGAAAAATACATGGAGATATTAAAAGGATATTCAAGTCAAGGTTAAAGAATGATATGTTGAGATTTTTAATAAATATTGGTTGTAAATTTTAATAGCTAAATGTTTATTAAAAGGTTGATGTTTTATTATAAGTTAAAAGTGATTGTGTTAAAATGGATAGAGTTATTTTTAGCAAAGATAAAACAATGGCCATGAACAATAATAAATGATGGATAAGCTTTAAGGGATACAATTGAGTTATTTTTGTTGGAGATAGAGTTATTCATGTGTATAAATGTGAAAAACATTATTGGAGTTTAATTTAAAGTCTAGATCTCCAAATTTGGAAAATCTTGCACAAAAAGTGTGAGATAAACAAAAACAAGAAGTTTAGATATTTGATCAATTATAACTCTAGTTCTTAGCTTATTGATAAGCATTTTCATAAAAATAGGGTACTACTAGTTGTGATTAATCAAACTAAGAGTTAGATAATGTTTTAAAATCGGAGAATCTATTTTTGGGGCCATTTTTTATAAATTATAGGAGCATGTTCTCATCATAATCTTTTCAGGGCTTTAATTATCTTTGGATGTTTTAATTTTAGCTTTTCTATATTAGATTCGATATAGAGACATGTAGAGAATGTGGATGAATCCGATTGCCTTATAAAAGCAATCAAAATTATTGTAAAAATGTCTTGATAATGCTTAATCAATAAAAATAAAGAGTTTAGAGCTTCACATTAGTTATGTGAGTTGTGGATTATTTTAATTGTTGATTCATGTCTTGGTCCTATTCGAAATCTCTTTTTATTATTAATTAGAGTTTTTACTTCCAATTTCATCTAAATTTTACAAGGTAAAGAGTTTGAAATGTTAATCTCAATTTCATTAGTTAATGCTTTTTGTGCTTTGATTTGTAGATGTGCTTTACAATCTTACGGGTTTATTTGATTTAGAGACATTGAAAAGTGGAGATTACTCTATTTGTGTGGAATCTATTCATCTCGAACAATAGTTAGGTTGATTACTCTCAGATATATGCTTTCTTAATGAACAATGTTTATTTACATAAATGATGCGAGTAGTGATTCCTCTTATGTGGTTTCCTTTTATTGATTTCCTAAAACTTATGAAGAGTTGAGTTAAAAACTATTTCTTGTTTATTTTTATTTCTGCGTGGTTTAGTTAAGATAAAAGGTGTTGGTTGTGTTTGGTGACAAATAGAGAGACTAGTTTCTTTTTTCTCCTACCCTTCCTTCCCTTATGAGTTTATTTCATGAGAAGCCCCAAATCACTTAGTTAAGATTAAATCATTATAAATATTAGTAGGAAGATTTGGATTCAAAATCGGATAGTTCAAATCCATGAATCGAGATTTAATAGGTGGTTTCCCAACCGCATCGTCCCTCCACAGTTAACACGTAGTCACATAGTTTCCCAATTAAAGTTATGCATCCTAGAGAATTTTGTACCTAGAATCCAAATGTCCAAAAAAAGGTTTAAAAATGAGTTGGAGGAAGAATTAAATCCATTTCCTACATTTTAAATGTTTTATTAGTGTGCATAGAAAATTGATAAACATTTTTGGTGCTATAAAGAGGGCCCTTGAATGATAAGTTGTGTTTTTGGTCCAAACCTTGAAAATCATATAAATAGAAAATCACAAAACGCAAACATGTATTGGTTTTGAGAAATTTTAGTCATTGATTTTAGATTTCAACATGAATTTCCTAAGGATGCTTTTAGGTTTCTTCCCAAATTTGATGGTAGTAGGACTATTGAGAAACATGTTCTTGATTTTAAGAATGATTTAAGTGTTTTAAATGTTATACATGAATAGGTGGCTTGCATATTGTTTCTATTCAATTTAAATGATCTTGAATGCAGATGCTTTAAAATTTTGACCTTTGGTTCAATTTTTAGTTGGAAGGAGTTAGAAAACACATTCATTTCATAATTTACATAGCTCATAGATCCATTCACAATGACAAATTAGGTGGTCACAATCAAAATACAACCTCATGAGCCACTTAGAAGGTTTAATGTCAAGTTTTAGGAGATCCTTCATAGCATTCCAATCAGCCATAGACCACAAGAGGCACCTCTAATAGAAATTTTGATGCAAACTCATTAACATCAGCTTATGGAGAGGCGGTTACATTACGTAAACAATTATCTTCCCATAAAACAAATGTTGTTCCATGTTTTAGTGCACTTTAAAATACCCATAATGTTGAATCAAGAAAAAATCCTCCCATGGTTCCTCGTTTTAATCAAAACTTTAGGCATAGTTTGGCTATTGATTCAAGATCAAATCCACTTGATGATTCATCAATACTTATGTTGTTAATGATGGGATACATGGGTTCAAAATTATAGTTATTCGATTATGTGGATGATACGAGAGGAGATTCAAGATCTACATGAGTAGTAAGAAAATATGGAAGAAATTGTACCTTGATTTGAATTAAAATTTAAATTCATTTTTGAAACCAATTCATTAATAGTAATTGTTGCTTTCTCAGACAAAATGTTGTTAATGCCTCTATTTTTACAAATGTAGAAGTGTATTTTATAGATAAACAAAACATGAGGAGACAGTGGAATTTAATTTTGTAGATTCAAAGCACCCTTTTGTTGTGGTTAACGTGGAAAAATTGCCATATCATATGGAAAATGAAATAAAAGATGAACCAACTATATAAGAGCCCATGATTTTATTTGAGACAAAGTTTGAGAAAGAAGAATGAGAAAGCAGACCTAATGTCATAGTTTTTAACAATAGAGAAATAATGGATGATCATACTCAATGACCACAAGAAGATAAAGGAAATACAATTTGCATCATCTGTTAAGACAAAGGTTGATGAACAAGATCATCCGCATGAGGTGATTTTAGTAGAACCTACATTCTCACATGTCACCAAGATTAAGATAAAAGAGTTCCAAAATTCCAATGGCTTGATTTTGAGGTAATTCTTGTTCAACCCAATATGCTTTCTGATTTTTCATTCTTTAAGGATCATGATAAAGAAAAAGTAGCAATCCTTTTAGTGGAACATCTCAACCGCTATATTTTTGGGTTGAGTACAAGGATGTAGATACTTTTTGTGGATCATAAAAGGTGAAAATGTGTTGCTACCTTTTAATAAGAAGTGTCTCATTCAAAATTTCCAAGTTCATCCACCATACTTATTGTATAGTTGTTAGTTTAGGAGTTATATTAGTTTTCCTTGTTGTTATAGTTAATTTCATGTTTTCTTAGAATTTGTATTCATGTTTTCTCGTATTAGTTTCCCACTTTGAAATATCTTGAAGGAGTGAATGGAATAAGAATTGAAATTTACCTTTTTTGGATTTTTAAGTAACTAGGATAAATGACATGTTTATGATTAAAATTTAGAGTTGATTAATGTTATTACGATGAAATATAAATTTTTCCTTCCCAAAAAGAATCAAAACACGCTTTCAAAGTTTAAAACTTCTGAAAAATGGATGAAAGAGTTGTCTTAACTTTTCTTATCTTGTAGCATCATTGTTATGAAGGTTCAAATTGGTTCCCAACCGAGACGAAGTTGTTCCAAAATAGAAACAAAGAAAAATGAGTGAAAATCAAAAGTAAAACTTCTCTTGAAATTTAGAAAAAAATCTAAAAATATCCAAAAAGGGGCTGATTTGAGAAATATCCATTGGGGATATGAGCGTGATGTAATCACGGTCACATTCAACAACCAACACAAGTTAGAACAATCATTTGAAAGCAATATTCAAAAGTCACCCAATTTTTCACTATTGCTAAAGCTGTCATTTCTTCATCAAATTTTATATGTACAATGTTTTGTATCTTAATAACACTCCAAAATTTCTATAATTCACATATCAACAAGTTTTACATGATTGAAAATATCTTATCACTTCAACTTCATTCAAACTCTTTCTAGACCATCATTCATGCTTCTAGCCCTCCTAAATTGTATTTTGAGCATAAAATCATAATTTATCTGAGTTAAATCTTATTGGTAATATTTTTGAGGACCCATTAAGCCCATTAGGATTCCTACAAAGTTTCATCAACCAATTCCTTTCCAATTGTATTTTATTCACTTTTTACCATTTTTGCTCTATACACACAATTAACCCTGGCCTTGTTACAAATCACCATGTCCAAAATAATCCACTGATTCTCGGGAAAAAGTAAAATAATATTTGGTCACCCATTACCCCACTTGTGCTTCATGCAAATTTCTAAGTCATATATCTCTCTCAGGCTCTCCCAACACCACCTTTCCTCATTATAGGCTTTATTATCTTATATCTAGGGTTTCAAACTTAAAAACTAGGGTTTGTATATTTCCCATTACTTCAAACATTACAACCTCTTAACCTTATTTACTCTTGTATTTTTTTTTTGTCTCTTTAACATCTTTTGCACTCTTAGGATTACTTAGGGTTTCAACCAGACCTCTTAGGGTTTCAATTACCTTCCATTGATTTAAATCACTTTTCACACTTGTAACTATATATTCATGAATTATTCATGCTCAATTAAATACTCCTTTGTTCATTATCCTTCTTTTATGATTCCTTTATTAAATTAGGTTTCTCAACTCTATTGCTTTCTTGAGAAACTCACTTACATTACTCTGGATTTTATTTGAGTATGCCAATCTTTGAAGTGCAACCATTAAACTTTCATGTGAATAAGCCTTGTTACTGATGGTATTTACTCCTCTAAGTATGTCCAACTTTAGACTCTCAAGTCCCTTCACTAGGTTTTTATCTTTGTCGATTCTTCACTCTGCATATTAGGTCCTAGGACTATAATTTTCTAAGCCACTTATCTTGTCATCATTGAATAACCCCTACAACTAGTTTCTTCACCTCCTTAATGATATTACACTCCTTGCCAAACCTTTTTCACAGACCCTTTCTTGTTTGGAAGTTCAATTCTTTCTCCTTAGACTTATAGTAATTTTCATAGCTTACCAATAGGATTGTTCTTGTTTAATTAGATCTAATTCTCTTCAAATCTCTTAGTTCAAACCCTACTTCTCTGTACTTTTACTCTCTCTCCTTACTTTGAGATACCTTTTAGAAGTTTTGGACCTAATCAAGACTCGCCAAGAAACTTAACTCATTCTTTACATGTCATGGCATGCACTTGACCCACTATTTAAACTTACAACTTAGTACATAGTTCCACTTTGATTATCTCGGTCCCATTCTGTACATGCATATTTCATTTTCCACTCTTTGAACTCTCCCCTGTAGACTATAATACGTTTCTCAATCCTTCTAAGGTTCCATAGAGACTAACAAGAATGAAATGAACCTTTATTTCCAATTGGTGTCCTTTGAATTTCTCTTACCTATTCATAGTTAATTCATTTTTTGAATTTCTTCAACTATTAAGCCTAAATTTCAATGCACATGGTCTCTAATATTTCTAAGCACATGTATTACATAAACATGTTCTCCCATTGTATTTTATTGTTCCAAAAGATTCATTTTTATGTTATCAAACTTATATTCTAATCATAATCCAGGAAAACCCGTGAAGACCGGTTTAGACTAAATTTCATTATTTTCTTGCAAAGGAGGGTTTCATTAGTTTATTTCTTTCTTGTAACTTTGGTATGAATCAAAACACTATATTATCCACCACATAGGCTTAGGAAGTAATCACATAAGATTTATTACTCCTTCTTGAGACTATCCTCTACTCTTGCATCGGGACCAAACACGAGTCTTGCATAGAAAAGTATAACTTTCTTTATCAAACCTCATCACTCAACCATCAAATTAGATGCTTGTTTTAAACTTAACCTCACAATTTTGAATCCTTGAAAGTATTTCAAACCTTGGACACCACACAAACACTCATAAAAAATTTTTAAACTTGGAATTAGAGTTTCAATACCTTCTTACACACCAATAACGCATTTACCTATGATAATGTTGTCGCCAAATCACTGCACCCTCCGAATGGCCAGGATGTGAATAGGACGTTCGGTGTGATTGGGACACATGGGATCACCTCTCAAGCTGTGGGACTTGGGCTCGAGGTGAACCTCCGGAGAAGGCCGGCTTCCTCTTCCTAAACTAAGTGCGGTACTACTCCTAGTGTAACAAAAACGATTATCTAGTCCTATGCTAACATTTTCATGGGGTTTTAGGGAAAGAGAGTTACAGAAATGAAACTATACTAGGGATGGTGATGCACCGAATAAAGGGTGTCTTCAGATTCAGGAAGGGTTAATTTGAAGAGGGTGTGTGCACCACAGGTCAACTTCACCTACTGCAACTTAGAGAGGGTACATGATACCACAGGCTAAGAGACACGCGTTCCTTTTGTTAAACTTTATCAGACCGAGAAATATACCAGTTTCCCAGTGAAGAAGGATGAACTCAAGAAGGGTGAATGACACCACAACTCAAGCGCATGCAATACTTCACCACTCGATAAGCACGAGAACTCCAGAACTGCAATAGAAACTTAAACTTGCACGGTGTACTGCAAGTATGAGAAAGGCACAAAGAAGCATAGAAGGATGAAAGGACCGAGATTAGTCACAAAACACACACTTTTATTGCTTGATAACATGCACAATGCATCATACATTCGAAGAGGCAATAGTTGCCATTACGAGTCTTGAAGAGGAGACTTGAAAGTTCTCTCAACACACAAGAACAACTTGCGAGAAGAGAGAGGACCCTTGAAAAGTATACACTCTTTCACGAGATATCTAAGCTGTCGAACTTATGCAGAATGTTGGAACCCTTTGAAATGAGCTTCCAACTTACATTTATAGAAAAATATGTGAGAAAGAAGAGGAAATGGTCATAATTACATTCCTAAAATGAAGGCCCATGATGTATTTATTGCAGTTAGTTGAACTACCTGAGAAGGTTCCATCATGGGTCATTAATTGCCTGATGACCAAGTCTTCTCAATTAATTAAAAGAATATTTAAATAAAATATTTAAATAATAATAATAAATATTATTATTAAAATATTTAAATAAAAATATTAATTTAATTAACATAATGTTGGGACCCCCCCGTTGACCCGTTTGACTTGAAGAGGAGGGGGGTCCATGTGGATAGAGTCTGCACAAATCTCAACTTGGTGAGCTTCGAATCCGCTAATTCGGTGTTGCAATCGATTTTTGACCCTGCACTAACTCTTTCCTTGCTTTGGTAATCGCGCTCTTTTGCATTGAGTCCTCCGAATGGTGGGCTATCAAACTTGATTCTTACCGTTTTGCTCTGTTAACTCGAGGCCATTCTGAATTACCAAGCCACCTATATGCATCGTGAACATGAAGCTTTAAGCTCGAAATTGAAAGCCTCTACAAATACATTAAACTTCGACACCCGTGAGCTTATTCTTTATCTTGACTTGGTACCAACGTTTCCACAATATGAAAAGTTTGACTCTAAATCATACTTAGTGGATTTGACCCATGATACATTGCTTGTACTCACAGAGGTTAAACAATTTAATGAATTTAAATTATTTCACTCCTGCATGTTGCGCCATTTAGAAATGATTTTCAAGCTATGAAAATTGTTAGGGATCACGTTACGTGGCCCTGTCAACACTCAATCGATTGATTTCTCTGTGATAACTCTAGTTTGACAGATAGAGTTATTTCTTCTTGTTTTGGACCACATATTCACATGCATTCCACGTTCAAACTCCATGAAACAACACCACGAGCTCTTCAACTGATTCGACCTGGCTTTGTATCTGCGGGAAATATTAAGATTTGTTCGATCATGTTCACATTTTCACGCCTCTAAGAATGGTTTTACCACAATGCTCACGGTTCTTCCTTATCATATAACACTTGTAGTAAGAATGTTTAGCTTTGCCATAATAAGCGCAATTGTACCCTCCAAACAATGAGAAAATGCCATTACCAATAAAGACCTAATCTTTGCCATGATGATGACACGGGCTCATGCCCATAACATGTCGATAGACATCCTTGAGGCGAATTTTGGCCAAAGAGACCTTTGGTATTTTGGCGGTGCACTTTCAGCAATCTCGGCTCAATCAATAATTATGCCACTATTGGGATCTTAGTATGGCATAGGTAGCTGTGAGCTACACAATATACCCATTTTTCAGAACTTAAAAGATCCTTCATGTTACAATTTTCAAAACATAAAAGGAGCCCTTCAAAAAATACATTGAACAACTGGGGCAGCCAAGAGGACCTTGGAAAAATGTACAGGTAACAACCATATGAATTCTTCCTTAGTCGCGGATCAAAGCTAATAGAAATAAAGCTAGATAAAACTAGCTTGAAACTGCAGTATATCGTCCATTGTTTAAAAACAAGCTTCTCTGAATCTGGTAAAAGAATACTTTTATTGTCTGATTGGACGTATCTAATGGAAGGGTATAAATATTGCCTGCTGCACACAGAGTTTCTCAAAGAGACCATTTACGAGTGACAGAGATGTGAGTCGTGACATACAAAACGGCCGACCAGGTATTTCAGAGTTGACCTTCGCATTCGTTTCGTTTCTAGGAGAAGGAATGCTGAGCAATATGAATCGTTTCATTCTGCACCGTTTCAAAACTTCATCTCCTGGTTCGGGCAAACTTTATGAAGCCTTGAATGGCGTGACTCCAATCTATCATACACGGCAGTGAATGTTTGTTTCCTGCAACTGCCCGCTGGAGGCGCTGAAAACGGCTTCTACTGTATTGCAACATCTGCTGCCTGGTTGATGATTTTCTCTCGCACCACCCGCGAGTTTTGAGCACTCTGCATTCTGACTCGATTCATTTGACAAATATCTGGCGACCACGTAGCCTCCGCAGAAATTGATATCACGTCGCGTTTTTTCCATGACCCGCTCTAATTCACAACTGTCCTATTAATCCTCCCGGTGACTCGCAAGATCTCCACTCAAGACAGGATTGCCATTGCCATCTTAATTTTTCCCATTTGGCAGTGTTTGCCTGAATCTCCCCTTCGTGGAAGTTTGAGTCATGGTTTGCCAAACCAATATTTCCACGGTTGGCAGTTTGACCCGATTTCTCAGCGAAGTGAAACGACCTCGGTAGCGATTTATGACTTGGCCCCATTTTTCCGCTTGGCATTGTTTGATCCAATTTCTCCCTACGCGGAGTGAACAACATGGTTTGCCATCTTAATTTTCCCATTGGCCTTTGCTCTCCCTTATTTCCCACGTGTAAAGCTTGCGACTCGTCTCTCCCCCAGAGTGTTTTCATTCTTTGAATAACTCCCACTTCCCTTGTTTATCTTACCGGGCTCTATTTCCCAATCGTTCTCATGAGTTTCACCAAGCTCTACGCATCGAGCCGATCACCTTCAACTCGGCCTTGCTTTGCATGCACCCATAACCCACGCTCTGGCAGATAGTAAAATATTTCACATTCATGCGAACATCAGATTACCCCATGATTTGCAGCTCTGCCACACAAGACATGCTGATTATATCACGCTGATTTTCCTCATCTACCGTGATTGAGTTTTTTCCTTCATCGAATTTGAGGATAACATTAACTCTCACTGCAAACATTTAAGCTGTAGCTTGTAAGGTGTGATAATTTCAACAGAATCATTTATGCCTGCCAACTTAGTGACTTGTTGAAGATGCTCATATAATTGCAAAGCAAATTGTGCCTCATGAATATTCTGATATGAAACAGTTATACCTCTATGAGATCCGCTTCCATGAACTACATCGTAAAACGAGTAAGATCTCGATAGAGAATTTTTGTAATAAATTTCCTCAGGTTTCCTGGTAACACTCTCACTGTCACTTAATCGATTTTCATAAAAATATCTTGAAGGAAAATCCCGAATTTGAGGATGCATTCGATGCTGATCAGATAAATACATAGTTGGATGACCCGCTTGTTGGAAGCGCTCAAAAAGGCTTCTGCTATACTGCAACATGTCAACTGCTGTGCACCAAATGCTTGGCCGAGGAAGGTCTGAACACCATTATAATTCACAGCTCTTTTTAAGATGTCGGTTTGACTCAATTTTACATTGGTATTCGATGGTGCTTATACTTTCTTCCTGGGTTGATAGAAGTCCTTCCATTATGTAATTACAAACCCGAGATTCAATGATGTTGAACCTCCCATATCTGCATAATTTCATATCATCTCGGTCAAACAAGATAATTCTCCCAAGTGGTTGGTCGAGCATTGTCTTAGTGGATTAAACCTGACATCATGTTGACTTTGACTCTCCCTGACTTGGCCTTCGGATCTTTTGCATCGATCTCCACCGAGATCCTTGTACAGTTCCTTTCATTCGTCAATTTTCAACGAGCTATATTTTGCATTAACAAGACCATCGTCGAGCTCTTACAACTGAGAGTCTCCACTGAGATGATTTCTGAGATGACTATCAATTTGACACCGGGTTCTTTATCAACTCGACCCTGAACTCTCCACTGAGTCGAGATCAACTGGGTGCCTTTCGATGCTAGGTGATCTCTTCATATGCAATTTAGGAATTATTTTTAATTATTGCATCTCGATAATAACCGAAGGTGGGTTCCTGGGACTATTATTTTATTTTGAACGTGATAGGACCCCGTTGTCCAATCTTGCCAGGTGTGCAAAATTGGATAACATTTTTGGCGACCTCTCGGGGATGATTGCCTGCTAAGCATGATTCCAGTAGCCTTAAGTCATCCATTGGGCATGGAGTCTATGTTGGAATCTTGAAAGTAGTATGATTTTCTTTGACACATCCCGAAATCTCCTTGAGTATTGTTGATATCCTGGATCTCCCTGGAATGCTAAGCATGAAGTATACTGAATCTGTTGAATGCTTGACATCCATGGAACACTGCAAAAATTTGAATGAAGCAGATTTTGAACTGTTATGGAAACCTTGAACCTTTCTTCTCCTTGACACCTTCCAATGATGAAACAAAGTGCAGAACAACACAAAACACAACAACAAGGAAAGCAAAACAACAACACACAACAATGTGCATAAGCACTTGGAGGAAAACACCTAATTTAACTGTACAGGGGGTGGAACGCTTCTCAAAAACAAGCTTTGAGATGTATCCCATTCACATGAATGGGCAGTTCTTCTCCATTGAGCCTAGATAGATGAAATGAATTTGCCTCTTTGCAACTTGTGATGATGTATGGTCCACTCCAGAGAGCGTCAAACTTGGCATGCTTGCCTGGTTTGGCCCTGTCTTCATCCCATTTGAGAACTAAATCTCCCTCTTGAAAATGTCTGTCGGACGCCTTCTTGTCAAAAGATTTCTTAACTTGGCACGATCTTTGCTCCAAAGTTTTCATAGCCTTATCTCGTACTTCCTCTAACTCCATGAGTTCAGCAAACCTTACTGTCAGAGGATCACTCTCTATAACTTCAAGTTGATGAGCTAACTCCAAAGAAGGTAACTCCAATGAGAGCGGGAGTTTTGCCTCTCTTCCATATACAAAAACGAAAGGAGAATTTCCGATGGCCCTTTTAGGTGTGATTCGATCTGCCCATAAGGCGGTCTTAAGCTGTGTATGCCAAGTCCTCTTGTTAGTCTCCATTGTGCGCTTAATAATCCTTATGAGGTTTTTGTTGCTAGACTCAGCCAATCCGTTTCCTTGCGGATAGTAATTGGATGAAGTTTTGAGGTATACCCCATTTTTAACAGCCCATTCACTCAGTTTCATACCAAGAAAAGCTAGCGCGTTGTCTGAAATGATTGTAAATGGAACACCAAACCTCGTCATTATACCCTCCAAAAAATCTAGAACTGCCTTTTCATTGCTCTCTTTTAATGCTACCGCCTCTGTCCATCGAGTAAAATAGTCTGTTGCGGTAAGGACCCACTTATGTCCGTCACTGGATGGAGGATTAATCATTCCGATGAAGTCCAACCCCCATTGAACAAAGGGTTGATCCACTTGAACTGGATGCAGTGGAAGAGCTGCCAGCTTCTGCTTACCTGTGAAAAAGGCACATTCCTTGCATTTCCTTACCCAGAGATGGGCATCCTTGAATAAATCCGGCCAATAGTAGCCGGCTCGCATGATCTTGGTAGCTGTTGTTCGTGCGGAATAATGTCCTCCAGATAGGCCATTATGAAATTCTTCTAGTATCTTACTTACCTGTTCCGGTCCTATGCACCGAAGGAGAACACCGTTCAAATCTTTTCGAAAGAGAATGCTATCTACCAAAACATATGGGATAGATTGAAGACGGAAAGTTCGTCTTTGGTTTTTATCCATGTTTGTTGGGTATGCTCCTGAGAAGATGAAATTCTTCATTTTGGATAACCAGTCAGCTTGATCAACATCCTCATCAGTATTTAGGAGTGTCACGTCCTCATTACCTTTTGATTCCATGTCTGCAGCAAGTTGCTCACATAAACCCTTACCTCTGACAAGTTTAGTGACTTTGATATGCACGTCATACTCCATTACCTTCGTGATCCATCCAGCACGCTTTTCGTTCATTTCTTTGTTCAACAAAAACTCCTTGACACCTGGATGAGACACCATCAGATGAATCTTGTTGTTGGACAACATGTGCTTGAATTTCTTCAAAGCTCGAATAACCGCAAAGACTTGCTTTTCAATGAATGAGTATTTGAACTCGTAGTCTTTGAGGGATTGACTGAAGAAAGCGATTGGTTGCTCCATCAGGTTGTCGTTTTGTTGGGTGAGGATCCCTGAAATGCTCTCTTGACCTGCAAAAGCATAAAGGATAAAATCTTTGTCAAACCTGGGGTTCACAAGCGTGGGAGCTTGGGAAATGGCTGTTTTGATGGCTTCGAAGCTTTCTCGCCCTTCCTTTGTCCATGAGAATGGCATGTTTTTCTTTAGCATGGATGTCAGTGGTTTAGCCAATGTCGCAAATTGAGGGATGAATCTCCGCACAAAATTTATGGTTCCCAGAAAGCTCTGGAGGCCCTTCTTGTGACTTGGGAGAGATAAGGACATAATTGAATGAATCCTGGCTGGATCGATTGATAATCCTTCCGCTGAAACAACATGCCCCAACAATTTTCCCTCGTGCACTGCGAAAATACATTTCTTGGGGTTAAGTGAAACCCCAAATTCCCTACACCTTTGGAAAACTTTCCTTAGATGTGTGATGTGATCTTCTGCATGCTTAGAGTATACAGTTATATCATCAAGGTAAACCAAAATAATATCGTTGATCAGTCCCTTAAATGCCATGTCCATGGCTCTTTGGAAAGTAGCCCCGGCGTTGGACAATCCGAATGGCATTTTATTGTAGGCATATGTGCCCCACTTGGTAGTGAAAGCCGTTTTGAATTGGTGGATTCTTGGACTAGGATTTGATTGTAACCTGAATATCCATCGAGCAAAGAAAATCTTTGAGCTCCTGCCGTTTGAAGGATCTGCTCCATCGATGGAAGAGGATAATGGTCTTTTAATGACGCACGATTCAAATCCCTGAAATCTACGCATAACCGGATCTCTCCGTTCTTCTTCCTCACGGGCACCAAATTGGCTACCCATGAGGAATGCTTGATGGGAAAAATTATACAAGCCTCGATGAGCTTGGTTAGCTCCTTTCTCATTAGTGGCTCAATTTTGGGATTAATTGGTCTTTGTTTACGATGAAGGCGGCTTAGCATTAGGATCCGATTCGATGGTATGTTACTTGCAGACACTGGATCAAAACCACGCAGATCTTTATAGCTCCATGCAAAGATGTCATGATACTCTTGACAAAGTTTGATGAAAGCTTCTTTCTCCTCAGAAGTACACACTTTTCCGATCTTAAGAAATTTTTCATTTGATACTTCGACTTCCTCAAAATATTCTTCTTTGACCACCATGTTAGGGCTTTGTCTTTTGGCTTGGTCATCTGAATTGAAAATGGATTCCAAAGTGACTAAACCTTTTGGTAACTTGTTGCTTTTCAATTGGATAATTTGTTCACCATATGACTCTTGTAACTTATCTTGATTTCTTGCAGCAAACTCCGCCTCTTCTTGTAGGAAGAGGACAATTTGGTTGTCACTATCGAACACTTGCCAACTACTCACATTATCAGGGACTGCTGGTCGAACCACCATTTTAACAAATTGCTGCCCTTCTTTCATGATATCAACTGGTATGTTGTATTGTGAACCAATTGTAGCAAGCCTGTCTGCATCTTGATTTTGATCTCTAGGGATTGCATGGATCCCAAAAGCTTGAAATCTTGATCGGGTCCCAGACTCGGTTCTTGTATGATCTTAAAAGATCATTTTTGGATGCACTACGTGCTGAAACTTGATGAACAACTAACTCACTGTCTCCAAAAATAGTTAGGGCCTTGATTCCCTTCCTTTGGGCTAGCTGAATTCCTTGCACAAGAGCCTCGTATTCAGCAACATTGTTAGTGCAACTGAACTGCAACCGGAAAGATGAGAAGTACTTATCTCCCTCTGGAGAAATTAACATAACACCAGCACCGGATCCATTCTTACTTCTTGAGCCATCGAAGAACAATTTCCATAGTCCTTTAGAATCATTTGGTGTTTTGACAAGTTGTGGTATGATCGTATCTTCTTCATGGATACAGTAGGTACCTAATCCTGTTTCTTCCAAGACCAGCAAACCAGCTTCTTCTTCTGCCATACATCGGCGTAGGGATCGTACTGATGATCTCTACTTGCTTCATCTAGCAGAGTATCAGGGACTTCCTCAACAAGGGTGGTTGGTTCATGATCGGCACCTTCCTCTTCTGGATCACCGATGGTGTAATTTCCATTTATGGGATTAGAAGTGTAGGGTTCTACATGATTATGGCAGATTGGTTCTGCCCTTATAGTTACTTTGGTTCCATATCGAGTCCTGAGAATCATATGCGACCAATCGGCTGATAGGTAACCACCCATCTTGGCGGTGAAATCCCGTGATAGGCAGATGGCAAAGAGGGGAGGGAGATCAATGACTGATATATCTTGGGTGAATGACAAGCTTGGGCATGCGTGGATGGTAAGTTGAAGTCCTTTGATAACCCCAACAGTCTTAACAGCTGTGCCATCCAGCTGAACAACCCCTCTTGCAACTGGCGCATATTGTATGCCTAGTACATCTGCAATTTGTTTAGGCATGACAGAGCTACTGGCACCAGAATCGATCATGCAATTATGTACCAGGTGGTCGCCAATGATCAGGGAAATGTAGAATGGTGGTGGTTTGTTTGCCGTAGGAATGATTTTCCCTTCCGGTTGACACAAATTTGTAGCATTTGTCACTCCATGGCTTGGTGATCCGTTGGTTTTACTAAAACTGTTCAGAGCTTCTCGCAACAGGTTTCTTTGAGAAGGAATCGAGAGTGCATCCCACATGGTAACGCTCAGATTGGTTTTCTTCATTTGTTCTACTATGCTGAAGGGAATCGCTCCAACTTTATTGACACTTTTTGGGCATTGGGGTCCTCCTTTGGAAAATGTTTGTTGGGTACCGTGATGCCTGGAGAACCATCTTTCCCTGCGGCGTGGCTAGCCGATGTTTCTGGTGATTTCTTTCCCTCATTTCTATCAACCGCCATTTGTAACCCATGTTGAGAAGTGGATGCTAGATCAGATTCGGGAGCTTGAGGCTCCATTGCTCTCTTCTTGGAACGAGTGTTTGCTGCCACTGATGAAGAATCGGTATTCAACCCACAAAAATCTTCTTCTTGCCAGTTTAGTAAAGTGGATTCTTCAGGTGCCTGTGGTTGATCTGCCGCTTCTTGTGTAGATGAATTATTTGTTAAATCTGAAGGGGAAGATACACTTTGAACCATAAGGGCCTGGCTAAGAACCCCATTGGGACAAAGATTTTGATTGTGAGGTTGAGAGCAAGGATAGCACCATTCGTAGTCTTGAACTAGATTATTACGAGCAGTCTATAGCTCTAGATGAGCTAGGCTGCGAAGAGGGTTCGAAGTTCAAGGGCGACATTTGCAACTTGACTCGTAGTTTGATTTTGGGGCTGATTGTTTCCTTGAAAGGGAGGACGGCTAGCCTGATACTGCTGATTTTGTGGCTGATACGGACGATTGTATTGAAATTGTTGCCTTTTGAGTGCAACGAGCTCATTTCCAAAATTTTGCAGTAGTGACTTGACTTCAAATAGGTCATTTGAAGAGGCAGGGGAAGATTGAGATGGTTGCTTGGAGTCCACTGGAAGAGGAGCAATGATAGGCTGATGATTCGTAAGATCTGGAGAAAAGGGCATTGGTGGTCGTGGAGCTATCTTTCCAGCTTGAATCAAAGAATTCTCTGCACTTATGGCAACTTCGTAAGCATCAGGAAGTGTAGTCCCTCCCATAGACTGGATCATAACTGCTACATCGCTATTCAGGCTCGCAAATAGTACAAGAATGCATTATGTGCGGAAAGGCTTTACGAGCGCTTGGAATCCTATTCCAAGTCTGTGGAATCGGAAGTTGAAATCACTCATGTATTCTTGGGAGCTCTCTTTATGGTAGTAAGTTGTTCCAAAGTGATAGGTGATCACTTTTGTCTTCAAAGTGTTTACATAGCTTTTCTCCCAACTCGTCCCAGTGGTTATAGTGCGACACCTAACCCGCGAAACCATTGAAGCGCTTTTCCCTTGAAAGAGGTAAAGCGAAGTCTAAGCTATGACATTGTCTTCGGTGATATTATATCTTCTGCATGATCTTTGGCTACATCAAAGATATGCTCCACTTTGGAGTAACGTGAGTTTCCCAGTGTAGAAGGGTAAACTTTTGAGTGCATTAGCGGTATCGGGTCACGTTGAGCCAACACGAGAGGACTGCTTGCATTGAAAGGGGGAAAAACTTGGTTCCTCGCCATAGCAACGAAAGGTTGATTGTTCCTGGGTGGAGGAAATCTTCCGTAAGGAGGAGTTGAATGACCCCTACTAGGTAAATCTGCAACTGGGGATGTGGAAATGCCTCTTCTTCTTCTCTTTGGAGGAGACAAGGAAAGTTCGATATGCTGATAATTTCCTTTCTTTGAAGAAGCTCTTGTTTGAATTCTTCGCATAAGTTACTGCACTGAGATTCGGAATCCAGAGATATGGAGTCGCCAGGTACTTTGACTTGTGTAAGTGAGAAGAGAAGTACCAACTCTCTCCCACCGGGCGTGCCAAAAACTGTTGTGTGTGGTCGCACGGTGGCTTATGATTTGTTGTTGTAATGAGACACCTTGAAAAGATGGAAGATCTAACCTTAGTGTCCCACCGGGCGTGCCAAAAACTGTTGTCGCCAAATCACTGCACCCCTCCGAATGGCCAGGATGTGAATAGGACGTTCGGTGTGATTGGGACACATGGGATCACCTCTCAAGCTGTGGGACTTGGGCTCGAGGTGAACCTCCGGAGAAGGCCGGCTTCCTCTTCCTAAACTAAGTGTTGTACTACTCCTAGTGTAACAAAAATGATTATCTAGTCCTATCTAACATTTTCATGGGGTTTTAGGAAAGAGAGTTTCGAAAATGAAACTATACTAGGGATGGTGATGCATTAGAATAAAGGGTGTCTTGATTTAGGAAGGGTTAATTTGAAGAGGTGTGTGCACCACAGTCAACTTCACCTCTGCTGACTTAGAGAGGGTACATGATACCACGAGTGCTAAGAGACACGCGTTCCTTTTGTTAAACTTTATCGAGGCCAGAAATATACCAGTTCCCGGTGAAGAAGGATGAACTCAAGAAGGGTGAGCAGACACCACAACTCAAGCGCATGCAATACTTCACCACTCGATAAGCCGAGAACTCCAGAACTGCTGATAGAAACTTAAACTTGCACGGTGTACTGCAGTATGAGAAAGGCACAAAGAAGCATAGAAGGATGAAAGGACCGAGATTAGTCACAAAACACACACTTTTATTGCTTGATAACATGCACAATGCATCATACATTCAGAAGAGGCAATAGTTGCCATTACAGTCTTGAAGAGGAGGCTTGAAAGTTCTCTCAACACACAAGAACAACTTGCAGAAGAGAGAGGACCCTTGAAAAGTATACACTCTTGCCTGAGATATCTAGCTGTCGACTTATGCAGGCTGTTGGAACCCTTTGAAATGAGCTTCCAACTTACATTTATAGAAGAATATGTGAGAAAGAAGAGGAAATGGTCATAATTACATTCCTAAATTGAAGGCCCATGATGTATTTATTGCAGTTAGTTGAACTACCTGAGAAGGTTCCATCATGGGTCATTAATTGCACGATGACCTAAGTCTTCTCAATTAATTAAAAGAATATTTAAATAAAATATTTAAATAATAATAATAAATATTATTATTAAAATATTTAAATAAAAATATTAATTTAATTAACATAATGTTGGGACCCCCCCGTTGACCCGTTTGACTTGAAGAGGAGGGGGGTCCATGTGGATAGAATCTGCACAAATCTCAACTTGGTGAGCTTGAATCCGCTAACTCGGTGTTACTGATCGATTTTTGACCCCACACCTAACTCTTTCCTTGCTTTGGTAATCGCGCTCTTTTGCATTGAGTCCTCCGAATGGTGGGCTATCAAACTTGATTCTTATCATTTGCTCTTTGTTAACTCGAGGCCATTACAATTACCAAGCCACCTATATGCATCGTGAACATGAAGCTTTAAGCTCGAAATTGAAAGCCTCTACAAATACATTAAACTTCGACACCCGTGAGCTTATTCTTTATCTTGACTTGGTACAGCGTTTCCTGATATGAAAAGTTTGACTCTAAATCATACTTAGTGGATTTGACCCATGATACATTGCTTGTACTCACGAGAGGTTAAACAATTTAATGAATTTAAATTATTTCACTCCTGCATGTATTTGCGCCATTTAGAAATGATTTTCAAGCTATGAAAATTGTTAGGGATCACGTTACGTGGCCACCATCGACACTCAATCGATTGATTTCTCTCGTGATAACTCTAGTTTGTGACGATAGAGTTATTTCTTCTTGTTTTGGACCACATATTCACATGCGTTCCACGTTCAAACTCCATGAAACAACACCACGAGCTCTTGATTCGACTTTGGCTTTGTATCTGCGGGAAATATTAAGATTTGTTCGATCATGTTCACATTTTCACGCCTCTAAGAATGGTTTTACCACAATGCTCACGGTTCTTCCTTATCATATAACACTTGTAGTAAGAATGTTTAGCTTTGCCATAATAAGCGCAATTGTACCCTCCAAACAATGAGAAAATGCCATTACCAATAAAGACCTAATGCTGCCATGATGATGACACAGGCTCATGCCCATAACATGTCGATAGACATCCTTGAGACTGAATTTTGGCCAAAGAGACCTTCGGTATTTTGGCAGTGCATTCGGCAATCTCGGCTCCAATCAACAATTATGCCACTATTGGGATTATGGCATAGGTAAAGTGAGCTACACAATATACCCATTTTTCGAAAACTTAAAAGATCCTTCATGTTACAATTTTCAAAACATAAAAGGAGCCCTTGAAAAATACATTGAGCAATGGGGGCAGCAAGAGGACCTTGGAAAAATGTACAGTAACAACCATATGAATTCTTCCTTAGTCGCGGATCAAAGCTAATAGAAATAAAGCTAGATAAA